>OZ023338.1:17444185-17534185 GCA_964007535.1 Brachyptera risi | reverse complement strand
ATATATATATATATATATATATATATATATATATATATATATATATGTATATATATATATATATATATATATATATATACATATATATATATATATATATATATATATATATATATATATATATATATATATATATATATATATATATATATATATATGAATATATATATATATATATATATATATATATATATATATATATATATCCCATTTTATATATATATATATATACATAAATATATATATATATATATATATATATATATATATATATATATATATATATATATATATATATATATATATACCAGTCACAAAGCTATATATATATATATATATATATATATATATATATATATATATATATATATATGAATATATATATATATATATATATATATATATATATATATATATCCCATTTTATATATTTATATATATACATAAATATATTTATATATATATATATATATATATATATATATATATATATATATATATATCAATATATATATATATATATATATATATATATATATATATATATATATATATATATATATACCAGTCACGAAGCTCATTAGAATCTAGTATGAAGGGGAACTTCTATATGGTGGGTCAAATGACTTGGATATGATATAAATTCCAGCTTCGAATCCTTGTATCCAAGTCTACCAAAATAAAATGTGAATAAATAGGACCTATGTACCTGAATCATAGAGGACTTCCACTCCTCAGAACAGAACGTGCAAGTTCTAATGGTGAAAATGAAAATCAGTGAATATCAATCCAATTTCAATTCAGATATCATTTTATTCTTGTTCATGTAATCAAAGATCAACATATCTATGAGTGACGCATTACCATACAATTTTAATCATACATAATCATACAATATCATAATTAGATGAGCGTAGCGACGTCTCCATCCCACTCTTATAGTGCTTTGTCCGAGTCTTTTTTTTTTGTGAGCACTCCACAGGTCGCAGGGGTTGACTGATCGACATGAAACTTTTTTTTTTGTACACGCAACCTCATCCAACTCAGAACTGTACAGTTCTTGAATTAATGAATTGTTCGGACCGATTTTGAGAAGAATCATCTCGAAGTTTCTAAAAAGCCCATAAGATTTGGCTGGGCGGAAAATGTAGAAAAATAAAATCTCTCCAAATGGAGTGTAATTTTCTCCAAATGTGTATATACATGAATTTTACACATTATCACGATTCTGTATGCAATTCCAAGCAGCCGTTTCGAAGAAAATAAAAATAACTGATAATATTCATCAAATATATAATATAAATTGTGACAGAATTAAGTTGTCGAGATTCACTGCTTTCTAGATTCAAGAGTTGACAACAATAAAGTATCTTTCATATGCGTCAAGGTGTGTAGAATACTAGAGTCAATGAAGTGGCAATAGTAGAACTACTTCAACGTCTATTATAGCTCATTCAGTTATCAAGGTTTGTAGATTACCAGAGTCGATAAAGTAGCAAGGGTAGAACTACTTCAGCTACTTGTATACCTCTTGCTCATCTTACAACGCATATTTCGCGTTTGACTAGTAACTCATTAGTAGAAATAAAATGGTATAAATAATTTGACTATTAACGAAACACAAACTTTCCACTACGCTTGTTAGATGAGCTTAGCGGAGTCTCCATCCCACTCTTATAGGGTTTTGTCTGTGTTTTTTTTCTGTTAGCACTCCACAGGTCGCAAGGGTTGACTGATCGACATGAAACTTTTTTTGTGCACGCAAACTCATTCAACTTAGAACTGTATAGTTGTTGGAATGAATCGGCTGAACCGATATTGAGAAATATTATTCCAAAGTTTTTAAAAACCCCATAAGATTTGGCTGGGCGAAAAATGCTGGAAAATAAAATCTCTCCAAATGGAATGAAATTTCCTCTAAATATGTATACATGGATTTTACACATTATCACAATTTTGTATGCAATTCTAATCAGCTGTTTTGAAGGAAGAACAAAAATAACTGATAATATTCATCGAATATATCATACAAATTGTGACAGAATTAAGTTGTCGAGATTCACTGCTTTCTAGATTCAAGAGTTGATCAACAATGAAGAATTTCTTATATGCGTCAAGGTGTGTTACCAGAGTCAATACCAGAGGTGAATACCAGAGTCAATGAAGTGGCAGAGTAGAACTACTTTAACGACTTTTGTAGCTTATTCAGATATCAAGGTGTGTAGAATACCAGAGTCGATAAAGCAGCAAGTGTAGAACCACTTCAACGACTTTTATACTCTAATCGGATATCTCGTTCATCTCACAACGCATATTTCGCGTTTGACTAGTAATACATATATTCAGTCAATATATATTTATGTAAATATATTATTTATTCAGGATATTTCATTCAGGTTCCATTTTCATTTGAACAAAACTATATGATGGATATTTCAAGATTGGAATCGAATGAAGAGCCACTATTTATTTAATGATCAGTTTTGCTGATAATTCATATGTTTTATGAATGTGAATATCTAACATTCACATGCACATGTATGACATAATGTGCACACTAATTCAGCTGACTATAATTATATGTTATTCATACCTCGTTGGATTCACAGTCGAGTCGGTGTGCATCAGGAGTGGGATCCCGTCTCTTCTTTCGAAGATTCGTGATAAGATTCAACAAAGTCAATCAGTGGTCAGCGATTCTGTGCCTTCGTTTTTTGTGTACCGTAATTAAATTCTGAAGAATTTAATATGTATCAAAACAGGGGTAATAGGAGACAACCAACTTCGAGAAGGGAAATCGATCTTGATGGAAGATTAACAAAAGAGTTTCGCTATTTCAAAACGTCGACAACTTCAGTTGGAGATATTCGGAGCGAGCAAATTGGCCTTTCTGATTTGGATACACGAATCTCAAGAGGAAGTGATTCTATTTTCCAACCGAAAAATATCTTCACTTGTATTTTACCTGCCGTTTATTTTTTTAAAGCTGTTGGTCTCGTTTGTTTCTCGGTTGTGAAGAACAAGAACAGAGAGATCACATTTCAAGTCTCTCGTTTAGGATCTTTCTACAATGTCGTTCTTATACTGGCTATGATTGCTCTGGTCCCAATTTCTGGTTATGCGTTGATGTTGACATATACCACATCTCGCAATGGTCTGAACTTCGAATTCTACTGTGATCTATATCCCCTGTGGGCAGCACAATTAACTCTCATCATGTCCATGCTCGGAGCTCAAAATCAGCGTAAATTCATATCGACATTGAAGCGTTTAGACGATATTGATTCTAAACTAGGTCTCAATCAGATTCAATTACCACACAAGAGAAATCAAACATTTGTTGTCCTGACGCTTACAGGTGGAATTTCTGTATTTTCATCAATGGCCATAATGAAAGAATATATCTCTCCAGGTCCTCCTGGTATGTACACAATTGGTAAGATTCTCTCCAGCATTTTGGAATGCGTAGCCGAATGTCACTTCATGTTTTGGATCCAGGCAATGAAGCAACGTTTCCACCTGATTAACACGCGCCTTCAGAAGTCAGGTCCAACAGGCGTATCGCTCATCGAAGATCTGGCCGACATTCACGCGTCGTCATGTCGTATTGTTGGGGCAGTCAACGACTTGTTCGCTTCTCAATTATTACTCATCATGGTCACGAGCTTTGGTAATATATTGGTCAATTCGTACTACGCAATCTTGTACGGAGTTGTAAGAGACGATTATAAATGTTTCACAGTTGGTTCTGTACGCATGATTGTCTTTTTCGTCTGGACCACTTGTTTGTGCGCTTCATGTGACAAACTCACCGAAGAGGTAAGTAGTATTCTCAAGGGACTTTCAACAACATATATACTAGGCAAACGCAGCATATTCGTTGTGAGATGAGCGAGATATCTGAATAAGGTATATATAATAAGTGACGTCAAGTTAGTTCTACCCTTGCTACTTCATCGACTCCGGTATTCTACACACCTTGATGCATATAAAGAATACTCCATTGTTGGGCAAATATGGAAACTTGAAAGGAGTAAATCTTGTCAAAAATTCTGTCATTTTTTTCTATCCAATCTATCAATGAAAAAAGTTAATTGAATTATTTTCTTCAAAACAGCTGATCCGAATTGCATGGAAAATGATTGGGATGTGTATCATCAATGTGTACACATTCACGGAAAATTGTATTCTAATTGAAGAGATTTTATTTTTCAAATTCTTCTGCCCAGCCTAATCGTATGGGGTTTTCACAGAGTTTGAGATCATATTTTTCAAAATCGGTCCGACCGATTCATTCTGAAAACTATACAGTTCCGAGTTGGATATATCCCCAACACCCATATATCCCTTATCTCATTAATCATTTATCCGACGCCAATCGATGTGAGTCATCACTACAGTGCGTCGTTGAAACCCGATAGGACCTTTATGAAAAGGAAAAATTGTTGAGATTTCATTTTTCAAATTTCCTTCCCCAGCCCAATCTTATGGGGTTTTTAGAAACTCAGAGATGGTATTTCTGGAGATTGGTTCAACCGATTCATTCCAAAAACTTTAGAGGTCCAAGTTGGATAAGTTTGCGTTTACAAAAAAGAAGTTTCGTGTCGATCAGTCCACCCTTTCGCCCTGTGCAGTGCTCACAAAAAAAACAGACAAAGCTCCATAAAAGACTTCGCATTCGCTCATCTATTTGAATTCTTGTCGCTTCTTGTGGATAGTCACGCATTCTTCCCACTATCGTTGAGATTTGAAAGTAATGATTGCCTTTACGAGCATTGTACGTAAAGGATAATTTCAACTTGAAACATTTTCCGATTATCTTTGCGATGATCCATTGACTCAGCGTACAATCATTAGTAACTAAAGAAATATCAATTTGTTGGATTACACATATACTCATGGTCTCATGTGATGATTTGATAGAAAAAGTGGATGGACCTCACCTCCACTCACCTCATCTCACCAGTTCATAACTTCAGCAACTTCCGTACATTTCTCCATACAATATAGCTAATGACAATTGGGACAATCGAATGGCATCTTTTTTGACACGATTCGTAGAGAGAAAGCCGTGCTATGTTGGATACCCATGTCCGAGGGGATAACAACTCCTGGAATCTGGTGTACATTTGTAATGAAATCTCCCTGAGATATCTCTGAAATCAAGTGTACACCAAATTCACCAGTTGTTCACCCCTCGCCCAGGTCGCACGATATTTCATACTCTTCCCTAACTAATTTCTTGCTCAATTTATTTCGATCAATGAGACAGGAATACCTCATTCCAGAGTGATAATCAGACTCTCGAACAACTGATACCGTCGAAATCAAGAACTTGACTTTTCCGAGTGTCGTGATAGTTCAAGATCTGTTTTTCTCCTTGTAGGTCCCCAGATAACCTAGCTATTGATGGGGTCGGTAATCATCAAAATATCAAGACCACGATATTCAATGTCAATCTCTTATAACAACCTACCGAAAGGTATTAAATCGATTTCCAGCATACCTATACTTGACACTAGAGTGAAGAAACTGTTATGTGAAAATGCGATTTACACCTGTGACGATTATTTAGCTTCCAGCTATCCTTGAACAATGTTCATTTATATGTATACCATGTGATTCATGGCGTTTACCATATTGCTGGCATATTGCCCGATAATATAAATCATTACCATTTCCTTCATACACTACCTTGACCAAATGTTTCAATGAAAGTTTTCGTTTACAGGCTACTGCGACGGGAGTGTATGTTCATGACCTGCTTAGAAAATGTTCGGATCCGAAACTCGGAGAACTGGTAATTGAGTTTTAGATAGTCGATATGTTCCAATTTGTATTCAAGTCATGAGATACTTTCTTTCATGTACTGCCATATACTTAACATGATGATTTTTGTTTTCAAGATAGAAAAATATTTATATGTAACTACTTGATAATCTGGTTGATAAGAAAACAAGGGTGAGCGAGCTCACCCTTGGACGCTCTCATATAGAAAATTGAACGTTAAATTGATTGCTTCTATTGACAGAAAACCTTAAATGGATTCTTCTGTAGAAATAAATGTAGAAATGCACAGAACACAGTATGCAGTGATTCAACATCACTGCATACTGGTATTGCATACTGCATATTGCAGTCCCCTACAGTACCCCCTCCCCAGTGTTCCGAAAATATGGAGGAACACGATAGTCTTGCATTCACGCTGGAATGATGACTGTGTCTGGGTCTGCGAGTATGTATGCAGGTTTCAGACTGTCTATGGATACCACCACTTGTTTACCGTTGCGCACGATAGTGTAGAACTTGTCGTGACGAGCTGTGATAACATACGGTCCATCATATGGCTGCTGCAGAGGAGTACGGACTGCGTCGTGGCGCACAAAGACGTGCGAACATGACGCTAAGTCCTTGAAAAGGAAAACTGCGTGTTGCCCATGGTGAGAAGGTTGAGCTGGCCTTAGCTGCCTGAGGTGACGTCTGAGTCGATCGACATAATCGGATGTTGACTCTAGGGTAACCGTTGTCGGTGCAAGGTATTCGCCTGGAAGGCGAAGTGTCGTCCCATAAACAAGTTCGGCCGGCGTTGCTTTCAGGTCTTCTTTCCAGGCCGAACGGATGCCGAGCATGACCTACGGCAAAACCTCAGTCCATCTCTCGCTGTCGTGGCACATTATGGCAGCCTTGAGTTGTCGGTGAAGACGCTCGACCATTCCATTTGCTTGTGGGTGGTGGGCAGTTGTCCGGAGATGAGTCGTACCTGTCAGGTTATTGAGTGACCGGAAAAGACACGACTCGAACTGGCGTCCTTGGTCGCTAGTGATTCTGAGGGGAGCTCCAAACCGTGATATCCATCCTGTGACGAGGGCGGCGGCCACGGTTTCCGCCCTGATGTCTGATATTGGAATTGCCTCTAGCCACCGTGTAAAGCGATCCACACATGTCAGTAGGTAGCGAAATCCGTCTCCTATTGGTAGAGGTCCGACTAGGTCAATGTGTAAGTGCTCGAATCTAGCACCCGGTACGTCAAAGTGACCGACAGGCGATGTTACGTGACGTGTAATCTTGGAGCGTTGACATTTTATGCACGTTCTGGTCCATTCCTTGCAGTCCTTATTCATAGACGGCCATACGTAGCGCTTCGTGATTAGTTTGGTGGTTGCCTTAATGCCAGGATGTGACATATCATGCAAACTTTCGAACACTTGACGCCTCAAAGGAAATGGCACAAAAGGACGAAGTGTAGACTAAGATGTGTCACAGTAAATTGTGAGGTTGGAGTCGACCAACTTTTTACATTCTATCTGAAGAGACGTGTTTGATTGCCTGAAGGTCCGTAGTTCGATGTCATCTTGCTGTGCCCTTGCGATGTCGGCAAAGTTGACAGGAGCTGTTACTGCCTCGACCCTGGACAAGGCGTCGGCGACGACGTTGTCTTTGCCTGGAATATGACGTATATCGGTAGTATATTGCCCGTTGAAGTCAAGGTGTCGAAACTGCCGTGGTGAGCATTTGTCTGGTCGTTGTCTGAAGGCAAACGTAAGTGGTTTATGATCGGTGTAGACGGTAAAGGTTCTAGCTTCTACCATGTGCCGGAAGAAGTGAATGGCGTCGTATATGGCCAACAGTTCACGGTCGTACGCGCCGTAATTTCGTTGTGCTGTGTTAAGCTTTCGGGAGAAGAAAGCGAGTGGTTGCCATCCGCGGCATGTCCGCTGCTGTAGAGCGGCACCGACGCTGGTGTCCGAGGCGTCGGCAACAACTGCCAGCTCGGCGTCGATGTCTGGATACGCGAGAAGGGTGGCGTTCGCAAGACTCTTTTTGCATGTGTCGAACGTAGACCGGAGTTCCGGCGTCCAACCGACAGGAGTTTTACCTGAGGTGTCGGTACCAGCGAGAAGGTCGTTGAGAGGAGCCTGAAGTTGGGCAGCGGACGGAAGAAAACGACGGTAAAAGTTAATCATTCCGAGAAACTGCCGTAGTTGCTTGATATTGCCGGGTGGCGGAAAGGAAAGTATGGCGTTGACTTTCTCCTGAAGAGGTCGGGTACCAGATGCGTTGACTGTGTATCCAAGAAAATTCACTTCGGAGGCGCCGAATACGCACTTGGAGGAGTTGACCACGACGCCGTACTCCGAAAGTTTCGTAAAAAGGAGTCGGAGGTGTTCCTCGTGCTGTTGCGGATCACAGGAAGCTACTAAGATGTCATCGATATATGCATAGCAGAAATCGAGGTCCCGAAGTACTTCGTCAATAAACCTCTGAAACGTCTGCGCCGCGTTCCGCAGTCCGAAACTCATAAAGGGTAACTCGAATAGTCCAAAAGGTGTAGTAATTGCTGTCTTATGGATGTCTTCGGAAGCGACGGGAATTTGATTGTAGGCGCGTACTAAATCGATAGTGGAAAAGATAGACTTGCCTGAAAGGTTCTGTGCAAAATCCTGGATGTGCGGAACAGGATAGCGATCCGGAATAGTCCAAGCGTTCAGAGGACGGTAATCTCCACATGGCCGCCATTGGCCGTTCTTTTTCGGGACTAGGTGGAGAGCGGAGGACCAGCTGCTAGATGATCGTCGAGCAATGCCTGCCTCCAGCATAGTGTTAAACTCTCGTTTAGCAATATCGAGACTATCGGGTGCTAAACGCCTGGGCTTGCACGACGCTGGTTGTCCCGGCGTCGTGTTGATGTGATGAGCTGTCTGATGTTTCGGCTCACGAGGCATACCACTTGGGCGTGTGACGTCCGGAAAAGTGGTAAGTAGCTTGTGAAAGTGCGACTGAGATATGCTGCTTTCTCTTGATATTACCTTGACTTGCCCAAGAGTGCTGTTGGAGAGCTGCCCCGGAACTGCCAATGTAGTGACGCCATCAATAAGTTGCCGTTGACGGACGTCGACGAGTAAACCGTAATGTGGAAGAAAATCCACTCCGATTATTGGTTGAGCAACATCAGCGATGACGAAACGCCACTCAAAAACTCGGCGTAAACCTAGATCTAATGACAAGTTAATTGGTCCATACGTATGAATGGGATTCTCATTTCTCATTTTTTCGAATTTTTACCTAGAGGGTGTAAGAGGAACTCGAAAATTGAAGGGTGGAAAATCCCTCTTCTTGGAGGGGGGGGGGGAGGGAGGTCCTTTCATCATCTATTCGTTGAATTTCCAGCGATATCTCGAATCGTTCATTTACTATGCGTGTCAGAAATGTCAGCACAAATTTTGTCCGAGAGTTAAATGCTCGCCATTTCCACATTTTCACCTGATTTGGCCAATGTTTCAGCACGTGAAATCGGATGTCATAATCTACGAATGTCAAGAGAAAAAATTCGGAAGAATATCAATTGACGAGAATGTTTTTTTCACGGGTTTGTATGCCCATTTGACGTCGGCCGGTGCCGTCGCGGTAGCTGCAGTGGCCGTTGACGCAAAAACCGACCCAAAATTGCCGCCATCATGTCGAGGAGATCGATAAGGAGAAAGCGAATTCTGGGTTTCGATCTGGTCATTCAGGTCGGGGTAGGATAATATGTGATACAAATCTGGACCGGGATATCGAGAACAAAACAATTTTTTTCCGAAAGTGAAGTAAATGCTCGCCATTTCCACATCGGTTTTCCGATTGAACAAGTTTTCCGGTACGTGAAATCGGATGTCCTAATCAAATGTCCGAATGTCGAAAAAAAAATTGCGAAAAAAAATTAATTGACGAAATGTTTTTTTTTCACGGGTTTTTCGGCCCAGTTGACGTCGGGCGGTGGCGTCGCGGTTGTTGCAGTGTCCGTTGGGGCGAAAAAAAAACGAAATGACCGCCATCGGGCCGAGGAGATCGATAGGGAGAAAGATAATTTTGAGTTTCGAACTGGTCATTCAGGTCAGGGTGGGATATGCAATACCAACCTGGACCTGGAAATTGAAAGCAAAACATTTTTTCCGAAAGTTCGATGCTCGCCATTTCCACATCGGTTCCCCGATTGAGCTAGTTTTTCAGTACGTGAAATCGGAAGTCATATTCCACGAATGTGGGAAAAAAATCCGAAAAACATCAATTGACGAAAATGATACATCAACCTATTGGGGAATGTATTTCTCTTAAACGAGCATCAAACAGAAAAATTGAAGATGGAAATCAGAATGGGGTTGGTCCACCAACCATCCTAGATGAGTCATTTTGTTGCAGAAATTCAACTAACCCCTCCAATAGAGGTCCGTTAATAGAAAAACGCAAATCCGTTGGGGATGAATCTCACCGAAACGAGCGTCATACAATAAAAGGTAGGGGTGGAAAATAAAATTTTATCGATCAACTAACTACCCTATAGGCCTATGAGTCATTTCGAAGCAGAATTGAAAACAAAGCCTTGAATAAGGGTCTTGTTCCAGCACCCAGAATTGTGAAAATATCAACCTGATAAGGGATACGTTTCTCCTACACGAGCGTCACTCAAAAAAAGATAAAGATAGAAAACAAAATGGTTTGGCTCACCAAATCCCCCCATATGAGTCATTATGTTGCAGAAATACGAACAAGCCCTCCAATAGGGGGGTCCGGTTAGCGAAAAACGCATATCCGTTAGGGGATGAATCTCACCGAGACGAGCGTCATACAAAAGAGGTTGGGGGTGGAAATCAAAATGGGGTTGTTCCAAAAACCCCCCTATATGAGTCGTTTGGTTGCAGGAGTTCAAACAACCCCTCCAATATGGGTCCGGTAATCTAAAAACGCGAATCCGTTAGTGGATGCACCTCACCCAAACGAGCGTCATACAAAAACAGGTTGGGAGGGGGGGAAACAAAATGTTACCGATCAACTGACCATTCCATATGGGCCATTTTGTCACAGAAATTCAAACAAACCATTCATTAGGGGTCTGGTTCGAGCACTCAGAATTGTGAGAATACTAGGAAAACGCGGGATGCGCGTTGTTAGACGAGCTTAGGGGTATAGAAATCTAGAATGAAAAATAATTTGTCAACCCAATCTACATCTACAGACCTTGGATCACTCCAAACGTTCAAAAACCTTACGAGAATCAGTTATGTCACGGCCTTCCTCTTCAATCATTTCAATCGTTTTGAATTAATTGGTGACACTTGTTGCTATAGATTTAATTGGTTCCCGTAATAGCCTAAATTGATGGGAAAATGCTTTATAAATGCGTTTTCTTCGTTATTTCTGATCCGATTGATGCGAAAAATCTCTCAAAATGTGCTTAATAGTTTCCTTTATATTCGGCGAAAATTTGAGAGGTCTTGAAAAATTTGGATTTTTCAAGTATTTTCCTCCGGGTTATTCTAATGAGGATTTTTGAAATTTCTAAAATTCATAAAAAAAAAGGTTACCACCCGATAATGCCACAAAACTATACAGATCTAAGTTAGATGAGGAACCATGACGAAAAAAAGTTTGAAGTTGATAGCTGTAGCCGTTTGACCTGTGGAGAACCGACAAAAAAACATAAAAACAAAAAAAAAAAAAAAAAAACATAAAAACGAACACCAATTTTTTTCAGTATGTCAAATTGAATCCTCGCTAAAGCTCGTCTAATCAACCTGCTAAGGGACGAATTTCTCCTAAACGAGTGTCATACAAAAAAAAAGTTTGGGGTGGAAAACAAGATGGAGTTGTTCCACCAACCACCCCATATGAGTTATTATGTCGCGGAAATTCCAACAATCCCTTCAATGTGGGTCAGGTATAAACGCGAATCCGTTTGGGGTTGAATCTCACCCAAACGAGCGTCATACAGAAAAAGTTAGGGGTTGAAAACAAAATTTTGAAAACAAAATTCCATTGATTAACTGACTACCATATATGGGTCATTTTTTGCAGAAATGTAAACAACCCCTCAAATAGGGATCTGGTTCCAGCACCCAAAATTGTGAAAATATCAACCTGTTGAGGGATGAATTTCACCCAAACGAGCATCATACAAAAAAAGTTTGAGGTGGAAAACAGAATGGGGTTGTTTTACCAACCACCCCATATGAGTCATTATGTTGCAGAAATTCCAACAACCCCTCCAATAGGGGTCCGGTTAGCGATAAACGTGAATCCGTTAGGGGATGAATCTCACCCAAACGAGCGTCATACAAAAAAGGTTAGGGGTGGGAAATAAGATTTTATCGAGCAACTAACCACCCTGTATGTTCGTTTCGTTGCCGAAATTCAAACAACCCCTTCAATGAGTCTGATTCCAGCACCCAGAATAATTGTGAAAATATCAACCTGTTAAGGGATGAATTTCTCCTAAACAAACGTCATACAAAAAAAATCAGGAGTGGGAAACAAACTGGGGTTGTCCGCCCCCCCCCCCCCCCTCCCCTTCTTCACCCATATGAGTCATTATGTTGCAGAAATTCAAACAACTCCTCCAATAGGGGTCCGGTTAGCGAGAAACGCGAATCCGTTAGGGGATTAATCTCACCCAAACGAGCGTCATACAAAAAATGTTATGGGTGGAAAACAAAAATGTTATCGATCAAATAACCACCCTATATGGGTCATTTTGTTGCAGAAATTCAAATAATCCCTCAAATTGGGGTCTGGTTCCAGCACCAGATCGGGTGCTGAAATGCAAACCATAATAAACGAAAAAAAAAATCTGTCAGGGGATAAAATTGTCTTCAAAAATATCCGGGGGTGGATAATTGATTGATTGGGCATTATTATTCACCCTATAAAAATCCATTCACCCCTTAAAATCATTTTAAAGGTATCTTCTTCTTCTTAGCTTTTTTTGTTTGTTTAGTTTTGGCCAACTTGGAATCTAGCTAGATGCCCGATGCATATTTCATACGGTCCGGAGGCGTAGTTCACTCCCGTGGGGATAGGCCCAAGACTTGCGGGCCTAAGTTTTTTAATGGTTAAAATGTGTTGTCGGTCTTACAACAAGCTGAAAATGTGACAGAATTTAGAAATATATTTGATTGAACTGTTCTTCAAATTTATTAACACACTTGAACGACAGATATAGGGCTAGGCCTACATGTATTTTTTGCATCAACTGTGGAAACCTAACCAAACATTGACGCTTATCGTTTAGACCCACTGTCTCTCATGGCTCTGATATTATGTCATGGGTGCAATTGCGAAGAAAGATAGGCATGTACATGAAAGAGTTGCTAAACAAAAGACATCGGGATGCATTCGAGTTGAGTGATGCAAGATTTTGTGCAAGATTCAGATTGCCAATAAACTCAGCGCGGAACTTTGTACAGGATTCGAACAAATTTGAGGGACCTCCAAAGAGGGCCTCATCATTATCGAATAGGCCTACCGTAAAAGTAACACAATTCATGTCAGTATTGTAGAATAGGCCACAGACATTGAATTTGATATGTTATAACCTAACCTAACACTACACACACGAAGCTAAGCTAGGCCCTATTCTATTGTCTCCAACTAATCATGGGCCTAGAAAGGCTAGGTTGGTTTTTGGAGGTTTGTTATGAACAGTATGAAAGTAGTTTCACTGCCGCTTGTCTTAGAGTCATGGTCTCATGGTACATACCGGGTCAATTTATCGACTGATTCAATGTTGGGGTCATGTTAGGTTGTGATGGGCCTTAGACCAAGATGATGGTTTGAGCATTCGACACAAACATTACCCTACCTAATCATGACCGCCATTGAAAAGTACAAAATCTTGAAAGCCTATAAAACATTACCCTATTCTTCAGGCCCACCTCTCACCATAGAGTAATGATAATGAGTAGGGCCCACCATAGAGGAATAGATTAAAGGCTGCGGATAATCGTACAGTCAGCCGTATGAATACACGTGAATAGATTGTACGGTCAGCGTTGTCATTGGTTGTTTGTGTTAGTGACGTAGGATCCGTTCGATTTCGTTCGGGAGAATAGTCTAGTTGTCATTTTCACTGCTAGAGTGCACCAGACACCAGTTACCAATAAGTGAACATGATATGTAAGCTCCATTCTACCTGCCGGCGGTATTAGCGAGGATTAAACCTGACCCAATAACCTAACTTACTGTCCGCAACCTGGCTTTGTCCACATAATGGCGTTCTTCACTGCACAATGTTCTCACTCGTGGCGCTAGTGCGCCATGGCCCTGCACGGTCGACTTTTCAGCTGTTACAGTATTGTTATTGTCATTAAGTATAGCTCTATACTTGATGTTATTGTGTTGTATACAAATTTACATCTCGGTTTACTTATCTCCGATCTTGGAAATTTCAACGGCATTCAATAGTGCTACGTTGGTGGAAAAAATTTACCGTTAGTGCTGCTTTAGTTTTGCCGTCATGACGAATTCAATTTTCAGAACCAGCCACTCACATATCTCTGATCTTGAAAATTCTAACGGTATACGTTAGTGCCCGTTAGTGCCGTGAAAAAATCGTTAGTACCGCTTCGGTTTTACCCTTACGACGCGTTGTCAATGTGGGGGGCCAACTTCACGCCAGCCTCTCACATATCTCCGATCTTGAAAATTCCAACAGCATTCGTTAGTGTTGTGTTAGTGCCCGTTTGTGCCGTAAACATTTTTTGTTAGTGTCGCCCTGGTGTCGACGTTATAACGCGTTGTCCATGTGAGGGGCTGGCGTGAAGAACTGGCCCCTCACATGGACAACGCGTTATAGTGGCGAAACCAAAGCGGCCGTAACTAAATTTCTTTAACTAATGCTGTTGGAATTTTCAGGATCAGAGATATGTGAGGGGCTGGCGAAACCAAAGCGGCACTAACGAAAATGTTCTAACGAATGCCGTTGGAATTTTTAAGATTGGAGATAAAAGTGAGTGGCTTGCGTGAAGTTGGCCCCTCACATTGACAACGCGTCGTAGCGGTGAAACCGAAGCGGTACCAACGATTCTCTGACGGCACTAACGTATACCGTTAGAATTGTCAAGATCGGAAATGTGAGGCGCTGGTTTTGAAAATTGAATTCGTCATGACGGTGAAACTAAACCGGCACTAACCAAAAATTTTACGGCACCAACGAGCACTAATGAATGCCGTTGAAATTTCCAAGATCGGAGATATGTGAGGGGCTGGCTTGAAAATGGCCCCTCAAATGGACAATGCGCTATAACGGCGAAACCAAAGCGGCACCAACGAAAATGTTTACGGCACTAACGTATACCATTGGAATTTTCAAGATCGGAGATATGTGAGGGGCTGGTTCTGAAAATTGAATTCCTCAAGACGGCAACACTACAGCTGCAGTAACGGAAAATTTTACGGCACTAACGGGCACTAACCAATGGTGAAATAATATTTCCATATTCTGACATGGGACCGTACACGTGTGACAACTTCACGGACGTAGTCAACCATACATAAATCACTCGGTAACATGGCTCATAAGCAGACCGATACAAAACTAAGTACCAAATTAACTATCTGAAAACATTTGTTATGCCAAGTGAGATCCATAATCACAATACTGGAAATGCAAATAAATTGTATTTAAAAGGTGAAATGAAAAGCAGTGGTCACAAGACACTCTTCTATAGTGGAATGAGATTATACAATAAACTTGAAGATAAAGTAAGACCGAGACACGTGGCCGAGTGGTAACATATTAAACCGTCATTCGGGAGACCGGGGTTCGATTCCCGCCATGGTCGACTATCCTGATAGGGATTATTCGTGGTTTCCCTCTGTCGTTCAGGTTAATACTGGGATGGTTCCTCAACAACAGGCCACGACCGACTCCTTCTCACCATCCAAAACACCTAATAAAATAACCTTTCATCTCATCATTCCATCATCTCATTCTTCATTCACCGACGCCAATAGATTGTAGCCATCAGTATAGTGCGTCGTTAAAACCCAATATGAGAGAAAAATAGAAAATGAAGTAAGAAATCTAGCATCTACGAATGCTTTTAGAAGAGAAGTCTCGATATTTGTGAAATGCGAGCTTCCTAAAGTAGTTCAACTCAATTTTTTTCACACACTGATTTACACTAGTTTGAAAAAGTTTTCCTTTTTCATTTGGATATATTTCATACACCTAGCCCAATGTCGTTGTGAGGTCTGATCGTCTTGTGAATGTACACTCGGAGTGCACCAATATTTCACTAAATACAGTATTCTTAGATTATCTTATTAGGCTTACAAATTATGGCCGTAGGCCACAATTTAGTCACTGTCAATTTGGCACTGTTCTTATTCAACACACATAACTGATGTCTGTCCAAATATCATTTTCTTTCTGCTGAATAGAGATAGTACTTCATAATCGCTTGATTATCGAACACTCCTGGTCTCATGTCACCAATAGTTTTTGCACACGTCTACAGAACTGCCGATAGCAAGTAAGATCCCAATACCCGTAGCTTTTCTTGTAAACGAAGAAAGCGTCAGAAAAGTACCACCAACCATATGATATGGAAAAACTGGCATTGAAAGAGGAAGAACTGCAGCTACTGAAAATGAAAATTGATCCAAAGAGACAATTTTGTGATACTTGCAAAGACTGGACAATCAATATGAATAATATGCTCTATGATGATGATTATTGTTTGTTCAGTGACCCACCAACATACAATTCATTCAGTATTTTAGGAATAAGCATGTGATACGTTGATGATGTTAACAAAAACCGGTACCAATGCGATACCTTAGGCGGGACTTGAACCCCCAACTAATTCGAGCATAAAAGCCAATTATTGACCGAACCGACTGGGTATAGACGCATAGGCCTAAATAGTCAAGTGCTGTCTAGAGCTTGTAGGCTAATCTCAAGAAGTGGGGCCACGTGCCTGGGTATAGGCGTATTGAGTAGGCCTACAGTGCTAGGGCCTAGTGGTTTTAGTTAATTTAAATAGTAGGTTGAGGCATGGGCCAAGAGTCTACTAGCCTAGGCCTAAACACTCGATGCAGAGGCTAGGCCCTCATAACATGGAAATACTTTATCAAATGCAATATGGCTCACCATTTATTTGCTTCGATGTTACACTTGAAAATTCATGAAGGCCTATCCTAAATACTTGCATTATTCTCCTAGGGCTAGGATGATGTACTTTTGCAGAGAGCCTGGAGTACCTAGCTATAACATTCGAGGTTGGACTTACCTTTGCGTGTTCCTTTTCAGATAAACTTCCAATTACAATGTGCAGAATACTCTCGCTGACTACGATAATGTTTACGTATACACTCAAATCCTGAAAAATGAATATTCAGTATGAAATGTACTTTTTTTGAAGTTGGCTTGAGTAGAACTGCTCGTCAGTGTTGACTGAATTAAAAAGTACTGATGATTCAGATTAAAATCAGAAAATAATGTGTGTACCACAGCCTTCTTTATTCAAATCATTCATTTCTTATACTGCCCTTTCACTCGGGCTATTTTGACGGGTTCGCGCATATTTGCTCGCGCAGGCAAAAATGGTCTGGTATGTACTGCACCCTGGTATCTAAAGTTCCAACTTCGAACAATTGTCATTCTTTTCTACAGTCATTCTTGTCACAATATTCTGTCAATTTCTTAGGACGTTATTGAGGTTATGTCATATCTACATTTTGGCTAGGGCCTATAGGCTTACCCAGATTTAGACGTGAACGATATTTAGCAATGCAATGCAATGAACAATGCAAACAACATCAAACAAAGCAACGAACATCATTCAAGAACTTGTCCCGGTGATATTCCGGATCCATTATATTATTGAATAAAATCTTTCATATCATTTATTATCATAAACAAAGTTACAAGTTGGTGACCTCGCGAAGTCACGGCCTAATAGAATGCATGCGTAATTTAAATTATCTTACGGAAATTCCCAAAGTTATTCGTATCTTCGCAGATATGACACTTCAAACAAACTGATTTACTTGAACATCTTTGGAAAGTGACGTCATGGTCTGGAAACAACGGCACCATCGGCGATTTTGTGAACTAAAATAATTGGACATCGGTTAACATGGGAAGCATACCCCGAGTGAAAGGGCAGTATCAGAGAAGAATGATCTGAATAAAGAAGGCTGTGGTGTGTACACACCTGTTGTTTATAGCTAGTTACCATGGTTACGATAGATCCAAAACTTGGGTATACTCAATTTTTTCCGGTTGTTAGTCAATTATAAAATATTTAGGCTACGTGTACAAAAGTTATTATCGTATAGCCATAGCTTATAACTAATTACAACTTTTAAGAGCTTGAATTTTCAATTTACGTGGAAAACCAGCGATTCTATTAACGCGCAAGAAATAACCTACGCCACGACAAAAGTGGGCGTGGCCAAAGGAGTTCTTCTTCAATTCGTTAATTAGAAAATATACAGGCTATGTGGACAAGTTTTATTACTACGTAATCGAAGATTGTAAAAATTTGCATAATCCAAGCTCAATAATTTTCAATTTACGTAGAAATTCAGCGATTCTACGCGACGAATAGGTTTTTTCGGTCTCTTTTGAATCAAACATATAAGTATGTTTCCACAGTGTGGTGAACACGCTAAAAGTGGAGAAATCGAGCAGATTTTGAAAAATCATTAGAACAATACGAAGTCATCGGAATCTCAAAAATTATTCGGATTGAAAAATTCACGGATTACGTTGAATGGATGATAAAAAAATATGATAGAATCTACTGCGACCAGAAAAATCCCCATATTCAACAAAATCACATGTCATAAAATGAAGCAATGTAATTGAAATTAGCTCACAAAAAAAATTGAAATCGACAAGAAGTTCGACAAGCTTTTACGTTAAAAGAGTTTTTCAGTTGATTTCTTCGATTTTTGATTTTCTTGAGATTTTTGATCTACGATACTTGATTTGTTGAATAGGCCTATATTCTCATTTTGTTGTAGATGATTTCTTCATAGTGTGCGAAATATCTACTATGTAACTATCTGTAATTACTATAATCATCCATATGAATACCATAATTTCACTTCACAAAAATATTATCATTATTATAGCATTGTTTTTTTCTCATATGTTGCTAATGCCAAAGTGTGTCCATGTGACAAACATTGTTTGTTTTGATGAAAAGTTATATGTATGGGGCCATCAATATTTCACTACAATGAATTTGTATACACAAAATAAGAACTCACTATTCGATAACTATCCTAGGCCTATAGAATGCTCCATTTTCTTATAAACGACCGATTCGAATTTCTCCGAACAGTAGAAGTTGGTAGAAATGTGTAATAGAGTAATATCAATTCTAATCAATAACAAAATCAATTACAATAATATCAATTTCTATCATAGGAATTCTCATTTCAATCAATGAAGTGAAAAACGATAACATTCTTTCTTACACTTGTTATTCTTATAGGGATTTTACCAATTTTCCCAATTCCTCCCGAGAAAACCGACAATTAGATTTTGCTGAAAAAATAATCCCAACCTGTTATGTTATCATCGAAACTTGATCCAGAATTATTGTTCCCAAGGTTATGGATGAAAGTAGCATCGTTTAGACGCGGCACCACAAGGGCGATCTTACCACCCCATTTTAATTGATGAGCGTAGCGAAGTCTCCATCCCACTCTCATAGGGCTTTGTCGTCTGTGTTTTTTTTTTGTAAGCACTCCACAGGTCGCAGGGGTTGACTGATCAACATGAAACTTTTTTTGTACACCCAAACTAATCCAACTTAGAACTGTGTAGTTTTTGGGATGAATCGGTCGGACAGATTTTGAGAATCATCATCTCAAAATTTCTAAAAACCCCATATGATTTGGCTGGGCGGAAAATGTTGAAAAATAAAATCTCTCCAAATGGAATGAAATTCTCTCTAATTGTGTATACATGGATTTTACACATTACGACGATTTTTTAAGCAATTCTGATCAGTCGTTTTGAAGAAAAAAAATAAAATGACTGATAATATTTATAGAATATATCATACAAATTGTGACAGAATTGATTTGTGGAGATTCACTGCTTTCTAGATTCAAGAGTTGACCAACAATGAAGTATTTTTTATATCCGTCAAGGTGTGTAGAATACCAGAGTCAATGAAGTGGCAAGACTAGAACTACTTTAACGACTTTTATAGCTTATTCAGATATCAAGGTGTGTAGAATACCAGAGTCGATAAAGTAGCAAGGGTACAACTACTTCAAGGACTTTTATACTTTATTCAGATATCTCACTCATCTTACAACGCATATTTCGCGTTTGATTAGTACCTATTTGATTGGAGAAAATATTTTCGAGTCTCGTAAACTTGGAATCTGTTCTCTAGAGAAATCATTATTTAGCTCCACTGAAGGTCAAACCGATTAATTAATTGGATGAGCGTAACGAAGACTCAATTTCACTGTACTTGAAAAATCGAATGTGTTCAGGTCAAACAGGAATTCAGATCATGATGAAACTTGGCACACAGAATCCCTATCTTAGAATCCCTATCTGACTTGATGCTGTAAGGTTTTGAGGCAAAATCGGTTCAACAATTCTTGAGATAAATCATTTTGAAGTTTTCAAAAAACCCATATGAATAAGCCAGGCGGATAAAATGACAAGTGAATGTTCTCCGGAATTTCTCAAATTTCCACAGAACTCGAACAACATAATAATACACATTATTACGGACTTTTACAATAATCGGATGTGACGTTTCGGAGTAAAAAATTAAAAAATGCGATTTTTATAATGTTCAATTTCATTCATCAGAATAGCCTACGAATACTATCAATTAAATCAAAGCAACAAGTGTCACCACTTGATTGTAAACGATTAAAACGAAGCCTTCCTCATTATCATTTTTTTTTTCAATAACATCGAAACTTGATACAAAATCATTGTTCCCCAATTAAGGCTATGGATGAAAGATGAGATCGTTTGGACGGGGCACCACAAGGGCGATCAATTACCACCCCATTTTGATTATTTAAAACTAATGGTCTTCAACACCGGGACTGCGCTGTCTGTGACCAAAAATTATCATATGAATTAATAATTGAAAATAAGATGGCAGTGATGTAATGGTTTGGATCTCAAGGTGTATTTATATATATATATATATATATATATATATATATATATATATATATATATATATATATATATATATATATATATATATATATATATATATATATATATAATAACCAATCCAAAAATGAGTTGATATGTTTCAGCTCATCCATCAACGCGGAAACACATAAGGCGTTTGCCTAGTGATAGAAAAACCAATACACTTTTTGAAACCGAGACTTTAATTCTGTTATGACACCAACGTTTGGAAAAAGTTTTGATTGGTTGCACACTCTCTTATCTGTATGCCACGTTCCCACGTACAAAAGAGAACATAAAAACGAAGCCCGATTTTGTTCGTCAAGTGAAATGAAGTCTTATTACAATGGAATTGAAAAATCGAAGAGAATAATCTGTTGGTGGGGCATCAACAAGCAATAATCAATCAATCAGTATGGTTGAATGTATCATTTAATTTTGTCGTGACTCACTTGCAACTCATTGTCACTAATAACTAGGAATGATCAACATAATTAACTATGTGTTTGTTGTATTTGTCTTATCATGTGACTAAACTGATTGTGAAAGTAGCCTAAATAAATTGGTTGTGTGTACTCTCTGGCCAACGGGCAACCAAATTGACTATTCACTGGTCGCCAGTAGCCTACACAAGAACTGGCAATTAATACTGTAGTTCTGGTATCTATCGACGAAAGGAGGTTCATCTGCAGACGGAGCTTTTACGTTGATTAATGATCCATCAACGGCCCCTATTATGTTGGGGAACTCTGAAAGGTTGTGGAATTCTGCAATATGGAGTGTTTTACCTATACAAGCCTAAGACATACAAATCACAGAATACATTATAAATATGTACATATTATTTTATATTGGGTTTTAACGACGCACTATACTTATGGCTACGATCTATTGGCGTCAGTGGATGATGAATGAGATGATGGGATGATGAGATGAAAGGTTATTTTATTAGGTGTTTTGGATGGTGGGAAGGAGTCGGTCGTGGCCTGTTGTTAAGGAACCATCCCAGTAGCTTACTGACCTGAACGACAGAGGGAAACCACGAAAAACCCCTGTCAGGATGGTCGACCATGGCGGGAATCGAACCCCGGTCTCCCGAATGACGGTTCAGTGTGTTAACACTCGGCCACGCGTCTCAGTATAAATCTGTACATGTGACTGTATTCTTTCCAATTCATATTGGTTTAACGACGCACTTATTTACTGATGACTGATATCTATTGGCGTCTGTGAAGACATATGAGATGAAATGTTATTCAGTGTTTGTGGGAAAGTGGGAAGGAGTCGGTCGTAGCCTGTTGTTTTAGAACCATCCCAGTATTGACCTTATGACAGAGGATAGCAAAAAAAAACTCTGTCAGGATGGTCCACCATAGGCCTGTACATGTACGGTACTACCGCCCTTGGGTTGCATAACTGATACACCGAAAATATGGTGCATCGAGAAAAACGTAGGCCTACACTGAAAATCCAGTACACCGTAAGCATTATTCCAGATGATGACTGAATAGGAAGGCTACGATATTGCATTTGAATAGTGTGAGACTGGGCCTACCCCCTTCTCCCCAAAATAATAGACTAGCCATCATGCATGAAAATATCGTTCTTGCGGTGTTCAAGATTTTCGGTTTAGGTTAGCTCAACTTGACTCTGATATCAGATCCTAGTCTGTGTATGACAGTTTTGTGTACTAGCAACTTATGACCTCGGCAACGTACCTACTTTTAACCTGGCCACGTATGCCTCATTTTCAAGAGGGAAGGATATGAACTGGGGGGAGAGTTCAACCAATGCATTGCTAATGTCACACAAAACTCGCGAGCAACTGGCTTGTCTTATGCCTGTTACATTGCCCATGACGAACTGGAACGTTCCAGATGCGTAGAATCGCAACGCAGTAAGAACTTGCGTTGCAATAGGCAAGGCATGGGACCTTGCTGTCGGTCTGGTCAAATCGCCTTCCAAAATGTTGCACAGTTCCAAGACGGTATATCTTGGGAAACCTGTACCGTTTGATCAGATTGTCATCCGACACATTTAATGGATCCAGCCTATCTTCGAATACTCTACCAGCTAACAATGATAGGCCTCTCCTGAAACTCAATGGCCTAGCCTCATCCAGAATTAGGAAACGCCCAGCGTTGAACATTGTAATATAATTAGTAGGATATAGCCTATAGGCCTAGTTATATATAGGCATATGCCTAATATAATTATGTATATATAATTAGGCCTAGTGTTGATGTTTTAGTGGTTATATTAGTTAACATAAGTTATATTTCAGCTAGGTATAGTAGTAGCCTAGTTAGTGGCAGTTATTAGTGGCAATGGCAACGACACAACACAACTGTTTGTCAGGTTAGGTCACCTTGTCACCAGACAAAGTGGCTGATGAACACTGACAGTGACATACGCTAGGCCTAGGCCCAGTCGAGAACAAGTTAAAGTGAGGTTAGATGTAGAACCGGAATATGAAATACGTAAATCAAATTGCGCGGTATTTAAAAATAACCATGCCAGGTTTTGGTGGCTAGAATTTACATTTTCTCTCAAATTCAGTCATGAAATCATTGTAAATTGATATTCAAAGTCAAGAGGTGATCACTTACTAGGACCTAGGCCTATCAGTCTGGACTAGGCCCAGGCCCAGTCTCAAAGTTAAGACAATTTCTTCGGTACTTCTCTCCAGAACTAATGAACTATGAGGATCTCAGACACTTGCTGAGGATTAGAGGGACGATAAAATATCTCTTCATGAGTTTGGATTAAGACAAAATATGGTATTATCTCGAAAGAAGGTCGTAACTTTGAGCCGAATTATAGTTATGCCCTTTTGTGAATTCGGGCCCAGAAGCTAATATAAACACATCCGTTGTTTATAAAATGTTACCATGGTTATCAGAGGGCCAAAACCAGAGAGGCTAGTATCTCACCTCCTTGACCAGTTATGGTGTATACTCATTTTTTTCGGTTTTTATTCAATTATAAAATATTTAGGCTACGTGGACAAAAGTAATCATCATAACGCGGTAGACTATAACCAATTACAACTTGGAAGCGCTTAAATTTCTAATTTACGTGGAAAACCAACGATTCTATTAACGCGCAAAAAATGGTTTAAAAGTCCACGCCATTCCAAGGCCGATAGAGTTTTTTCTTTATTTTGTTGATTTGAAAATATACAGGCTATGTGGACAAGTTACATCATCACGTAGTCGAAGATTGTGAACAAATGCATAATCCAAGCTCGATAATTTTCGATTTACGGGGAAATTCAGCGATTCTACGCGACGAATAGGTTTTTTCAGTCTTTTTTGAATCATACGTATAAGTGTGTTTCCACAGTGTGATAACACGCTAAAAGTGGAAAGGAACTCATAACAATACACTTTAAAAGTTTCGAAACATGGACATAATAGGTATTAACTTGAATCTTGGAGTATTGGAAAGCCCATCAAATTGTTCACATCGTGATCTACAATGGTATCAGAAGTGAACTGGTGAATTTGCACGGATCACTTCGGTGAGTGTTCCCGTTTTGAAAAGATTTCAATTGAGAGGACAATTTTTGTGGAAATCATAGTTTACCATAAAAATGGTTCTATAGGAATGACCTGAATGTTTTCGAAAGATTGTCAGACCATTTCATTTGATGAGTTATCATGTTTGAAATCTATACGCAGATACGAGAATTCAAAGTCAAGCAGTAGATGGTGGAGTCCATTGAATAAGTGATGGAATTTCAGTGGGAAAGAGATTCAATAAATGTGTTGGACCATTAGAAAAATATCAAATCAAGAGTTTCAGTGAAGAATTGTTTCCTTCTGATAATATCGAAATTCGATACAAAACCATTGTTCACCAAAAAATGCAATGGATAAATGTTGGGATCGTTCGAACGGGGCACCATGAAAGTAAGATTACTCATTTAACGAACGGTACATCTCAAGGTCATAATGCCAGTGTTAGAGAACAGTTCAAATATTCACAGTAGGGGGAGAAAGTCTAGAAAAGAGTTTATGAATAAATGAATATTAGGGTTTTAAGGCGCATCGACGGCGAGGTCATTTAGCGCCTGTCAAAATAATTTACTGAACAAAAATAAAAGTTAAGTAGTGTTATATAAAGGTGCAAGTGAAATTTAGATGTGATCACCTCAATATGTGGAACTAAGACTAAACTATTACTAAAGACGTTATACACTAATTTGTTGAAACTGAACATGTGTGTGCTGTAAAGGGTCACACCCATGGGACTAGAATGATAACGTTTTATTACTTGTTCTCAGTTCAAACTCCCCCTCAAATGGGAGTGGAGGAACGACAAACCATGATAGATATATGTTGGAATATGGTTTGATCTAAAATATTCCTGATGTCTATCCCAAAAGATTGGCATCAAGAATAAGTATCAAATGTCGAAAAGCAGTACACTGAAAAAAGATGATTGCACAAACAACGACATCTTGAACGGACATGAAAATGTCCTAATGAGGGTAGTTTGAAAAATGATACTGGTAACAAGACGACTTTATCGTCAAACGCTAAAGAATTTCGAAGGAGTAGAAATTCAATCAACCCTTCTATGTTTTCAACTCTTCATCCAAAACTTTAATTGATAACAATGAATACACAAATGTGCATTGCTCATAATTTCAGGAATGATGATTTCGAAACTGTCTTGTCGACACACTTCGAACAAATCTTTCGTTTGTTTTGATTTCTAGTTGATGAACTTTTCGAATCAGTTACTTCAACACAAGGCTAGCATTTCTGCAGGTGGTTTCTTCAGTCTTGACTTGAACCTCATCTACTGTGTAAGTACCTCTACAATAATCTACCCAATCACATCAAATTATCGTCCACATATTTCGCATTCAAATTCTCTCTCAAATCATTCCTCACCGATCGGCATTCTATTCCCTCAATAGATTCACCTCCCCCTTCGACATGTCCTAGTCAAACTGCCTCTCACCCTCATCACTACTTTCACTTTCTTGTATTCCACTTCCATCTCCTCATCATCACAGCATCACTTCAAATTCATCACAATTAGTTTTCACAAAATTATCAAACGATTATCCTATATAATTTGTTATTTTTTCAATCCTTTTTCTCAATATGTTAGTTCATAGAACAAGGTTAGGTGGTAAAGCGGTTGGAAGACCGAACCTCGCTTTTCTGATGTTTCATCCATTCAAATAAAGAACTTGACAAACTAACCTATACTAGTCTTATGTGTTGGAATATATGTTGTAAACCTATACATCAATTCTTCTAATTTCACGTGTTTCCATTACTCAGATTGTTGGCGCTGTGACGACTTACCTAATTATTCTTGTGCAATTCAAGTTGAGCGCAGAATCGAAAAATGATTCAACGAAAGTGGATTCATCCAATATCACATCCATGTTAACATAGACAACTACCATCAAGACACTACAATAGTATAGATGAATTGAAATGATGTTCTGTACACGGCTACATTCCTCACGCACGCAATTGCAATTAGTACTTACCTTGACCACAGGAGAAGCGGTTCATGGTGTGAGAGTCAATCCAATCCACTATACAGCACACTTGTAACGCTTCCTAGCATCTTGTGTGAATACAATGTAATCTGTAATGTAAATGTAATTTTATTCGTTGTTGAATCTCATTCTTATCTATGTTATAAACTCTTGCAATCATGAATATGAAACAATGAATATGAACAACTTTTCATCTACAGACCATAGACTTGACATTATTTGAGAAGGGTCCCACTTATTTGGGCGCGACTATATAACTCTCTTCCAAATGCATTAAAGATTAAAAAAAGTTGGGTGATGGAGACATTTGAGATTGAATTGAAAGCGTTCCTTCTTAACAAATGCTATTAATCTGTAAATGAGTTTGTTACTGACAATATGTACTATTTTGTATTTTGACATTAATTGCAATGTCAATTTTGATTGCTTGTGATTTATAATGTGTTGAACTCCATTGAAACTAAAAAATTATAACAAATTTGTTACATATTTGTAATTTATAATCATATTACCGGTATATGACTAACAATTTTGTGATAATGCTGGTTTTGAATATGTATAGAAATATTTGAATTTGAACAGAGTGAAGGGTTTTGAATTGATATTAGGGTTTGAAGAAACATTGACAGCAAGGTCATTTGGCGTTCTCGTAGGAGTGGTGGTGAAATAGAGGGTGAGAAATAGGGAATGAGGGATGTATTTTAATATCACGTGACAATTCTAGGAATATGATATTTTGTCTATTGTTGGTCACACAATGCCAACGTGCTTTCACTCATTAGCATTGCTTTCATTATCACCTGCTTGTGCGTACCCCCAACAAATCTGGTTGGTGGTGGGTCGTTTAGCAAACAAACATCAGGAATCAGTTGATTTCATATATAGGAATGTTATTATGAGGAGCATCTTAATTGGAATGCTACATGTTTCAATATGGAAGTGCTTTGTGAGAAAATGCTGGGCTTATGCTGTTATATTGAAATATTGAACAGAGACGCTTGAAGCTATTGAATGTTTTGAAATATTTCCAAGCTTGTCTAGAGAAAAAAAAGTATCTTGAGTAGTGGATTTAATCGTTAGATGTCCAACTTTTGTATCAAATGATGCGATCTTTCCAAACTGTCGAGAATAATGAAAGATGGAAGAATTATCTCATTTGGCTTATTTTTTAACTGATCATATATTTTTTCATAGCCTTCATCGATCTTATTCTTTTCTGAACATATCCGAAATGATTCAAGTGAAGTCAACATTCGAATAAAAAATCATGTCTGACAAAATGTTGGTACATTATTCCATTCAATTAATTAATTATAGATTTGAGTTCCAATATTGAATTGAATTGGATATTGGGGTTTTAAGGCGCATCGAAAGCAAGGTCGAATGAATGAATGAATATTAGAGTTTTAAGGCGCATCGACAGCGAGGTCATTTAGCGCCTGTCGAAATATGTTGCAACAAAAGGTGAAAAGTGTGATATAAAGGTGGAAGTGAAATTTTGATGAGAACACCTAAATACATTAAACTAAGACTAAGACTAAACTATGTCTACAGTGTCTAAAGACGTTATACACTAATTTGTTAAAACCGAACATGTGTGTGCTGTAAAGGGTCACACCCATGGGACTAGAAGGAGAACTTTCTATTACTTGTTCTCAGTTCAAACTCGTGCTCAAATAGGAGTGGAGGAACGACAAACCATAATAATAAAATATGGTTTGATTTAAAATATTCATGATGTCTGTCACAAGAGATCGACATCAAGAATCAGTATAGAATAGCAATAAACTGAAAAAAGATGATTGCATGAACAAAGGAGATGTTTTTTGATCAGATTGAAGAGTTGAGTGTTTCAGAAACACCAGCAAGCGATCGACAGCCCTGTGATCGTCCCCAAGGATCAGTGACAGGTCCTCCGGCATGCGCAGGCGCCGGCGCAGATCCCGGAATATGTCACAGTCGACCGGGAGGTGACGAACAGTGAGTGGCTCTAGGCACTCCTCACACTCAGGCTGTTCTTCACTCTTGAGGAGATAACTGTGGGTCAGTCTAGTATGGCCAATACGTGGACGAGTCAGCAAAATCTCTTCTCTACGGTTCCTTCTTGATGAAGAAATCCAAGGGTTGATACATGTTTTCATTTCTCTGAGTTCATTGTTAATAATGACACTCCATGACTCCTGCCAGCAGGATTTCATGGAACATTTGAAATTATTCTCAAGATCGATGTTAGGAACAATCGAGTTGAAAGTCAGTTGTTCTAGGGTAGCTTCTTCAGCAGCTAGATCCGCGATTTCATTCCCCGAAATTCCCTGATATAATATATACATTCTGATTTCGTTATTCAACCCTTCCCATTCCCACTTCCCCGAAACATTTTCCACCAAAATTGAAACACATAATTGTTTGACCTCAATTGCATGATTCATGATACAGTTGTTGACTTGCTGTTGTTACTGATGATATTTCTACACGAATTGATGTAGGATAAAAATCACAAATACAAAGAGCAACTCCCTCTTCCTCCTTCCCTTAGTCGTTCATGATGATGCAATATTCCGTCATGCACTCAACATGCGAGTTTGAGCGCAAACAAACGTGACAGTTATTTACCCTGATGTCACTGCGTCAGTCAATATCGTGACCAGCTATTTTTCTAGATCACATGAAAGATTACCTCATCCCACTACTCTAGAATTATCAAGTATTAGTAATATCTGATAATATAATTTAACGTCTATTGAATGGAAATATACATTCGAAATTCACTGATTCGAAATGAAGATAGTGATAACCGATAAGCAATCATACTTCGATGAATAATTCACTAATATTGGTCATGAAATGATCATTATTATTAGTGATAATATATCAGTGAGGAAAAACCTGTCAAATTGGAGCGCGAATTAAAGTTTCCATTTTGGCATATTTCAAATGTAATATTGTATTCGACTGTTCATATTGTGATAGCACCAATATAACGCAAGTATCGTCGCCGCAATTCTCCCTCCGAAAAAAGCGATCATCAAACATTAATTCATGAACATTCATTTGGAAGTGACATGTATCACAAATATGGAACACGGTTCACAAGGACAACTCAATCGTCGCAATCGCCAGCTAACATGATCGTCTATTCCCCGGTCACTTGGATATATCTCGAGACGGCGGCCACGTTTGTTTTTTATTTCCAGCGGGATGTTCACAGGGTCACACAGATGGGACTAGATTGAGGACATTTAACTACTTGTTCTCAGTTCAAACTCCCCCTCAAATAGGAGCGGAGGAACGACAAACCATAATGTTGATGACAAGTTCATCAAGCACTCCGGACGTGGAGCCAACTAGGGGGCGGTATCACTAAATTGAATTGGATAGACTCGAGGGTATACAAATGACTCTTCGACTAAAATATGATTCAAACGAATCCCAGTTGGTATGGTGGCGAATGGTTTCGATTCAAAGAGAGCATGAAATCTAGGATTGATAACTGATTGGTAGGTAGGATGATGTTTACTGCAAAATAATTTCGAAGCGTATGAGCAAAATAGATATGCACGTCGACTCTTCAACGAGGGCTCACCAGCCTCACAATACAGGCTCTCCACCCGACTGGTACGGAGTGCTTCTATGGCCTGTTGGACGCCTGTGTTGTGAACTGTATTGAGTGGCTTCTTGTAGCTCTTTCTCGAAGAGTCGTACACAACACTACCATTATCCCATTTGGAACGTATTAATGCTCGGTAAAGCCGATTGTTGAATTGTATGTTGAATCGATATATTATTCTAATAGCCATCGTAAAAATCCGTGGAGAGAGAGTACCGGTTTATTACAGTTTATATATTTTGTTTTCAATGATAGACCTCAAGCACTTAGGTTGAAGTCGACATCTATTTTTGTATTCAAACAATAACGTAGGCCTGGAATCAAGTTGAACCATTTTCACAAAATATATACAATGGTTGAATGGGAAGTGAAGCACTGACACCGCCCTGAAACTTTGCTACTCACCACACGTGATGAACTGATAAATGGAGTATTATATCGATTATTTCAGCCTCCTGCAACAAGATGAAATCATAATTCATAAATATTTCAATGGAAGGTTACAGCAGATATTGGAAAAAAGTTTGTGTCTAATGCGAAACATTTGACGAAGATTTCAATCATTTTCCGGTCTCTTCTTCTTTCATGAGATCTTCTGGGCACATAGACGGATGGTGCGCACTATTCTCTCGATCAGCACTAGGGTTTCCTACCGGCCAGGGTTTAAGGACCTGTAAATACTGTCTTCAACTTGTGTCTACATCCAGGCCATCTGCATATTCAGAAGAGATTGTCTCGGCCTTTACAAATTGAATGCCAATCACCAGCACAACATAAGAGGCTCAAATGATCTTGCCCAAGAGTATTTTACTTCAGAGACAATCTCGAGATCAACTCTTCAAGCCGGTGGAAGAATTTATAATCATCTTCCCAGAGAGATGGAACAGAATATCAACATGACTAGATTTAAATCCAAATTGAGGAATGTATCACTATATAACTCATCTTATAGCCTAGACAAAAAATTTTTATCCGATTGAATTACTGATATCTACTTTCATTTATATCTATGTATAATTTTGTGTTCTATTCAATGATATGACTTGGTTGACACAATATAACATTGAAAATGAACCATGGATAAACAAATACAAATCTGTATTACCCACAAGCAGTATTGATACGTTTTGCCACCGTTACCAATAAAGCAATGCGCCTAAAATGTCATAACTGTCGTGGTGAGAGTTTTAAACAAGGAGCCACACCTACACTATGGCAGGACTAAAACCACTTCAAGATTGGATCGTCGCCCTGCGTGGATTCACACGAGAAAAGCAATCCAACGGCAATCGACGACAACTAGGTGAAAGTCAATTAAGCTGTGTCGGCAGGGAATTCATTCTGCGCCCATGTTCAACGAGTTGTGGATGTATTAAGCATATAGATGATTCGGGAAAGAAATAAAAAAGTGAGAGAGTGGATAATTGATGAGCGTAGCGAAGTCTCCATCCCACTCTTATAGGGCTTTGTCTGTGTGTTTTTTTTTTTTTTTTTTTGTTTGTTTTTTTTTTTGTTTGTAAGCACTCCACAGGTCGCAAGGGTTGACTGATCAACATGAAACTTTTTTTGTACACCCAAACTCATCCAACTTAGAACTGTATAGTTTTTGGGATGAATCGGTCGAACCGATTTTGAGAATCATCATCTCAAAGTTTCTAAAAACCCCATAAGATTTGGCTGGGCGGAAAATGTTGAAAAATAAAATCTTTCCAAATGGGATGAAATTTTCTCTAAATGTGTATACATGGATTTTACACATTATTACGATTTTTTAAGCAATTCTGATCAGTCGTTTTGGAGAAAAAAAATAAAATGACTGATAATATTCATAAAATATATCATAAAAATTATGACAGAATTAAGTTGTCGAGATTCACTGCTTTCTAGATTCAAGAGTTGACCAACAATGAAGTATTTTTTATATGCGTCAAGGTGTGTAGAATACCAGAGTCAATGAAGTGGCAAGAGTAGAACTTCTTCAACGACTTTTATAGCTTATTCAGATATCAAGGTGTGTAGAATACCAAAGTCGATAAAGTAGCAAGGGTAAAACTATTTCAAGGACTTTTATACCTTATTGAGATATCTCGCTCATCTTACAACGCATATTTCGCGTTTGACTAGTTAGATGAGCGTAGCGGAGTCTCCATCTCACTCTTATGGAGCTTTGTCTGTGTTTTTTTTTTGTAAGCACTGCACAGATCACATGGGTAGACCGATCAACATGAAACTTTTTTTGTACGGGTCAACTTTTACAACTCAGAACTGTATAGTTTTTGGAATAAATCGGTCGGATAGATTTTGAGGAATATCATGTCAAAGTTTTCAAAAACCCCATGAGATTAGGCTGAGTAAGAAAATTTGGGAAAATGAAATCTCTCCGAAAAAAATAAAATTCTCTCTGAGTGTTCAAACATGAATGATACACATAACCACCATTTTGTGAGTGTTCAACGAAGCATATATGGTGAATTAATAGAAACATAGAAGCTACATAGAAGAACATAGAAGCTACATAGAAGATATTCTACATAGAAGAACATAGAAGCTCCTATGGCAACATAGGAATAACAACAGTCGCGTTGAATCTTGGCTCCTGATTAAAAATCATATTTCAAAGTATTTACGTGCACTATACCTGAATTTTTCCATTCAACATCTTCGGCGAGCATCGATCTTCAAGAAAATCAACAAGGGAAGTACTAGTGTATAAGATTTTGGTTCATTTTTGACGTTTTCTAGTTTAGAATTATAGTCAAGGCTTACTTGATCCACACTTTTCAATCTGTTTTCAGTGAAAGAATAAGCTTCGTGGTTCTACTCCAGAGCCATCAAGATAATTCAAGAGTTCACTGCCAGTTGAGTGTCAAAGTGTTCAAGGTCTTGAAAGTGGTGAAATAAAGACGATTTAAATATCGAAATTTTGTGAGAACTAAATCTTTGTACAACTGATGAACTTAATCTTTTGAACATTGAGCGAACACCTTAATACGTAAATTCAGTGATAAAACAGTGTAAGTTTTGAAAGTGATCAAGGTTGAAGAGGAAGTGAAACGAAGACAATTTCAATATTGAACTCATAACCTCTTTCTACGTATTGATGAACATTTACTTTTGAATTTTCAAATTACTTTTGGCTCCGATTAGAGATGAGTACTCTTCGAATACTCTTCTGGAATGCTGGAGGCGTAAACAGTGCCAAGTTTGTGGAGTTTGAAAAGGTGGTTGATGAGTGTAAGGCTGACGTTTATGCCATAGTAGAAGCAGGGAAGTCAACCGAACATGAAGGTCAGTACCGTATCCCAGGATTTCAACATTTCACACTGAAGAGAAGCCGCCAAATAGCATCCGGTATGTTTGTTGGAGTGAAAGAATCGATAACAGCGAAAATGAACACTATTACAAAGAAATCAAATACCACGCCTAACAGCCTGGAGGCGACGCAAGTCGAGGTATGGAAAAACAGCTATTATACCAACATTATAGCGTTATACAATCCACCCAGGAATACACCTGATCTTGAAAGTTTGCCGATTAAGAGAAACACAGTCATCATTGGAGACTTCAACGCACCCTCGACAAGATGGGGGTATAAAAGAACAGATGGTATCGGCAAAAATGTTGAAGACTTCGTTGATAGTAATCCCTTTACTGTAGTATATAGTGCTGATCGTTCTCCGACTTTTCTATCGTACTCTGGATATACATCAACACCGGATTTAGTCCTTGCCCATGATAGTATATGCAATAGAGTTTCACAGCAGCCACAGGGAGATGCCAACGGAACCGGACATAGAGCAATCCTTGTCTCAATCGATGCACCTAATGTGACAAAGAAAATGGAATATATTGATACTACACCTAAATGGAATTTTCATAAGGCAGACTGGAAAAGTTACGAGAACATAACAGACAAATGCATAACTCAAGACCTGGTAAACGACAATCCTGATCAATCCTTAGATAATGTAACAAAAGCACTGATGAAATGTGTCCAAGCGTGTGTTCCAAGGGGAGCTGTAAGGAAATACAAACCATTCTGGAATGCATCGCTTCAAGTTATGAAGGAAGAACGGGATGAAGCAAGAAAAAAGGCTGAAACTACAGGCGCTAAAGAAGATGGTATTCATCTGAGGAAACTTCATGCCAGCTTACAGAAACACATTTTGAAAAGTAAGAGGGAGGCATTCCACCAAGTCATTAAGAACATAGACTACCGAAAAGATGGAAATAAAGCTCATAGATTGATATCAACATTGAACAATGAACACTCAAAAAAGAATGAACCAATTTTGGAACGAGGGAGACTCCTTGTCGAAGATAAAGATAAAGCTGAAGCGTTTTGTAAATACTACGCTTCAGTGAGTAATTACGAGAAGTGCAACCTCAGCAAAGTGTATAAAAAACTTGAAAACGATGGACTTCAACCAGATGAGAACGTTCCAAGTGATACATTATTTGACAATGATTTGAATGGAAAGTTTCATTTTGCTGAACTGGAGAGTGCACTTCGATTGACAAAACTCAAGAAATCTCCTAGAGTTGATGGTATCACGTCAGAGATGTTGATTCATTTGGGACCCATGGCTAAGAATACTATTCTCAGGTTGATGAACATAATGTGGGATACTACCATACCTGCTGTATGTAGAAAGGCGGAAGTAGTTCCTCTCGCAAAAAAAGACAAAACAGCAGATAAACTTGAAAACTACAGACCCATTGCACTAACAAGTACTTTCTGCAAAGTTTTAGAAAGAATGGTGATGTCCCGTCTGAATTCTTTCCTTGAAGAACACAATCTCGTCGCCCCTGAGCAGTCTGGATTTAGAAAACACAGATCGACGATCGACCAAATTGTGCGTGTTTCTCAAGATGTGAAGGATGGTTTTCAAAGGAAAGAATCCACATTGGCAGTTTTAGTGGATTTCAAAGCTGCATATGATACGGTGTGTCGACAAATTCTCATAGAAAAGTTATGGAGAATGAATGTCCCACGGAAGATCATTCGATGGGTTATGCAGTTTCTCGCACAAAGATTTATAAGAGTTAGAGTTAATCAGTCATGCTCAGGATACCGTCAAACACACCAAGGTCTACCACAGGGAGCAGTTTCCAGTCCCACATTGTTTAACGTGATGGTTAACGATCTCCCGAATAAAATCAAAAGCATTGGAGGAGCTAATGCACTGATGTATGCTGATGATCTTATCATATGGACGACGGGATCATGCATAGTAACAATGCAAACTAAGATCAATGAAGCTCTCTCAACACTGAAAAACTGGACGGAGGCGAATAAGATGACTGTCAACACCGAAAAAACTACATACCAATTGTTTTCAATGTGTACAGCACAACATCAGATACAGCTTCAATATAATGTTAAGTTAAGTTAAAAGCAAGTATTTGGGAGTGCATATGGACAACAAACTCACGTGGAAAGAACATACCCAGAAACTAGCTGACATTGGAAAAGCCCGTTTGAAAATACTGCGAAGACTAAGTTCCACTCGGTGGGGTGCTACACAAGATGTTCTTTCTACAACGTATAAGACATACGTCAGACCGGTGCTGGAATATGGCCGAGAGGCCTTTTGTACTGCTAGTCAAACCAATATTAAAATTCTAGATTTAGTTCAAAATCAAGCTCTTAGAATGATATGTGGCGCCGCAAAGTCTACTCCAATCACAGCGATGGAAATTCAAACACAAATCGAGCCACTATCTATTCGAAGAGAAAGAGCTGCTATTGTTCAACAAGAGAAACAATTGAGACTTAACGACTCGTACTGGGAATCATATGAGCCACCAGTATTACGAATACCATCCCAGATAGGTTTCAGTGCTGCTGTCAATAACATGAAGACGAAGTTTGAGATAGAAGTTGACGTGGCCTCAAGGAAACCTTTTCCACCTCCTTCATCGTCATTGCTTTTATTACCCAAGACGAGAATAAAGCTGATTGACGAGATGAATAAGAAAGATACGATGAATGTATTCGCACTGAAGCAACTGTCTCTACGTACAATACATACTTTATACCCTTCAAATGAGTGGCTTCATGTTTTCACCGACGGTTCGGCAGATGCTGTTCAATCGAATGCTGGTGCTGGAGTATACAGCATCATGTTCCAAAAATCGGCTGCAGCAGGAAGATATGGTTCATGCTTTGATGGGGAAATGGAAGCGATTAAGATAGCATTTGAGTTAATACGCGAGCGTACCATTCCTCGGAAAATTGTGGTTTTTGTCGACTCCAGAGCAGCTATTCAAGCTATTACATCAAAGGCAACTGATTGTTCAATCACCAATCAATGTCAAAAACTATCCCACGATCTGATAGAGGATGGTTGGTCATTGATTTTACAATGGATCCCGAGTCACTGCGGAATCGAAGGAAATGAAAAGGCTGACGAACTCGCCAAATTGGGATCCAATCAGAGGCAGCACACAATACCAATGTCGATAGCTTCCTACAAAAATATGCTCAAAATCAAATCCAAAACTATTTTAAATCAGGCCCAAGAAGATGTCGCTAGAGGAAAGAGATGGGAGTCTTTGCTGGAAAAACCGATACATTGCAATACCCTGCCTCGTTCTACTGCAGTCGCGATCTTCAGGATTACAACAGGCCATGATTTTCTTTACAAACATCTGAAGAGAATAGGAGTTAAAGCAAGTTCCATGTGTCCCCTGTGCAAGCTGGAAGATCAAGATGCAGAACACCTACTTGTATGCCCAGCACTTGATCAACACCGAGCTCTGTTGAAAAATCAAGGTTTGTCTGGGGATTGTCTAATGGCAGCTTTGTACTGGCAGACGAGAAGAGACATATCAGAAGTAGAGTTCCTACTACAATCGTGACGAATATATTCTCAAGGAGAAGCAGTTCTGACTACCGTACATCAAGTTGCATCAACAGCTTGAAACATTTTTTTTTCATCCTGATTGATGGTTTTCCATGGTTTCTCTCAGACGTCCAAGAATTCACAAGCATTCAATATTGAGAAAATCAGAAAAAGAAAAAAAGAGAAAAAGAAAAGAAAAAACAAGAAAAAACAAGAAAAGAAAGAAAAAAGGGTTGAATAATAATCAAATACAATAACTAGAATGAATGAAATGAAAAAGAAAAAAAAATGAAAAGAAAGAAAGAAAAAGAAAAAATAAAATGATAAAAAAAAAAAAAAAAAAAAAAAAATGAAAAAAAATGAAAAAAAAATGAAAAAAATGAAAAAAAAAAAAATGATAATAATAAAAAAAAAAAAAAAAAAAATAAAGGAAAATGAAGAAAAATGAAATGAAAAAAAAAAAATTTAAATAAAAAAAAGAAGAAAAAAAAAAGAAAATGAAAAAATGAAAAAGAATAAAAATAAATAAATTAATGAATGAAAGACAAAAGGAAGATGAAGTAAAAAAATGAAATGGAATGAGGAGAAGAAATGAATGAATGAATAAAGGAAAAGAGAGGGGAAAAAAAGAGAAAGAGAGAAAAAAAGAGAAAGAAAAAAGAAGTAAGAAGAAGAAAAAAAATATATATATCAAACACAACATGAAGAGAAGAAAAGTAGAGAAGAAGTTGGAAGAAAAAGCTCAAGACCAACAAACACCTTTTTTTATCCATCCTGACGTGGTTTTTCGTGGTTTCCCACAGTCCTCGAAGCAAATGCTTGGATGAAGTACTAATTGGCCACGACCATTAATTAGTAGAGCGATAGTTCTAATTATAACATTATAGGCCTATCACTAATTTAATTTGTGCTTTTTGTATAATGATCAATTTTACATCTGCTGTCAAGGGAAAGAAGTAATTAATCATTGCCCAAGAGACTTAGTTCAAAGTGGAAGATATCAACATTCGTGTGTTTATACTGAAAGACTTTTATCTACTGCGAAAAATTATGGTCACAGACAGCGCAGTCCTGGTGTTGAAGACCATTAGTTTTAAATAATCAAAATGGGGTGGTAAGATCGCCCTTGTGGTGCCCCGTCCAAACGATCCTATCTTTCATCCATAGCCTTAATTGGGGAACAATGATTTTGTATCAAGTTTCGATGTTATTAAAAAAAAAAAAAAAAAAAATTTTGTGAGCAATTCGAACCAGCCGTTTCGGAGAAAAAAATTCTGATGATTGTTTTTATTCATCAAATATATGGAAATGAGACTAGATTCACTGCTTTCGAGATTCGATATTTGCCCAAGAATTAACTATCCTTGAATGAATGAATATTAGTGTTTTAAGGCGCATCGACAGCGAGGTCATTTAGCGCCTGTCGAAATAATTTGCTGAACACACAGAAAAAAAAGGTGAGAAGTGGTATATAAAGGTGCGAGTGAAATTTAGATAAGACCACCTCAATATATGAAACTAAGACCAACCTATTACTAAAGACGTTATACACTAATTTGTTGAAACCGGACATGTGTGTGCTGTTAAGGGTCACACCCATGGGACTAGAATGAGAACGTTTTATCACTTGTTCTAAGTTCAAACTCGCGCTCAAATAGGAGTGGATGAACGACAAACCATAATAGATATATGTTGAAATATGGTTTGATTTAGAATATTCCTGATGTCGATCCCAAGAGATCGGCATCAAGAATAAGTATCAAATGTCGATGTAAATCGTCGCCATGTTCAGATTTATATCCACGTCCTCAACGCATCAAAATACATGAATAACATGTACAAAATCTATCGTTCAAATTTATCACAGTACGCTTCCTTTTTCACGTAAAATCGCAGGTTTAAAAACGATCCGATAGCTGTGTCAGTCTTAGAAACACGAATAGTTTGTCGATGGATCGAGAGTCATTTTCCACAATCTTTGACATCGAATCTCCCAAAGATAGTCGTCTACGAACGGAACTATGCTCATTACATGAAACTAAAATATGTTTTACAGTTAAAATCTCGTTGCAGGTATCGCATCTAGGGGCTATTTTCTCTGGAGTAAAAATATACGAATGTGTTAAAATGGTGTGCCCTATTCGAAGACGAGTGAGGATAACTTCCTCCCGCCGTGAGCTCCGTATTGAGGAATCCCAAGACTCAACGGTTGGTTTGATTTCCCTCAACTTATTGTCTCTTTGATTATCCCACATTGTTTGAAATTGTTCTGTAAAAATACGTTTAAAATGTGCTTTCAGGTCATTGAAAGGGACTCGAGGGGCATCCACCTGCAGCTTTACTGTTGCTTCTTTGGCGGCTACATCAGCTTGCTCGTTACCCTGAATACCTACATGTCCAGGTACCCAGCAGAACACACTACACTGACATCCTGCGAGGCAAGGGCGGTCAGGAGAGTCTGCACTTCCTGGACCAAGTAGTCTTCAGGGTAGATCCGAGTTATTTTCTGGAGCGCGCTTAGCGAATCTGAGCAGATCATGAACGCTTTCTCTTCTCGTCGTTGTATGTGCTCTAGGGTTGTTAAAATTGCAAAAAGTTCGGCGGTATACACGCTGCACATGGGATGTAACTTGAAACCTCTACTGACTCTATCTCCAGAGCAGGAACCTACGTCACAACCAATCTTGGATCCATCTGTGAAATATTTGGTGTAATCGCTGTACTTTGAGCATATCTCGCTGAACTTTTGTTGATATACAGCACGACAAGTGTCTTCTTTCTTGTGGATGGTGAGTTGGGTGATGCAGCATGGTCTAGTGACTATCCATGGGGCAGTGCGACTATGACCAACCGGGTATATGCTGGGACGGATGAAGCTAGCGTTCGTTAAGAAGCGGTCAAGGCGAACCCCAGCAGGAGCCGTAGCCGACGGTTTGGCATCGAAGTTAGGTAGAAATCTTGGATTGAAGATACGCTGGTAGGATGGATGTTTCTTCATACAGAAGACTTTGGATGCATACGAACATAGGAGATATTGTCGTCTGATCTGTAGTGATGGTTCACTCGCTTCACAATACAGGCTCTCAATACGACTGGTACGGAGTGCTCCAATGGCCAGTCGGAGGCCTGTATTGTGAACGGTATTCAGCGCTTTCAGGTAGCTCACCCTCGCAGAATCATAAACAATGCTGCCATAATCTAATTTTGATCGTACCAATGTTCGATATAGCATGAGCATACTGGTACGATCTGCGCCCCACGTAGTACCACTTAAATAACGTGAAGGATTGAGAGACTGAGAACATTCGATCTTTACTTGAGAGATATGGTCTTTCCAATTTAATTTATTATCTGAAATCACCCCCAGGAACCTAGTCGAATCCGAGAAGGATAGCATACCATGGTCGAGGTAGATATCAGGGTGAGGATGTAATCCTCTCAGACTGTTGAAGTGCACACATGATGTTTTCGTTGTTGAAAACATGAAACCTGTTTCGATAGCCCAATTCTGCAACTTGTTGATGGCTAACTGGATTTGCCTGGATGCTGTTTCTAGCCTTGCAGACTTGAAAAAGATTGCTAAATCGTCCACGAAGAGCGAAGCTAATACCGGTGAATGGATACATTCGACATAATGCCGTTAATTGCAATATCAAATAACGTGCAGCTCAAGACTGAGCCTTGAGGAACTCCGTTTTCTTGAATAAAATTGTGTGATGAAATGTTTTGTACACGAACATAAAAACGACGGTGAGACATGGAATTTAAAATGAATACAGGAAGATGACCTTTAAAACCCCATTTATTCAGAGTACTCAAAATATTATAACGCCAAGTAGTGTCATAAGCTTTCTCTAAATCGAAGAAAACACCGACGACATGTTGCTTCGTGAGAAAAGCTTCTTGTATGAAGCTTTCTATTCTTACCAAGTGATCTATAGTATTTCGATTCTTCCTGAAACCAGACTGTACTGTGCAAAGGAGGTTTCGACGTTCCAACCACCAATTAAGGCGGTTGTTTACCATCCTCTCAAGTACTTTGCACAGACAGCTGGTCAGGGATATCGGACGATAACTTGATGCGACATTCTTATCTTTTCCTGGCTTCAAGATCGGTACTTGGATCGCCTGTCTCCAAGTGTCAGGAAAAGTGTCGGTTGTCCAAATGTGATTATATAGACCAAGGAGATCATTCAGTGCGTCTGGTGTCAGGTGCTTCAGAAATTGATTGTGGACACCATCGTCTCCCGGTGCAGTGTCTCGTGAATTACCTATTGCATTATCCCTCCCAAGCACTGAACGGCACGTTGTATACCTCGTTGTTGGCTGAAGTGAAATCTAGTCTTCTACTTTCTGCAGAACGTTTATGTATTCGGAACGGTGCCGAAAAGTGCTGAGAGTTGGAAATGCTAGCGAAATAGTCACCAATATGATTTGCAATGTCCAATGGCCCAGTAATCAGTTGACCATTCACTGTCATAGCAGATATGAACGGGGACTTGAATTTGCCGTCAATCTTTTTCACTCTACACCACACTTTAGTTATTGGTGTGCGTAGATTTATGGACGTCACATATCTATCCCATGACAACTTTTTGGATCGTTTTATTATAAAACGTGCTTTCGCGCGAAGTTTGCGAAAGGACATCAAGTTGAGGTTAGTTGGATATTTTATAAAATTTCTTAATGCTTTCTTTCTTCTGTTTATTGCGTCCTTGCACTGCTCGTTCCACCAAGGAACAGGAGTGTGACGATATTCAGTCGATGTATGAGGGATACTCATTTTTGCAGCGGCAATGATACAATCTGTTACGCATTGAGCTCTGAGATCTGTATCTTGTATGTTACGAGAATCTTCAAGATTAACATTACAAGAGAAAAGGTTCCAATTTGCACGGCGCAGATTCCACTGTGCCAATCGCTTGGGTTCCTGATGATTAAGAAGTTCTAAAAGTGAAGGCAAGTGGTCACTACCACACAGATCCGAATGCACAGAAAACTTGAAAATTGGCGCAACAGATGGGGAACACACACAGAGATCGATAGCTGAGAACTCGCCATTAAACGAATTAAATCTAATTTTTTCTCCGTTGTTGAGTATAATAAATCGTCATCATTAAAAACATCTTCCAGGCAGCGACCTCGGCAGTCAACCTTCGAATCACCCCAGAGTTGATTATGGGCATTTAAATCTCCTAGTAGGACAAATGGACGTGGGAGTTGCGATAAAAGATTCTGAATGCTTTTTCTAGTCACCGGAGCCCATTCCGGTAAGTAGATGTTGCAAAAGGTGACAGGCTGAGGAAGAGCAACACGAACAGCCACTGCCTGTAGAGGTGTTGATAGCGGCAGTGGACTTACGTGACAGCAGTCATGGACAGCTGTGGCTACTCCTTCATGAGCTCTGCCACCAGTCGCATCGTCGAAGCGGTAAAAACTATAATTTCGTAAAAATGGCGAGTCGGTTGTTTTAAAATGTGTTTCTTGAAAAAAGAAACACAATGGGTTTACATTTGAGGCAAGCAACTTAATCTCTTCTCTGCGTCTGTGGAAGCCATTACAGTTCCACTGTACGAAAGCCATGCTGTAAAATTAGATGAGGGGGGTTTAAAGATATTAAAAAGAAAAAAAATACAATAGTTCAGATGTATAATATACGTATAAGTAAATGAATGCGTATATTCAGTATCATCCATAGCCTTAATTGGGGAACAATGATTTTGTATCAAGTTTCGATGTTTTAAGAAAAAAATATATTCAGTTTGTAACTTCGCTAAGGCTGAGGTTTTTTCCCGACCTTGGCAAGAACTTGACCACCTTTAGTATCTTTGGGATTCACCTTCAGATACTCATGAATTGTGGATTTGGGTTCTTCATCTTGATCCACGTCCATACTTCCAGGACGATTCGGCGATGAAGAAAGGTTCCTCGACTTGGATTTCTTGGATCTAACCCGATTTAGCCTCACAGAGCTTTGTGAGGGTTTCGCAGGGTGATCTTGCTTATCGCTCTGTTCTACCTGTGTCAGTGGAATATGGTCTGAAACATCAGCGTTCGCAGCCTCGGACTGTTCTGACCTCCGTTTGAAGGCATTCAACATTGCAACTTGTTTCTTGAGATATAGTATTTCAAGGTCTTTAGCTTTTAGTTGTTGTTCAAAGTTCTCTCGTTCAAGTTTATGTCGTCGTTCAAGTTCGTCGTGCCTTTTTGCCTGCGTTGCAGAGAGTTCAAGTTGAGATTTTAGTTGTTGTCCCAACTCTTCAACCATATCCTTCAACTTTTCGACTTCAGAAGACGGAGAAGTGGTCGAGGCAACAGCCTGAGAAAAAGTTTCAGACGATGTAGTGGGAGGGTATAGTTCGAGATACTTCTTCCTCGCAACCTGTGAAGGGACTTTGGATAGTGTTCTGATTTCCTGGATTTTCTTCTCCCTCTTCCAAAGCGGACACTCCCAGGACCACACAGGGTGGTCACCATCACAGTTCACGCAGTGAATTGGGTTTGAGCAATCATCAGGTTCGTGATGGTCAGCAGCACAGTTTCCACAAGTTTTGATGCCCTTGCAATCATCGATGAAATGGTCGTAGTTATGACACTTAGAGCAACGTCGTGGATTTGGGATGTGCGGACGAACCGTCACGCACAAGAACCCAACAAATAATTTCTCGGGTAAGGTCGGCGAGTCGAATGTTAAGATGAGCAGGGGGTTTGGCGTTCTCTGATTTCTAGCAGGATCGGGTCTGAATACATCTGTAACATTCTGAGACGCTAACTCTCTCTTGATCTCGTCCACTTCAGTGTTAACCAAGCCGTGGCAAAAGATATTGCCTTTACAGCTGTTAAGAAACTTGTGGGGGGAGACTTCGATTGAGAATGTGCCAAACATTTTAGATTGCAGGAGTAATTTCGATTGAACGCAGGTGGCAGTTTCAACTAAAAGGGGTCCGTTGTCGTGTCAACAGTATCATTTTTCAAACTTCCGCGATTAGGCTTCTTATGTGTGATTAAGATGACGTTGGTTACGTAATCATCTTTTTTCGGTATTTTGATATTTGATACTTATTCTTGATGTCGATCTCTTGGGATAGACATCAGGAATATTTTAAATCAAACCATATTTCAACATATATCGATTATGGTTTGTTGTTCCTCCACTCCTATTTGAGCGCGAGTTTGAACTGAGAACAAGTAGTAAAACGTTCTCATCCTAGTCCCATGGGTGTGACCCTTTACAGCACACACATGTTCGGTTTTAACAAATTAGTGTATAACTTATTTAGTAATAGTTTAGTCTTAGTTTCACATGGTGTTCTCATCTAAATTTCACTTGCACCTTCATATAACACTACTTACCTTTTAGTTCAGCAACTTATTCTGACAGGCGCTAAATGACCTCGCTGTCGATGCGCCTTGAAACCCTAATATTCATTCATTCAGGGTTCCGTTTCGTAATGACTTGGAATCTTTTACGTTTCCAGCCAAGCCGAGAAGACCTTTTTTCTGAACAAACGGTGAAACATCATTAAAAGACTTGTTAGGGGTTGTGATTCTGACAACGAAGAAGCGAGGTTCTCTCAGTTTCGGTTGTAAAGCTTCAACATTGATTGGGTCATCCAATAATGGACGTGGCCGTTTTCTATTTACAGTTTCAGTGGGGGAGGGAATTTGACAATCGGACTCAGACATGTGTTTGGGGACAACCAATCACAATTACTTGGCTTACTAATATATAGCAAAGGACTCAACTAACCCATGTTGGTACTACCACATAGGGCCTTGTAAATAATACCGGGTCCGCTACATGCTAGTAGCATGAAGTGGAGCCGGTAAATGATTTCCCATGCAACAAGTGGCGGATTGGAAAGTGCCAATTTTACGTCCGGACGCTTATAAACGCAATTGGTCTTTTAGCAAAACAGTTGGAGATGATATTGTCGTACAAATCCTCCCATAAGGCTCTTACAATCAACGCAATTCATTCACGAGCCCGAGTACAACGAATCAAAAAGACGTTCCGAACATATCCTGTGCATAGCTGGTGTCGTCAACAGCCGTGGGCGTTTTAAGCGTGTGGAGGAAGCTGGCACGAAAGAGAAAACCAAGGTGAGATGAGAGAAAAGAAGGCGAAAGATAAGGGAAGGAGTGAGAAGAAAAAGCAACGCTCAGCACTCCCTCCATACACTCCGGTCACCAAAATGGAACCCACTCAGCCGACGGTCCGAACTTGGTCTGGACCCTCACTCCAGACCTTATCGCCATGGGTGACCCTGCTGGGAGCAAATAAATTGCTCCCGACGATAGCTCCGGAGATCACAGGGCCACGCAAGCCCCCACACCACGTCAAGGTGTTCGGATCCTTTGAGGGGGTTAACTATCCTTTATATTCGTCAAGGTGTGTAGAAAACCAGAGGAGATAATGTAGCAATGAAATGAAGGACAAAGTGTGTAGAATACCAGAGTCGATAAAGTAGCAAATGTACGACACCTTATCCAGATATCTCGCTCATCTTACAACGCATATTTCGCGTTTGCCCAGTCAGATGAGCGTAGCGAAGTCTCCATCCCACTCTTATAGGGCTTTGTTCGTGTTTTTTTTGTAAGCGCTCCACAGGTCGCAGGGGTTGACTGATCAACATGAAACTTTTTTTGTACACGCAAACTCATCCAACTTAGAACTGTATAGTTTTCGGAATGAATCGGTCGGACCGATTTTCAGAAAAATCATCCTAAAGTTTCTGAAAACCCCATAAGATTTGGCTGGGCGGAAAATGTTGATAAATAAAATCTCCCCAAATGGGATGAAATTTTCTCTAAATGTGTATACATATATTTCACGAATCATCACGATTTTGTATGCAATTCCAAACAGCCGTTTTGAAGAAAAAAAATGATGATATTCATCAAATATATCATAAAAATTGTGACAGAATTAAGTTGTCGAGATTCACTGCTTTCTAGATTCAAGAGTTGACCAAGAATGAAGTATTTTGTATATGCGTCAAGGTGTGTAGAATACCAGAGTCAATGAAGTGGCAAGAGTAGAACTACTTTAACGACTTTTATAGCTTGGGCCTATTCAGATATCAAGGTGTGTAGAATACCAGAGTCGATAAAGTAGCAAGGGTAGAACTACAACAAGGACTTTTATACCTTATTCAGATATCTCGCTCATCTTACAACGCATATTTCGCGTTTGACTAGTATGAAATAACGTGGGAGAAGGCTATTATATATAGATGCGGAGAAACATTACAATAAAATCAGTTAAAATATGATCGAACCAAAGTATCACGACTATCTCAAGATAGGACTATTTGCATCAAATTCAAGTGCTGATATTTAGGAAGCCGTGAAGATTTTGTTTTGGGAAGATATTGATGTAGATTGGTAAGATTAGATTTCAAATATGGAATTAACACATATATTATCTCCGTTTATATTTTCGAATTATTTATCATAATTGAATAATTTTGATGAAATCGATATTTGTCATTCATTCCATGAATGTCGAATAAACAACTGAATTTACTTGTCCATCTTTGATTTTTATGGAACTTGGTCAATGTATTTAAACTTGCATCTGAAACAATCCTTAAAAGAATTGATGTTTCTAGTTCTTGTGTGACGGCCCACACACAAAAAAAGGAAGATTTAGTTCCGCCCCGCAAATAAACAAATTGTTGAACTTTTGCATCGTGCGACGTGGGAAGATGTTTTTTCTCTGAGAATGCAGATATTTCATTCAGCATTGAAAAAGCCGATTAGAGGTATACTCATAAGAGTATCAAGCAAACGGCATCTGCGAAATACATGCAAATACCGCATTAGGACCATGATATATCACTGTCCACCAAATTACCACGTCTTACCAAATTTGAATATTCACCACTTAAATGAATCGTTTAATTAGTTATCAGAAATAAGATTCTACTGTTGAAACAGGAGGAATGTGAGTTTCAAGGAGTAAGTCAAAGCCATCATGAGTATTCCCCCACAAAGGATCCGGATACCTTGACGTGATGTGGGGGCTTGCGTGGCCCTGTGATCTCCGGAGCTATCGTCTGGAGCAATTCATTTGCTCCCAGCAGGGTCATCCATGGCGAAAAGGTCTGTAGTAAGCGTTCAGACCGAATTCGGACCGTCGGTCGAGTGGGTCCCATTTTGGTGACCGGAGTGTATGGAGGGAGCACTGAGCCCTTTTAATTCTTCTCAATTTTTATTCTCACCCTTCTCTCTTTCTTCACTCACCCTATTTTTCTTCACTCAACTTTCCCTTTCTTCACTCACCTTTCCCTTTCTTCACTCTCCTCCTCTTCCTTCACTCATATTTATCTTCCTCTACTCACCTTTCTCTTTCTGCCGGCTTCCTCTGCACGCTTAGAACGCCCACGACTGTTGACAACCATGGCTATGAACATGATATGAATCCATGTTTTATTGACAACCAGGAATCAACGATGGACATGCATCTTGCCTAATCCCAAGGTGGTAACAATCGTGCTGAAGGGATGAATGGCTACGGGTCAATGTAGTCGCGAACGATAACTGTGGATACCTGATGACCTTCAGTTTCAACCTAATCTTACTCTCACATGCGGGGTTCTGTGGGAGCGGACTTTTACTTCCCTAGCTTCTCGTGGGACCAAATATGGATAATCTCAATTTGAACCCAATTTCCCCATCAATGAAGAGGTGAGGAGATGAAATGTAATTTTTGCGGTTGCGGTAGTCTTCGGCAATGTTCCCACCTAACAGACAAAGAAAGGATTTTGGATTAGTTGGAACTAGGATGGTAACTGGGATGTTGAAATGTTGAACTAGGATGTAGAGCCAGTCATCAATAAATTAAAAGGTTGATGAGATGACCATGCTGACCGAAGTTCGTCTACCGGTAGTTGATTAGATAATAACTGAATCGTCATTCAGGAGATCGGGGATCAATTCCTGCCATGGTAGACCATCCTGGCGAGTTTATTTTGTGATTTTAGTCTATCGTTCAGGTTAATACCAGGATGATTATTAACTACAGACCACGACCAACTCCTTCCCACTACTCGAAAACAACCCCGAAATAGCTTGGCCGTCAATGCGTCAACAATGCGTCGTTAAATCCAACATTAAATAGATTAGAGTATGAACGAGCTGTATATTTAAGGTGTAGCTAATATTTTTAAAATACTGGATGGTATAAGAAAGATGCGCATCAATTTGTATTAAACGTCAAATTTATATCATTCACATTAATTAGACTTTTTTCAAGCCTACCTGTCGACTGAATTTTTATGTGCGTGCAGTCAATCGCGCCCAGCACCTGGGGAAAGCGAGCTGCATTGTAAAAGCTTTCTTTTACCAGCTGCTTCTCATCGTCTGTGGATGGAAATGTTACTACTTGTGGGCGTAGGCTGGCTATTGCTCTCGTTACCATGCTAATTATTTTCCCTGCCGTAGATTTATGGATTCCTCCAAAATCTCCTAGCGCAATCAACATAGTCCCGAGTGCATAGAAGCGCAATGTTATTAATAGGCGATCCATAGGAGGGACTGCATGGTTCCTATAATGCGGAAAGTAGTATACACAGACGTGAACATTCCAACTGCCAAGACATGAAATCTGATTCATGATAATCCTATGAGTTCAAATAACTAACAGAGTCAAACCATAATATAGTCCTGACGTAGACTTATTACTAACCTTTCTGTACGTGATTCTATCATATGCCGGATCCTTACGAATCAATCAGTAGCCGTAACCTTCGTCAATCTAAATCTCATGAAAAAATCATGATCGTCCCACACGTTCAAATGGTCGGGCCTAGCTTGAATTGTTTTCGGTCGCCTCCCTCTCGCTGCAATTATCGCCATCATTGCATCATCCTCGTCGGAATCGCTGTCATCGATCTTCATCTGTGTAGGAAGGAAAGAGAGGTATGGTACAGGCCAGGATCATGAACAAGGAGTGCTAATTTGAAACCAGGTCTGAGACGTATTACCTACCGTATGCAAGGGGAAGACTAGGCCTACGACTAAAACTCGAGCCCGCGTTGTTTTATAACACTTTGTTTATAATGATTTAAGGGCCTAGCCTAGATCTTGCAGTACCGACATATCATCTTGCTAGGCCTACCCATATCACTGATGAAGTCAATGACCCTACCATTGAGTTCAAGTGCCCATATGGACCTTCTGTCTGCCTAGACCTAGGCATCGAGATTATGGCTTGGGCTAGGCTAGGCCTAGGCCTACATGTTCGAGGTTAAGAGTAGACAATTTCAGTTTAAAAACATGGGAGATGCAAAAATCCATATGGAATCTTAATATGAATGAAAGGAACACTGATATCTTATACGCTTACCATAATTATCAATCTAAAACTCGACTCTGGAACATAATATGGAATCTGTAACTGCAAACTTTTTCAAGCCGCCATTTTGAAAAGATATTTCAAAGATAATTCAGATATATTTCGCTCAAAAAGCATTAGTTATGATTACCATAGCAACGAGCACCTTATTTGGATAACTAGCACCAATTAAAGTATGTAATACCAGAAAATGAATTAAAGTTGAATTAAAAGGTGATTCGTTTTTATTTCACTTTTAATTACCTATTGTGATACCTGCCCTTAAACGATTAGAATAATAAGGCCTGTAGATGTGGATTGAGCGGACAAATTATGTGTCACACTAGATTTCCATACTTCTAAGCTCATCTCACAACGCAAATCCCGCGTTTTCCTGGTTCATTACTACGTGATAAAACGATCTCAGGTCTTCATCTTGAAACCGTTGTATCCGTGCAGGCCTAAGGATGGTTGACCATGGCGGGAATCGAACCCCGGTCTTTACTGTTTACCGCGCTTGCGAGTGGTGGCCGTGGCTCTTCTGAAAGTTGCTGACATTTAGTTGTCGAGTTGTTGGCACTTGGTAGCAGAGTTACTCATACTCGTATTGATAAGAGAATGATGAGTGCTTGAACCACCCTTACGCCAAGTGTGTGGGATAGGTCAAAGCGGGTCAAACCGACAAACTGTCAATCGAAGCTTCGTTTCTCGTAGGTAGCCCAAACTGCTTCAGTATTAAATTAAACGGAATTATCATGTGTTCGGAATGTAAGTTCGGAACTTACTGCTGTCGATAGTATTTAATACATGGAGACCGATACGCTATAGTCGAAATTGACAGATCGAAACAGTTGATCGTTAGTAGTCAAAGATTGAAAGACGGGTAATTCCCCCATACGTGGAAGTATATATTCGCCTCTTTGTCATATACCGCGCGTTAATACTTGGGGAAATCACAAGAATCACCCCAACCCCCTCTCTCACTCAATCTTTATTATCTGTCGCACCAGCTCGCTTCACATTCTACAGTCTACGGTGTCAGATTTCCAAGAACACATTATCACGTATCATAATATCGAGACTGAAGGTCGCCGACGACTTAAGACGAGATATAGCTATTAGCTACTATCTTACGAGACCTGGGGATGCATTCCTGTACAATTGAGTTAATACTGTGTTGAACCCGGTTTTAGAGAGCTTCAACTTTGTATTCCTGTACGAGTTTTATAGTAGGTTTAAGGGAAGCGTAGGTTAGTACGTCGGTAAAACAGTTTTTTGGCAAATGTTGTTTAACTAAAATGCTACCAGCTAAAATGTATCTAAATTCATCCAATTCCAACGAAACTTGAACGAAATCGAATCTCAGCCTAATGCACTATTTTCAATGAAAATAAATAAAAAACAGAATGTTGACCTAAGTGGGGTCAAACCCTGCCCGCCTTGCGCTGCAAGCAGCCGCGCTAATGATACAACCATACTGCCAATATGAATATTATGCTCTCAGAACATCATAAGAATACAAGCTACGAAATGAATTGTGGCGAATGGATTATTAATAATGAAACTAATAGTAAAATTGTTTTGATATATTCATATTCCGTTACCTCCAGTTCTTATTCTAGAAATCGCGTTCCCGTAACGATATTCACCATATTGGATATTTAAATTTATATTTGAAATCTTGAAGTGGATCCTAAAACACGCTAAACCCGCTCTTTGTCAGGTTTGAGTTAATCCTGCTGTTCTGGTATATATATATATATATATATATATATATATATATATATATATATATATATATATATATATATATATATATATATATATATATATATATATATATATATTGGGAATACCAAGTTGATACCAACATCACTAAAACCGGATTAGATCGTACAGGAATGCGCCCCCAGATGTTCACTCCTCGGCAAGTGTGCTTAGAACCAGGACAACGCGGGATTTGCGTTGTGAGATAAGCATAGAAGTATGGAATTCTAGTACGACAAATAATTTGTCCGCTCAATCCACATCTACAGACCTTGTATCATTCAATCGTTTAAGAACTACCGGAATCAAATATGTGACGGCTTTCTCGATTCATCATCTCTGATTGTAATCGTTTTGAATTCGTTTTATTCGTAATAGGCCACTTGTTGATCTTCATTTAATAGGTTATTCTTATTGCCCGCGATCATATTGCCCGCGGTCATATTGCCCGCGATCATATTGCCCGCGATCATATGGTCGCCGCAATCTTTCAGCCCGCGATCATATGATCACCGCGATCTTATTGCCCGCGATCATATTGCCCGCGATCATATGGACGCCACAATCTTTTGGCCCGCGATCATATTGCCCGCAATCATATGGTCGCCGCGATCTTTTTGCCCGCGATCTTATTGCCCGCGATCATATTGCCCGCGATCATATGATCGCCGCAATCTTTTAGCCCGCGATCATATGATCACCGCGATCATATGATCACCGCGATCATATGATCACCGCGATCATATGATCACCGCGATCTTATTGCCCGCGATCATATGATCACCGCGATCATATGCTCACCGCGATCTTATTGCCCGCGATCATATTGCCCGCGATCATTTGTCCGCGCGCTTATTGCTCGCGATTTTCTGTCTTCGCGACCTTATGTACGCGCGATCATTTTACCACACTCGATCTTATTGCCGCGAGATTATTGCCCGCGGTCTTATGTCCGCGCTCTTTTAGCCGCGATCATATTGCCGGCTACCATTCCAGCTACCTTGCACATCACGTTCATTGAACATACTCCCCACTGATCTTTCTTCAGCCTCCCGCTTAGCCCCATTTGATTCCCGCCTTATTTTCCGAACCACTTCCTTTCCCTCCCCCGACGCCCTCAACTTCTTACTTATCTTTATACCCTTCCTCTTTAAGCCTCCTAACCCTACTATTAGAGTAAGCAGGATCTGCATTTGCCTGTAACACCTTATAGGGAACCAACTCATCTCTAACCTCCTCATATACTTTCTCAGAACTGAACCACAGTCCTTCAATATCATCCATGTCTATCTCACACCACTTCTCAAATCCATCACCAAAAGTCTCTCGAACCTCCCTTGCCTGCACCCTTTTGTACCCCAAAACTTTCTTCCCTACGTTTTTAGTTTGAACCGGAGCTAAAACCAAACTGACTAAGGGTAGATGATCACTGATACCTTCAACTGCCACCGTCCTCTCCCACAACTCTATCGGTCTTACTAACACTGTCTGGGATATTAGTTCCCCCTAGCCTTTCAGTGCTAGGTCCCTTCTCCACAACCCGATGAAAACCTTCGTTTTATATACCCGTCACAATACTTTGTATTATTCCCCACCCTAACCCCCTCCCCCCCCCCCCCTCCGGAGGTCTGCCTACTATTATATTGTTGCGATATTCAATCATTATCGCGCGCAAGAACAAGTTCAATATTCTTCCGCATATTGCCAAAGATTATTGAGCTGAATTGGCAGCTAGGCCTACTTATTTTTTGAATGATAATCAGGCCCGAGGCGAATAACTTTCACACCTTCGTGCATGAGCCCAACAATTTTGTATTTCTACAATCATGTGTCCGGTTCTAAATGGGTGCCTCCAGAGTATGCCAAAGTTTGCAGCAAACATTTCTTACAGACGGATTTTGTTAGAGGTGGACCCGTAGCAATAATATGTAGCAAAGCATTATGCTGACCATCAGAGATGTGCTCATTCATAATAGAAAGGTTGTCGCGACAGAAGTATTGTCACTTCTGTGAAAACAATGTGACCACACATCACGACGCGATGCACAACCAAGGGGACGACCAGACACGCGTGAAAACAAAATTCCACTAGGGTAACTGAAACTCGTGTTATCATCGATCCGAAACCCTCCAAGACAATATTCGATGAAGAATGTGCGCGCCCTTCATCGATCACTATGAAGACGGTAAGAACGCGACCTCGTACAGAAAAAAAATAAAGAATAATTGGGAGGACACTAATGTTTTGTATACCATGTAGTGAAGCATTATGCTGAGCACCACGATAACCTAAGATGTGCTCATTTCGAATCGAGAGGTTGTCGTGCCAGAGGTATTGTCACTTTTGTGAACAACATGATCGCAAATCGTGGCGCAATGAATAATCACGGTCCAGAGCAGACACTCGTGGAAAAAAAATTGAAGGGCAATTGAAGCTCGTGTTATCATCGATCCGAAACCCTTCAAGATAATGTTCGTTGAAGAATGTGCGCGCCCTTTCTCTATTACTATGGAAACGGTAAGAACGCGAGTTCAATCGGAAAAAAAGAAATAGTAATTGGGTAGACACTAATGGATTTGAATACCATATTATGGTAAAACATTATGCTGAACACCACGATACCCCAAGAAATGCTCATTTGAAATAGAAAGGTTGTCGCGCCAGAGGTATTGTCACTTTCGTGATATATTGTTACGGGTATATTGAATGATGGTATTCATCAGGTTGTGGAAGAGGGAACTAGGAGTAGAAGGCCACGGGGAACTAATATTCTTCACGTAGGGTTAGTAAGGGCAATAGAGTTGTGGGCGAGAACGGTGGTAGTTGAAGGCATCAGTGATCATCGAGTACCCATAGTCAGTTTAGCTTCAGCTCCGGTTCAAACTGAGAACGCTGGGAAAAAAGTTTGGGGGTACAAAAGGGTGCAGGCAAGGGAGGTTCGAAAAGGTTTTGATAGGTTTTAGAAGTGCTGCGAGATATACATGGATGATAATGAAGGCTATGGTTCAATTTTCAGAAAGTATACGTAGAGGTTATGGATGAGTTGGTTCCCTATAAGGTGTTACAGGCAAATGCAGATCCTGCTTACTATAATAGTAGGGTTAGGAGGCTCAAGAGGAGGGATAAAAAGATGAGTGGGAAGTTGAAGGCATCAGGGGAGAGAAAGGAAGTGGTTCAGGAACTGAGGCAATAATTGAACAGGACCAAGAAGGAGGCGGAAGAAAGCTTCATGGGGGATATGTTCAATGAACATGATGTGCAAGGTAGCTGGAATAGAATGTATAGGTTTGTTTCTAGTCAGAATGAGTGGAAAACAGACATAAAGAAGGCAGCAGCTTCAAATAGGTTTTATGGGGAAGCGTTCAATGTGAATGGAATTATGGGGGAGGGGGAAACAATAGAGGGGGATGAGAAGGAGGTCCTGCTCACAGAGAGGGGAGTGTGGAATTTATTAAGACAGCTTAAATGTGGGAAGACGCCAGGCATAGATGGGGTGCAAAGCGATTTATTAAAATTAGCGGGTAGGGGGGTTGTTGGTTATTTTTTTGAGGTTGTTTCAAGCTTCACTCACAGCAGGTAGAGTACCGCAAGATTAGAAAAAAGTGGAGGTGGTTTCAATTCCGAAGGGAGGGCAAAGGGGCAGGGTGGACAATTACAGGAGAATTACTTCAACTTCGCATGTGTGTAAGATATGGAAAGGGTGGTTAGAAAGAGAATGGTAAAGAAGGTAGATGAACGAAGGGGCATTTCAGAAATGCAGCATGGGTTCAGGAAGTGGTATTCATGTGAGACGCAGTTGTTGGGTTTTGCAGAAGAGTTGGCGGGGGTGGTTGATAGGGGGGTTGATTACGTTGATTGAAAGGAATAAGTCAGTGTATGGAGGTAGGCGAGGTCATGATAGAGCGGTAGTCATAAAGGGCTCCTAGGAAAAACATTACTTATGATGAACTACAGGCTTTGAAAGTTTTACGTTCAAATGCTGACGTCATTGTCCTACCTGCAGATAAGGGTAACGCCACTGTTGTTATGAACAAATCTGACTATAACACTAAAATGACAGCTCTGCTAACGGACGCAGCGTACAGACCTCATAACTCTGATCCAGTTACATATTTGGCAAAAACAACAAGACAAAAAATCATAGCTTCACCTATAGATGCTCAAGTTCAAAAATACATCATAACAAGAGAGAAATCATCCCGATGCCCGAAGTTGTATGGACTCCCGAAGATTCATAAAGAAGGAGTACCACCTAGGCCTATTGTTAGCTCTATCGATTCTCCGACACAGCCACTAGCCAAGTTTTTAGCCAAACAAGTGCAACCGTACGCCACTGATGCTAAATCCTATGTTAAGAACGCTGAACATTTCATAGATATTTTAAAAGACGTGACGATAGAACAACACCATTTATTGGTTAGTTTCGATGTGGTGTCTCTGTTTACGCAGGTGCCGGTCGACGAAACTTTAAATATAATCCGTGAGACCTACAATCCCCCAAGACACATAATAGACCTCACAGAGCACTGCCTCTCCAACACGTTCTTTATCTATGATGACCAGAGATACAAGCAACTGGATGGCGCACCCATGGGTTCACCATTATCACCAGTAATTGCCAACCTATTCATGACAGACCAAGAAACTCGAGCGTTGAATACCGCTACGCACAAGCCTACGGTATGGCTGCGCTATGTAGATGACACCTTCGCTATATGGCCTCACGGCAAAGAGAAACTAGAAGACTTCTTAGTCCATCGCAACAATATACACCATAACATCAAATTCACGATGGAGCTGGAGAAGAATGAGCAATTACCCTTCCTTGATGTTTGCGTGAATAAGAGGTCAAATGGAAGCCTAGGCCATACAGTGTACCGCAAACCAACACATACGAATCGTTTTCTTAACGCATTGTCTCATCACCATCCAGCCCAGCTAAACTCTGTAGTGAACACGCTTGCCACACGTTCTACACGTTTAGCGGATGAAGAACATGTGAAAGAAAGAATGATAGGTTTGCGCAAAGCTCTACACTCAAATGGCCATTCACACTACGTCATAACCATGGCTTTTAACCGCCAACCTAAAATAACTGACAACGTAGATGTAGAAATAGAGAAACCTCGTGCTACAGCCTATCTTCCTAACGTTTAAGGCACTACTGATCGGGTGAGCCACTTGCTAAGAAAACATAACATTAGGACGTCATTTCGAGCACACAAGAAGATCAACACGTTGCTGAGTAGTGTGAAGCAAGTGATTCCACTTGAATCAAGGGAGTGTATGCGGTCCCGTGTGGTTCATGTGACAGGGTGTATATAGGGCAAACGAACAGGCGCATTTCAGCTAGAGTCAGTGAACACAGACTCGCAGTACTAAACGATCAGAGCACGTCGGCACTAGCACAACACGTGCGGGGAGAGCAGCACTGGATCGACTTTGATAAGGCCAAGTCTCTCTTTCTACGGTGCGTCATCTTTTGACACGAATAATACGTGAGGCCATTGAAATCGAAAAGCGACCAAATAATTTGAACAAAAGAGACGATGGCCAGAGGTTAGCGGAAGCATGGAAACCCATTTTGAAAAACCGCGTTCACATGACAACTGGGCCTAGAATGATTCAAAATAATACACGCTGTATTGAAAAGTCCGATGTCGCGTCGTCCGAAGCCGTTATGACCCATATATTAACTGGGTCAACTACTAGCGAACCTGTTCAGTCAAACTTTGGACCCATGACGAGATCGAAATCGAGAAGGCTTGAAACAAGAACGTAGCGCCACATCGTACTTCGGCGCTAACTTCACTCCATATATCTCTTGACGCCAAAACAGAAGGGGGTTACTACACTCTCATTGGTCACTGGTGTCACATGACCACGAGAGCCAATCAACGAGTCATCCCGACAGCTTGCATAACTCACTTTGATAGACACATCCAGTTAGCTGTACGATTTAGTTCGTGACAGTTGCTTTAGACCGTGAACATGGATAGTGTAACCTATTCGAAACGTCGGGAAGTTGTGACAAAGTGGAGGGTTCGGCCTACACTGCAATCTTTCAACATGAAGCGGACGAATCCTGAAGGTTATCAACATAATATATATATATATATATATATATATATATATATATATATATATATATATATATATATATATATATATACATATATATATATATATATATATATATATATATATATATATATATATATATATATATATATATATATATATATATATATATATATACATGAACCATTTTCAGGATTACGCAGTTTACCGTGGAAAGTATGCCATGCAAACGGATGTCCACACTTTGTCACCCTTGCACGACGTTTCGGATAGATTGCACTATCCATCATCTAGCCTCGAGTAGAAGTTGCTTATAAATTGCACTCTCTTTCTCTTATTTCTCGGGATTTTGACTGGACATTAGGCAACAGAGGATTGAACAAACTCACAAGCAAGTGAGGACATCATCACTTCATTGTCATTTGTTTTGCTATTCTTTGTTAGATGAAAGTTTCACCAATACACTATGCAATATATGATATTCTTGTTCAATTTCATGTATATTTCATTTTCGTTCAACGTATACTTCAATTTCATCATGCAATATCCTCATACTCCAATCATTCTAGCTAAAAAAATGGCCTGACCCACCACTAATTGCAACAAAAGGTCTTAGGATTGGAGTCCATTCGGAAAAATGTGCTGATTAACATACTTGGAATCGTCCAAAATCTCATTCACCGTTTACGAGTAAATCGAGGTCAAAGGTCAAAAATCACGTTTTTTTACCAAAATAAAATGCATCTTTTTTCCTAAATACAATAATGATATTTTTGTGAAGTTATAAATTGAAGTCCATAAAATTACAGACTGAATGAAAGGAAAATTGTGGAAATCGCATGAAAATTGAGAGGTCAGTCGAAGGTCAAAATATGACCTTATTTGAGCAGTTCAGAGAAATGGATAGAACTACTCAATTTTGAACAGGTTTTGATGCAAGGTTTCTACCAACATATTATTATCTCTTATAGTATAATGATCGTGGAATAACTTCTTCACCTCACCCGAGGTCAAAGGTCAATCACAATGTTTTCTCAGGTGTGACAGGTCAAACGATGCACACACCCTCATTCTGTGTCCACATAATCACTTTCCGACCTGAGATGCGTTCGAAGATATATTTTGAAATACTGGTCGTTATTCTAGATATGTTCGAAAATTGAAATGTTGAAAGTCGCCCTCCGTAGCTCAGTCAACTATGGCAACGCTTCATAAACTCAAGTCACCTTGGGTGTGCGTCAAATCAGATGTGGTTCTCAACAAAACGATAACATTTGAGTGGAGTTATGAAGTGGAACCCATACAACGACGGAATCATTGAAGACAAATGTGAAAATCGCATGAAAATTGAAAGGTCAGTCAAAGGTTACATTCGACCTCATTTGAGCAGTTCAGAAAAGTAGAGAGAAAACTACTCGATTTTGAACAAATTTTGATGCAGCATTCGTACAAACATAATCAGTATACAGTTTGGTATCATGATCGTCGAATAACATGGCTTCACTCGAGGTCAAAGGTCAACGACAATGTTTTTTACGGATGTGCCAGGTCAAACGATGCATACGCTTACACTGCAGCCAGACCATCACTTTCTGACCTGAGATGTGGTCAATGATGATATATTTTCAAATATCGTTCGGTTTTCTCATTCAACCATACAATTACACAAACTTCAATATTATTGATATAGGCCTACCTTCAATCTCATGTTTTCAACATTATTATTTTCAAATACTAGCTTTCGATATTCCCACCGTATACTGATGGGATAAAGAATGTACGTCACAATGGGATCAAAAAGGACAATCAAAATCGGCGATGAAGAAATACAAATGGACACAGCTTCTGTGTCAACGTCTTTGGAAACTTTGCAGAGTTATCTGGAGACCATGGTGCATCATGCTTTCAACACGAGATGGCTCAATATCCTTCTTCTATTTCTGAAACATCAGGTCTATCAAGAGCAGTAAATTTATTTCAGTTTGTCAACGCAATGAAAAAGAAGAGTAATCTACAGAACACCACATTTCTTAGTCCTGAATACAAAATTGTAGTTCGTGAAGGTCACTTATTGCGAAGAATTACGTTGTGAGATGTACGTTATGAGGTTGAAAAACATTACGGTGATGCGTTATTGGTATTTGATAGCCACGTTGGTGGACCCTCATCTGGAGATTGTACCCACATAAGAAAAATGCACTTTTATTCTGGACTTTGTTTATTTGTGGTATTGGATTGAAAGATTTTCTGGGGATTGGTATTACCATGCCTTTTTCAAAACAGATAATTGCACTAACCATCTGTTTTTGAGACAACACGGTAATACCATTCCCTCAACAAATTTCCCATCCAATACCACAAATAAACAGTTTCATCGATTGACTAGGAAAACAGTTATTAAAAAGAGAAAAATTGAAGACCACCATTCCACGGGATTTGCATATATGTCGATTGTGAAACACGGGATTTGAAGAGCCCCATCTCATCCAACAGTTGTCATTGGTCAAGACACTGACCTAGTGAAATTACTATGCTTCCTTGCCAATTCTGAATCGAGTATCATTTTCCTCAAATCTGAAGTCATAGGGAATCAACAAAAAAAGATGTGAAACATTGACGAAATTGGAAGGTTACTTGGTTCCGGTGAAGAAAAGAGAAAAGATGACATACGGTTGGACGACAAACGCTTCACTTTTTATCCAGAATAGATGGTAACAAATACCTCTCACGTTAGGCCAGAGAATCTGCAAGAAAACCTAGTTCGTCAGTTATCAACGTCAGTTTTCACTATGAATACATTCGTTATTTTACTGAAGAAAAATGACAGGAGAAAATTATAGAATTCTTAAGGTATAGACATGAAAAGAAGTGAAACAATAAGCGCAGATATCAAGGATTGGCTGTTGATTGATGGAAAAATTATGCCTGTCACATCTAGTCTACCACCTCACATCATCTCCTTTCGATAATATACGGTGAAACCGATCTTGGAGACTATCCTGATTTCCGAATAACACGTTCGACCATATGTGAGTGATCTGTAGATGTATATTTATATTGTAGGTTCATCAATGATATTGATTCGGTTTGTGTAATTATATGGTTGAATGAGAAAATCGAACGATATTTGAAAATATAACATCATTGCTGACCACATCTCAGGTCAGAAAGTGATGGTCTGGCTGCAGTGTAAGTGTATGCATCGTTTGACCTGGCACATCTGTGAAAAACATTGTCGTTGACCTTTGACCTCAAGTGAAGCCATGTTATTCGACGATCATGATACCAAACTGTATACTGATTATGTTTGTACGAATGCTGCATCAAAATCTGTTCAAAATCGAGTAGTTTTCTCTCTACTTTTCTGAACTGCTCAAATGAGGTCGAATTTGACCTTTGACTGACCTTTCAATTTTCATGCGATTTTCACATTTGTCTTCAATGATTCCGTCGTTGTATGGGTTCCACTTCATAACTCCACTCAAATGTTATCGTTTTGTTAAGAACCACATCTGATTTGACGCACACCCAAGGTGACTTGAGTTTATGAAGCGTTGCCATAGTTGACTGAGCTACGGAGGGCGACTTTCAAAATTTCAATTCTCGAACATATCTAGAATAACGACCAGTATTTCAAAATATATCTTCGAACGCATCTCAGGTCGGAAAGTGATTATCTGGACGCAGAATGAGGGTGTGTGCATCGTTTGACCTGTCACACCTGAGAAAACATTGTGATTGACCTTTGACCTCGGGTGAGGTGAAGAAGTTATTTCACGATCATTATACTATAAGAGATAATAATATGTGGGTAGAAACCTTGCATCAAAATCTGTTCAAAATTGAGTAGTTCTATCCATTTCTCTGAACTGCTCAAATAAGGTCATATTTTGACCTTCGACTGACCTCTCAATTTTCATGCGATTTCCACAATTTTCCTTTCATTCAGTCTGTAATTTTATGGACTTCAATTTATAACTTCACAAAAATATCATTATTGTATTTAGGAAAAAAGATATGCATTTTATTTTGGTAAAAAAACGTGATTTTTGACCTTTGACCTCGATTTACTCGTAAACGGTGGATGAGATTTTGAACGATTCCAAGTATGTTAATCAGCACATTTTTCTGAATGGAATCCAATCTCAAGACCTTTTGTTGCAATTAGTGTGGGTCAAAAGCTAGAATGATTGTTGAGTATCAGGTCTATTCAAGTTCCAGATTACGATGTGTAACTAGAATGTATTATACTAGGAAAACGCGGGATGCGCGTTGTGAGATGAGCTTAGAAGTCTGGCAATCTAGAATGAAAAATAACTTGTCAGCTCAATTCACATCTACAAACCTTGACTTACTTCAAACGTTCAAAAACCTCACCTGCAACTTGTTGATATTTATTATAGTAACCTGCAACCTGTCGCATAAACACTTTGCACAACCAATTGATCCAAATATTCAATAAAATGGACACGTTTATTGCGTTTTCTTCATTATTTCTCATTCGATTGTTGTGAAAATCTCTGAAATGGTGTATAATAGTATTTTTCATATTCTGTGAGAATTTGAGAGCTTTTGAAAAATTCTTGTTTTTCAAGTATTTTTCCTCCGGGTTATTCTTATGAGGATTTTCCAAACTTTCCGATTATTTTCCGGAAAAACCTTTCGACCGATTCCTCTGAATAACGCTTTCAACCTATTCTGGTATGACACCAACGTTCAGAAAAAGTTTCAAGTTGATTGATTCATTTCTCTGACCTGTATGCCGCGTACATAATTAAAAAAAAAAAAAAAAAAAAAACATAAAAACGGAGCCCATTTTTTCCAGGGTGTTTAATGGGAATCTTCGCTACGCTCATCTAATTATGATTTGTGTTCACGTCTGTTTCGTAATCATTGTGTTTATACCACAGAGAAGCCCAATTCAGCTTTGTGGGTCATAGTGTGAAATTTATGTATTATTGTATGTGATATGTCAATAAGGAGATGATAGGCCTAATAATTGATAATGATGAATTAATAAATCTAAGTATATTAATTTGGGCATGGTCTCAGAAATCATGTCATAATAAAACTTACAACAAATCAATATAGGGCAATCGTAAAATGCTTATATGACGTGGTGTAACATGATAATAATGAAAAATAATGATAATAATAATAGTAATAATATGCATTCACAGTATAGGCCTATGTTATGTTTGGTCATTCCAACCTCACATAAAAATCTTTGATGTGATACAATTCTTCTTCTATGAGATAGCATTTTCAACAGAAGATTTACTATTAATCTGTATTGAATTCAACGACCCACAGTTAAGATGTTAAAGATCAATTGACGGCAACGATTGATGGATGACATGATGAAAATATGAGATCTGACATAATTCCTCAAGTGTTTTAAACAGCGGTAAGGGAACGATCGTTTCCTGTATGTTAAGGATCCAGCACAATATTCTCCTTAAGATGCTACTAGTCGGTCGCGATTTCAGCATAAAATGGATGTATTTTCATTCAACTCTCATGAGCCAACGACACGTTCGATGACTTTCAAATTTCGAATGTAATTCAGTCACAGGTCAATCTGATTTATCGAGGTACTTTCGTATCTCAAATATTTTTTTGTTCATATATAAACTTCAATCAAACTAAGGCGAAATTCAGTGATTTTTCTGATTTCATGTCATGTAATAGCGCCTCGGTGATCGCGCACACATGACATTTAATTTACGTTACAGTCAAGATACATCCTTTAACTATACACCCCAGAAATTTGACAACAATCGCTTGATTGGTTTCTTCACAGTTACTGTTTACAATTAGCATGTTTTTCTCGTGTGACCACATTACACATTTTTTAATATATCTAAAGAAACTCAAACGCCTGAGGGGTATACGCCTTCTTATACATATTTGTACATTGGGTAGTCTATCGATGTCACCCGATAACACGTCGTACACAATCATTCACCGCCGAGTCAAAAGAGATTATTTATTAGCAAAAATATGTCAAGATAAGAACGCAAAGGACAGATGATATTTGCCGCTACCTCATTTGACGTATCGACACACCAAGCCGTTTGTGCTAATTGATAGTGGAGACGCTCGATCGGTTCTGTCACATTCAGACTAGAAGTCATTTTGTCAAAACGTATCAACTAGAAGTCGGCTAAAAGTAGAGATTGCTAAAGCAATCATTTGGCCACGTGGACTGTGAGTATGTTTTCGCAGAAAAAAATGTTTCATTTACCGGTACAAAATGACCTAGAAGTCTCAAACCAAAACATTACTTTACATTCATTACTATACCAAAAATGTGATGCTATCGATTAGGTAATCGTATTGAATTATGAAACCAATTAAAAAATTAGTAATTACTAAACACACTTGTGTTATGCCTAGGTTGGTTAGTTGTCACCTCACGGTCATAGAACATTGTTATTGATTATTGACTGTTATTAGTTTTTTCACGCTTTTTTCACACACAGCCCTCTCCATCTTTGCACAACTCTTTGCACAACCATTTACGAATTCATGTTTTAAGAGTTTTATAGGATCTATATGATTCTTGCCATTTATTTCTACATCTAAACTACCTGCCCATATAACTAGCCTCACCAAACTTCCATCTATCAAATACAACCTGAAATCTTTCCTACTCCAGAACCCCTTCTATGACCTCAATGAATTCCTTACTTCGAAGTCACACTAGAGTTAGACAATCATTGCATCATAGCATAGTCCTATATAATATCATTCTGTCTTCTTCAATCATATCTCTCTGTCTCCTCATTTTTATATCTGGTTGTAAGTTTTTATATTTCCTATATTTGTACCATGTGCGAATCTTTGGACTAAATAAAATGAAAAATAAAAAATAGTCATGTTATTGTTATTATTGAAAATGATCATTATATACGGCGCCGCGCGGCAGTCGATATCTTCTATTTATATTGGGTTTAACGACGGATTGCACTGATGATCAGCCTGATCTATTGGCTTCGGTGAATGATATATGAGATACTGGGATAATGAGAAGAAAAGTTATGTTATTATGCTTTTTGGGGATAGTGGGAAGGAGTCGTCCTTGGCCTGTTCCATGTATCAACCTGAACGACAGAGGGCAAGCACGATGCACCTCTGACCTCAGTCAGGATAGTCGACCAGGACGGAAATCGAATCCCGGTCTCCTGAATTATGGTTCAGTGCGCTAGCCAATCGACCACCAGTGTCAGTTGCACAGTAAATATCCAAGACGAAGCTGAAGGCCTTCCGAAATATAGGTCACTGATGCCAGGAGCCACGACCTTTCGTCATTTCACTCATCCTTATTCCTTTAATTCGTATAACGATTCATTCATCACGTAAGCAGGACGAGAATTCTTATTTCTTATGAATGATCCATTCACATAATCATGGATGAGCGTAAGCGAAGAATCAATTTGGCCGTTAACATTAAAAAATAAAAATGTCACAATAAATATGTTGATGAAACGTAATAATACTTGTAAAAAAAATTTTGGTGTCTTTCTTCCCCCTTGGCATTACCGAACAAGACATCATAGAGAGAGACCATTCTGTGTGGTTCTTATCCTTGGTCAGGACTCACGTCATAGTCCTGTGTTGACGCTGGGAGTGTGCATGTCGGGACTGACAATTCCTTATGCGCGTCACAAAATAATTACGGAAAACTACAACAAAAATAAAGATTCAGACCACCAAAAAATCGATAATGATTTCGATCGATATTCCATTTATCATTTCGATTCGATCGAATGGAATTCCTAATATTTCAATATTCTCGATCGATTTTCGATAAAGTACTGTTCGGTATCGCTCACAAATTCTCGCTCCCTACAAATAATGTATGCATTCAAAAAATTATATTTATAGACAGTCTCTTCAGTATTCTGTTCTACAAACGAAATCAGATAATATATGAAGTTTTACATCTCGTAAATGAAATATACAAAATTGAGTTATTTAAATCGTGATAATGTGTACTTAATCGGCCCTACGAGCAAAGGTCTCATCATGGACATATAATAGTAACTGGTCTCATCCTCCTCAGGGTTCAAGTAATTGCTGAATGCTGTCATACCAGAATAGACCTCTACTGGTTTTGAGTAAAATCGGGTATTTTGGCAAATTCCCATAAGAGAATAACAACGGGTTATTTTTGTCAATTTTATTCAAACGCCGAGATGAAATTTCAACAGAATGGTAATATGATCTCGATAGGCCCTTACCTACATGTTTTTACGAAGTTACAATTAATTTGGTTCGGTCGTTTTCAAAAAAATTATATATTATATTGAAAAAATGAAACAATTGCAATTCCCTGAAAATAATTGAGTGGTTTTTTGATTTTTCACTTTTTAATTGAATTTTTTCGAGACGTAAAACAGTCCGATGGATCCGAATCTGGACACGAAATCTCGCTGAAAAATTCCAATCGACCGCAACGTCGCCCGAAGGTGCCGGCTATTTCGATGCCGGGCGGCGGCGTCGTCGTCGATCCGAGTGCGGTAGCGCGATGCGGTCTTCAGATTCAGGCGGCAATCTTGCCTCTGGAGCCGATGAAAATTTCACCGTCGGCAAAAAACGTTGCCAAAGTTGTGACCGGAAAATACGTCCGAAACGGTCGAAGGACGGCCGCCGGCTGCTTTACGGACCCTCCTGCAAAGTCCGTTTACACGAAAAATGACCCAAAATGGCCATCATCGGGACGAGAAAGGCGATTAGAAGAAATTAATTTCTGGGTTTCAAACTGGCCAATCAGGTCGGGGTAGGATTTGCGATACCCACCTATACCTTGATCTCGAATACGGAACAGATTCTTTTCGAAAGTGAAATGCTCGCCATTTCCACATCGGTGACCCGATTCAGCGAGTTTTCCAGCACGTGAATTCGGATAAGATAATGTACGAATTTATCGAAAAAAATTCGCATACAATTCGATTGACGATTTTTTTTTTTAAATGTGTCGGCCGCCGTGGTCACAATGAAAAACATGCCGTGGCGGGTGAACGGGTGGGCCAAATCGATCGGGGTTAAAACCACAGGATAGGAGACGACGTTTTCCCGAACTGTTTTCGGAAAATCCATTTTCCGAGCAATGGTGTCAGCGGCCGAAGAGTGCTCACCTTCCCGGTGATATTGCGAGTTACCAGACAAACGCACGAACTCGAGATGAACAGATTCGGAAAGGTCTAGTCGAGTCCTTTCATAAGAGTGCCGGTCGAATAAGATGGGACTCCTGGTTCGACCGGGTACGTGTCGGCGCGGTCCCGCGGACTTTCGACGCCGCCGCCGTCGACGGAAGTGCGAAAGAGGAATGCAGTTTCTAGATTCTGGCGGGGATCGATCACCTCTATCACCGGGGAAAATTTCGTAGTCGTCGGACATTTGCGGAAGATATTTGTGAAAAACTCGTTTTTCCGGCAATGAAAGACAAGTCCGCAGGACTCGAACCCCGAACCCCCGCGACGGTTTTCGGCAAGAGGTGGAGAATTATCGTACTATTTTGGTGTACGACATTCACCGAAAACGAGAAAAACTTTTCCGGGGGTGTTCGGGGTTCGATTCCCGCGAACTCGCAATTTGTCTTTGGCGAGTATGTTGTGATTGGGCTTCGGAAGTTGGAGGAATAGAAAGTCCGCCTCTGAGAAAAATCTTATCGGGAGTAGAACAATTCTGTGGCTGGCAAGTTTCGGTAGAGGCGGACTTTTAACACGACTTTTAGATTTTCGAAAACTTAAAAAAAACGTGATTTAGACACCAAAAAATCGATAATTTCGATCGATATTCAATAGGCCTATCATCATTTCGATTCGTTCGAATGGAATTACTGATTTTCTGATATGTTTGATATAGCACTCTTCGGTATCGCTTACAATTTCTTGATTGAACGGCAACACTACAAATAATGTATTCATTCAAAAAATGATATTAAAATTATGTTACATTAATTATTTTATAGACAGTCCTATATAGACAGTTTCTTCAGTTCTCTGTTTTACAGATGAAATCAGATTACATATGAAGTTATTCCATCTCATAAATGAAATATACAACATTGGGTTATTTAAATCGTGACAATGTGTAGGCCAACTTAATCGACCCTACGACTTACGAGCAATGGTATCATTCTCTTCAGGGCTCAAGTATTTATATATGAGCCTATGAATTAGTGAAAATCATTAAAGTGTTCATGATAAATTAAAAGGTAAATATTTTTCAGAAAACAAGTGGATTTTTGATTTTGAATTGAGAAAGCGATTATTTTTATATCCACTGCAGATTTGGACCCTAAAGATTAGGCGACCATTGGTTGTAGAAATCAACTTTTTTCGATTGAATATACATTTAAAAAAATAGAAATATATCACTATGAGATAGATGAAGAGTAAAAATAAATATATACATAAATATGAAATGCCTATCTATAAACATACAAATATTAGAATATAAAAAACTTGTTGACAAATTCATCATTCGTGTAAACTACACGCTCAGCAAAGGATTGCGAGTTCATGATTGTTTTTCCCTCGCATCCAGTGAATCGTACATAATAAATATCACCTCAGAGCAGCTGATAACGCTGTAACCTGATCTATTCCTGAGCTCGATCACTTTCAATATCTTCATTCCACTGTATTGAGGGTCTCAATTGACCGTCTATCATGTCAATTATCACTAACGGTTGGAAGCTTCGATCCTGCAAAACGTTAGGCGGCATATTTTGCTTTGACAGTAATAAATCAAACTACCAATTTGTCAGCTGACGGGTCAAACCCTGTAACCTATCTAGGCAACTCAAATTTCGTCCCTGTATAAAGGGCTTGCCTATCTTGCCCGAAATAGTTTTGAGAGTGACTAGTGGAGCCTTAATGACATACAAAACCGCTATGAATCACTATCAGCAATGTAGATCATCAAGAAATTCTAGTTCTCCTAGATTGATGGTCCAGCTTGCTTTTCAAAATTCCTCGTCCAGGATGATCTTGTCAAAATTTAAGAATAAGTCATCAATATTGAAAGATTCATCCTTATATACTTGGTCACAATTTGTATTCATGCACACGATATTATCAAGATCGAAAGAAGTAACGCTCATTTTCATTTTCATGTTCGTTATTCAACCTATTGAATTGAATTATTTTATTAATATTAGTTCATACAGCAATGTCAATCACACATTCACAGTGCATATATGTAAATGTTCCTGTCTCAATCTGTTTATACCACAGATAAGCCAGTTATGGCTCAGCGGACGAGAGCCTAAATTGTATATGCAAATGTGTACAAACTGATTTGTGACAGTAGAAACAAATAAATCACTCGAGAAATTGTTAGATTTATATTCGGATTTGTCGAGTTGTTGATCGAATTGGATTTGATCCAGTCGATGATTGGTTTTCCATAAGTTATTTGCCAATCCATGTTCTCTCTGACGGTTTCTATCGCTCGAGCCACCGATTCAGCTTCAGTTCCAAGATCTGCTCTGTTTGCAGCCAAAAAAGCACTCATCTGAAACAAGGATAATATTCGTTCGAGCAAATTTGTGTGAGCGTATTTGGTAGCATTCTACCAATATCATGGGCTAATCAGAGTGATGGTTCTAACTATATATATATATATATATATATATATATATATATATATATATATATATATATATATATATATATATATATATATATATATATATATATACATATATATATATATGAACATATATATATATATATATATATATATATATATATATATATATATATATATATATATATTTATATATATATATATGCATATATATATATACATATATATATATATATATATATATATATATATATATATATATATATATATATATATATATATATATATATATATATTGGGTCTTAACGACGCACTGTAATGATTACTGAGATCTATTGACGTCGGATGAATGATAATTGAGATGATGGGATGATGAGATGAAGGTTTCATGGGTAATGGGAAGGATAGTGGGAAGGAAGCGGTCGTGGCCTATATAGTGGGAACCATCCCGGCATTAGCCTAGAGTACAGAGGGAAACCACGAAAAACCCCTGTAAAGGTTGACGGTGGCGGGGATCGAACCGGGTTCGATATGTCCCATCAACTCCAGGTCAAACGAAGCAAGTGCGCTAACCACTCAGCCACTGTGCCGGTACTAACTTAACTTGACTTCACTCCACTATAACTTATAGTGAAGTCCCTATAACCTGTGTATATCATGATCAAACTCGAAACAAAATACACAATATTTCCACCTTTCAGGCATGCATGTTGAATCTCCCAACCCTAGCTCCACGATCTAGTAACACCAACCTATGTTATCATAATATAAAGAAGGTGACAAAGTATAAAGTAGTACAAAATACTACTGAGGATGGCGCTAATTGACTCTGGACTTGCGACGTCAATGGACATCGGTTGTGATTTCTGCGTATCGTCTTCCGACATCGCATATTGTATTTCACTCACGACATACTGGTCCTCCAGACGCCATGTTGTCTCTACCTGCACGACAGGGAAGAAACTAGTTAGGCACGCAGAGCCAAGATCAGTCTGGTATTAGTGGAGTATCACGGTGGGAAGAAATTTCACCAGATATTAGCATACTTTCATAATTTGATCATTTTTATTCAATATGAAACATAATGGAGACGATAGATATGTAATTCTCAATCATTATCTAGATAATAATCTCATGTTATTCCAATTGATGAAAATATATGGCCGGAACCTTGTCCATAATCACATAATTTCATACTTTATACAGAAATTGAATTGCATCAAAACATTTCTCATAGTTATTATCATATCAGAAATAGTTTTGACTCACATTGGCTGATACGAAGAATCCAAAATAATTAGCGAATCCTTCATTAAGCCATTTGAACTTCCACCATGATGGAGAGACGAGATTCCCAAACCACTGGTGAGCATACTCATGAGCAATAACAGTTGCAGTACTCTGTCTGTCTTTGGTGGTTGAAACACCGTCCTCGAACAAAATGCTAGCTTCGCTGAGGGGTAAATCGCTGTGGAATAAACATGAATCAGAACTGTAACCGCGATTACCACTCGAAATAGCGTCCTAGTCCTGAATAGCTCCAGGAGACTAAGGATCAGTGCTGCCAGATGAGCTCACCTGGAAATCCATTCACCATGATGAAAAAAATCCTTATCTATTCTCATAAATCTCTCCAAATCTGCTCAGCCAGCTAATTATCACTGCAAAGTGACTGAATGAGAAATTGAGGCCCATAATCTGTAATAATGCTTGGATAATGGAACGAAGTCGAAGCATTCTTTCTAATTTTGAGTTCATTCATATGGTATTAAGTATTCGGAATGATTAGCATTAAGCAATTTGAGAGAATACTGAGAATTGTATAATCAGAAATGTATTGTGATGGTAGAATATATAACATTTCTGCATTTCCCTCATATGAACCGTGAAATCCCTTAATTCCCATCAACCTTGAAAATCCCTGCAACTGGCAACACTTTTGAGGATTTTGATTTGTGACTTTACAACAGTAGAGCTGAGTACCATGGTAACATGCCCAGTTCTTGTGTAGGCCTACATATATTGTTATTAGCACAAAATCCTTAGTCACTTGAAGCTAGCTGGGCCCAGAACGTTATTTTGAGTGGTAGTTGCGGTAAGGGTCAACACTCTGGTCGAGTTCGGTTTGCTTGAAATGAAGAGTACGCGTATGTGAATAGAATGAAGTAAAAACTATGAAAATAGTAAATAGTAATGTAGTAAGTGGTCAATAAATGTATAAATAGTAAAATAGTGAAATAAATAGTGGTAAATGGTGAAATTAATAGTGGTAAATAGTGAAATTACGAGGTTGAGTGTGGGTTGATCAATGGTAAAGGGGAGGAAGGTGAAAATTTCGTCGAGAGTGCATGGGAGTCGATTTAGGAAAATATACATTTTTGATGATAACCTTTGAACGGTATGAGATATCTAGATTCCATTACGAAATGAATACTGATGATATTTTCCTTTGAGATCGTATGAGTTCTGATCAAATAACGCATAATTTTCGCATAATTGTCAAGCGCATACAGCTCAAAAAACACATTTTTCAGCAGTATACGCCTAACAATTATCAAATATGAGTTATATGAGTTATGAGGTATATGAGTATTAAATTTTATACCATCTTCTGAAGGTATAGCTGTATTTACTCTGGATTTTAATTCAGATATCTCACACGGTTCGAAAGTTATCATCAAAAATCTGATATTTCACTGAATCAACTCCGATGGACTCCTAAGAAAAATTAATTAAGTGTCCCAATAATGAGACGCATGAAGATAATATTATCAATGACAATTTTTGAAAGATGATACAAATTTATCTTCGAAGACACTTCTCCAAAGTTAATTCTAGTACCTGTAAGTGATCAATCCCCAATTCTCCATCGCTCCTCCATAGCCTGGTATCACAATCTCGTCCATCTTCGGCAGTTGGTACGGTATTCCGGTATACTCGACAAGCCAGTTCATAACCAGTGGACTCAAGTATAAACCGTATCTTGCTTGAGATATCAGATTCGGTGGAGCAAAAATTCGTAACTTTTCGGCAGCATTCTCCATGAAGACCATGTCTGAGACGACGAAAGCTAGTAGGTACGTGGACATCGGTGGTGACTCTTCGAATCGGTCCCAATAACGAAGCACATCCGTGTTGACAGTGCTGAAAAAATGTTCAATATTCAGGCGTTGGCTAGACACGAACTAGATCGATCTAGAAATTCTAAGTTCGGTGATAGATTCTCACTACTGTTGTTTGCCAAGTAACATGATCTTGTTTGGCTTAGTCTTACAACATTTTGCTCGTCCTGAGCAAGGATTTGAGTTAGTGATTGGTTTGGGCACGAATGTGGTTTTGAATGATATTCTGGTAGTTGAATTGAAATGAGTTACCCAAAGATCCTATTGGGACCTATCATGAGTTGAATTTGATTTGCGAGGATAATGTGAGTTGGTTCAAGTGATGAAATCATTGGATTAGCGAAGATTCCATCCCACTCCTATGGAGCTTTGTCTGTGTTTTTTTTTTTTGGCACTGCACAGGTCGCATGATTTGACTGATCAACATGAAACTTTTTTTGTACGGGCCAACTTTTACAACTTAGAACTGTATAGTTTTAATCGTTTACAATCAAGTGGTGACACTTGTTGCTTTGATTTAATAGGTATCTTAATAGCTTTGAATAATTAACACAAATAACATTATATATTTTTCTACATCGAAACGTCTGATCCGATTTGAGTGAAAGTTCGGAATAATGTGTATCATTATCAGATTGAAATTACCTGCGAATTTGAATCCTCTCAGATGAAACATTTTTCACGAATGTTTTCCTCTGGGTTATTCCAATGGTATTTTTGAAAACTTTGGAATGAGTTTTCTCAGAAGTGGTTCAACCGATCGCGCCTCAAAACTATACAGCATCAAGTCAGATAGGGGTTCATGTGTATTTTCGTCTGACCTGTGGAGCGCGAACAAAAAAACAAAAAAAAAAAAAAAAAAAAAAAACAGGCACTTTTTTTTCGGTATAGTGAAATTGAGTCTTCGCTTCGCTCATCCAATAATAAACCCTGCTGGTGACTTGTCTGGTGTAGTGTCCTTGTGTGATGTAAGGACCATAGGTGATGTATGAATGGATGCATATTGAGGCTTAGCGGCGCGTCAACGTCATGGTTATATTGCGCCTGGTTTTCAACTATATAACTTCTTCTGGTATACTGCTCTAGTGAAACAGGAATATACTTCATTTCAATAATATACAACGTACAGAAATGGTTACGGCCCTTGGTATGATGGGGGTCAGGAGGTTGAAAATGACGCTAGTCATTTTTTTCGGGCGTGTTGGTCTTTCTGCAACTTATTGGCGTATCAATAAATCATATTTTCTGGTCTGTCTCACGGAATTGTGAGATTATTAGCTCTTGCACTGATGATAGTCGTCGAGACACATCGTTTCCATCAACATCAATCATCATTTTTGTGTATGAATACGGTTACCTAAGGTTGATTTTCATTCAAAGTCCGATAGATGTAAGTCAAATTGTTCGGATGAAAAGAATATGGTACTCCTTGAGAATAAATGCTTGAGTTTTCACATTCTATATTTTTTCATCCACTCATTCATAATGCATATCGAAAACTCTCTTTTTACATTCACAGCAAGAATGGCTGTTTGTATCAACTTCAAAAGACCATTCAAAAGGCATTACCGGTGGTGAGAATTGATACAAGATATAAATTGTTTCATACATATGAATGAAATGTTTGTTTTCTTACTCTTTTTCCGGTCCACCGATCTGCGGCATATTCGATATAGCTCTCAAATTATGTGGTCGTGAAATGGCCAAAGTTATATTAGCTTTGAGCGCAGGTTCATCAAAGCAAGGAAATGCTCTTCTCGCCTCTGTCTCCTCGAACTGAGTTGTTGCCAACCATCTGATGCCAGAAACAAAATAATTCTTCAATTTAATCAACATTGAGATTCAAAGTAGTGAATACAATTTTCATGAATATTAATATCAACTATCACATAGCCATCAAATCAAATCCTTCTCTCACTCCAACGCCTCGTCTGATTTTCGTGCGTCTTTCCCGTCAAGGGTTTTAGAATGACTTCCTCATTGGTGGAGAATTCATAACCTCTAGTTAGGTTTTGAAAAAAGTTTTCACGCCTCTACTAGCATGTGAACATTGTTGCATGAATCAATACGGAACTAATTGAGTAAGGGTCGTATGCATCTTTGTTCACATTGTCACTTATAGTTGTTGGCTATCTTCAACCTGTTAGGATGTGGCAAGTAACTCACGGGACATGAGTGGTTTTTCCATAATTGTTCTAAAGGATATCATGAAATATGAATGATAATAATTCCACAGGTCGAACGGTTCACTGAATAGGCCGGCTCTATAAAGGTATGACTTACAATATCACTTCTCAGTCCATTTGTTCTTGATTGACAGAATCATAAATTGAAATTTGAAATCTGTGAAATCTGAACCACCAAGTTCTCTGCAGGGCCACATATTATCTAACATCTCCAAAATAGGTCGACTCTTACCAAGAGGTCTATTGAGGGTTTGGAATGATATTTTCACCAGAACCAGAGATTGTGTTCACTCTTGAATCATATACCAATAATTTCATTCAGAAAATATCATATACAAATTGCATCACGATCTGAATTCAAATATTGACCTACTAAGCAAGGTCCTGCTCTTACTCATATCTGTTGATGAAGTCATTTCCCGCCCTACAATTATCATCCAAGTGACTACATTCATCGATATCATCTTCTATTTTACCTCTGAACGCCACTCTCCACGTAAACAGTTCTGAAGAACCCGCAACCATCGTCACCAAGCACACCAGTATATTGGCCGAAATGGATCGTATATTGACTAGTAGCCTCAAGTGCTTCACCCAATGTTATCGTGAAGAAATGAGTCGTTTCATTCCAAAACGTGGAGTTGACATCAAGTACTTCTCCCGTGAGAGATTTTCTGACCTCTATCCTCGTAGTATCTATTGTCAGGTTATTCGTGTGTAAAACAATCAAACTTGTCGCTTCGAGCGCCTGCACGGCAATGAGCACCTCGCCGTCGAATGTGAAGTTGCCTTCTGTGATGAATGGTACCAGCATGATGTTGTAACGCAGAGGTTTGATTGTGGTTGGAAGACGATAGTCGATGTCGTCGGCTGGATTCATTGTCACTTGTTGCGGAAGTGAGGAGTCATTTTGGGGCAAAGCGGTTGTTGTTACCAGTAATAGTAATGCTGATATGTAGACAACAAACATTTCGGTGGTCTGGAAAGCATGAATTCAGGCATTTGAAATCCATATGAAAATGAGACAAAATTGTACTTATCTGACACATAACTGTGTCTCGAATCATAGATTTATTTATTACCGAAATATACGTTACTCAACGTTGAGAAGGCGCACATATATATATATATATATATATATATATATATATATATATATATATATATATATATATATATATATGTATCTTTATCAACGACTATGTGATGGTACACATGATTGCCGTTCGACACATGATGATAATCGAATACAAAATTAATGGAGATGGACAAACACACAATTATAATGAATCACACATGAATCATTGATGATAAAAATGATTGTGGAAAATAATGAGAGTGTAATAAACGGTAGCCTGATATGAGAAAGTATCAGTATGAACAGAGATATGAAAATTATATAAACATAATACAAAAATGACGAAGAATTATGCCATAAATGTGAGTGCAAATGGTTTCTCAAAATAGCAATAGATGCTTTCAAGGCTGAAATACTTATCGAAATGATGGAATGAATGTTGAGAATAAACTTCCCACAACATTCTACACAAAAACTTTTGATAGTGCCCCTAAGCGCCTATCAAAAGACCAATCACGGTGATATTAGAAATATTATAGGTGGTTCTTAAGTATAAAGATGTTGTTTCATAGATGTTTTTTTAACGTATAGTGTCTCTGTATAGTATAGCTCCACACCGATTTGCTAAACAGGAAGTTTTCGTCATATTGGATATTTTCTGAGCAATTCCTTCCATTGTATCACATCGATGATTCAATAGCGTACAAGGCCTTGCTCAGAAGCTATTAGTAAAGGAACAATATGGCAGCCGAGATCGGAACGTGCATATGTCGCTAGTCGGCCGCAAGAGTAAGTTACGTACCTCGGTAACATATATATATATATATATATATATATATATATATATATATATATATATATATATATATATATATATATACATATATGAATATATATATATATATATATATATATATATATATATATATATATATATATATATGTATATATATATATATATATATATATATATATATATATATATATATATATTATTTTTTTTTTTATTTTTTTTTTTAATAACATCGAAACTTGATACAAAATCATTGTTCCCCAATTAAGGCTATGGATGAAAGATAGGATCGTTTGGACGGGGCACCACAAGGGCGATCTTACCACCCCATTTTGATTATTTAAAACTAATGGTCTTCAACACCAACATATATATATATATATATATATATATATATATATATATATATATATATATATATATATATAGGCTATATATATATATAAAATTCCAACATATATTATATTATAGTTTGTCGATCCTCCACTCCTATTTGAGTTTAAGTTTGAACTGAGAACAGGTAGTGAAACGTTCTCATTCTAGTCCCATGGGTGTGACCCTCTACACTCTACAGCACACACATGCTCGGTTTAAACAAATTAGTTCATAACGTCTTTAGTATTAGTTTAGTCTTAGTTTCACATATTGAGGTGTTATCTTCTAAATTTCACCAGCACCTTCATATAACACTACTCACGTTTATGTTCTTCAACTCATTTTGACAGGCGCTAAATGACCTCGCTGTCGATGCGCTTTAAAACCCTAATATTCATTCATTCAAATGAAAATGCTCGTTTGATAAGGAAATTCCACATAAATAGATGTGAGCATTCGAAACTTGCCAAAGTTGATGTTCAGACTAACGAGCATGTCATTTGATTATCATCACCGTTTCAGTTGCCAAGAAGTTTTCGCCAAATTTCATGACAAAATTTCATGACAAGTGTACTCCGGATCTGAGATGTTGGCCCCACGTCTAAAGGTTGATATATTCATCACAACGAATCAAACCATACTCCATTGACCCCAGAAGGAATAATATAAGAATAATACATACTATTTGACGGAAATGAAACGATTATCTATTTTTCAAGCGAGTCTTCAATTTAGCTGTCAATATTTTGAAGAAGAAAAAAATTAGAAATCATTTATATTGGGTATATATAGCGTTCACTTGTAACAAACATGGGTTCATGCTAATTATTATTGAATCATAGTTGGGAAAATCATTGCGGTTATGGTTTGTCGTTCCTCCACTCCCATTTGAGTGCGAGTTCGAACTGAGAACAGGTAGTAAAACGTTCTCATCCTAGTCCCATGGGTGTGACCCTCAACAGCACACACATGTTCGGTTTTAACTAACTCTAGTAATAGTTTAGTCTCAGTTTTATATATTGAGGTGTTCTCATCTAAATTTCACTTGCATCTCAATATTTCACTTCTCACCTTTTTGTTCAGCAACTTATTTCGGCAGGCGCTAAATGACCTCGCTGTCGATGCGCCTTGAAACCCTAATATTCATTCATTCATTGCGAAAAATTGTGATAATGACTACCGACACGTTATAATCAAGGCATGATATAAAATAATCGATCATTTATTCATAAGTATCGCCTAGGATTATAGCTGTCTACAATGGATACGCAACTGTGACGTCACTCACGTTAGTTCTAATGCAGAGCGATTTTTGGAACGGCGTAAGAGACATTGGTGACGCCTCGCCGCGGCACTGCAAGGTACTTACATGGAATCAAGATGGAAGACAAACACAGCTGGTATCGAAGGGTTTTTTAATGTACTTCATAATTAGTTTTCATATTAATCCAAAATCCGAGTTATATCATGAACGAGATTATTGTCTTCTCCTATGTTCACTGGTGAGCACTATCATTTTTTGTATCATGCGATGAGTTATTTTCTACAACTATGTACAGTTTAGAAGCTGCGTAGTTATGCCTAGGCCATGTGCTCCAATAAAAAAAAAAACTGTGTCAGCTACTGGTTATTTTTAGCGTGTTCACCACACTGTGGAAACACACTTATATGTTTGATTCAAAAGGGACCGAAAAAAACTATTCGTCGCGTAGAATCGCTGAATTTCTACGTAAATTGAAAATTATCGAGCTTGGATTATGCATTTTTTACAATCTTCGACTACGTAGTAATGAAACTTGTCCACATAGCCTGTATTTTTTCAAATCAACGAAATAAAGAAAAAAACTCCATCGGCCTTGGAATGGCGTGGACTTTTATACCATTTTTTGCGCGTTAATAGAATCGCTGGTTTTCCACGTAAATTAGAAATTTAAGCACTTCCAAGTTGTAATTGGTTATAGTCTACCGCGTTACGATAATAACTTTTGTCCACGTAGCCTAAATATTTTATGATTAAATAAAAACTGAAAAAAATTGAGTATACCCCATTCTTGGTCAAGGAGGTTAAAATACTAACCTCTTTGGTTTTGGCCCTCTGATAACCATGGTAACATTTTATAAACAACGGATGTGTTTATATTATCTTCTGGGCCCGAATTCACAAAAGGTCATAACTATGATTCGGCTCAAAGTTACGACCTTCTTTCGAGATAATACCATATTTTGTCTTAATCCAAACTCATAAAGAAATATTTGATCGTCCCTCCAATCCTAAGCAAGTGTCTGAGATCTTAATAGTTTATTAGTTCTGGAGAGAAGTACCGAAGAAATTGTCTTAACTTTGAGACTAGGTTTAGGCCTAGTCCAGACTGGTAGGCCTAGGCCCTAGGCCTAGTAAGTGATCACCTCTTGACTTTGAATATCAATCTACAATGATTTCATGGCTGAATTTGAGAGAAAATGTAAATTCTAGCCACCAAAACACGGCAAGGTTATTTTCAAATATCGCGCAATTTGATTTACGTATTTTATCATTCCGGTTCTTCATCTAACCTCCTTTTGATTTGTTCTCGACTAGGCCTAGGCTTAGCGTATGTCACTGTCAGTGTTCATCAGTCACCTTGTCTGGTGACAAGGTGACCTAACCTGTCAAACAGTTGTGTTGTGTCATTGCCAGCACCACTAATAACTAGGCCCACCACTAACTAGGCTACTACTATACCTAGCTGAAATATAACTCATGATAACTAATATAAACACTTAAACATTATCACTAGGCCTAATTATATATACATAATTATATTAGGCATATGCCCATATATAACTAGGCCTAGGCTATATCCTACTAATTATATTACAATGTTCAACGCTGGGCGTTTCCTAATTTTGGATGAGGCTAGGCCAAGGCCTAATCAGGAGAGGCCTATCATTGTTAGCTGGTAGAGTATTCAAAGATAGGCTGGATCCATTAAATGTGTCGGATCACAATCTGATCAAACGGTACAGGTTTTCCAAGACATACCGTCTTGGAACTGTGCAACATTTTGGAAGGCAATTTGAACAGACCGACAGCAAGGTCCCATGCCTTGCCTATTGCAACGCAAGTTCTTACTGCGTTGCGATTCTACGCATCTGGAACGTTCCAGTTCGTCATGGGCAATGTAACAGGCATAAGACAAGCCAGTTGCTCGCGAGTTTTGTGTGTCATTAGCAATGCATTGGTTGAACTCTCCCCCCAGTTCATATCCTTCCCTCTTGAAAATGAGGCATACGTGGCCAGAGTAAAAGCAGGTACGTTGCCGAGGTCATTAGTTGCTAGTACACAAAACTGTCATACACAGACTAGGATCTGATGTCAGAGTCAAGTTGAGCTTATCTAGACCGAAAATCTTGAACACCGCAAGAACAATATTTTCATGCATGATGGCTAGTCTATTATTTTGGGGAGAAGGGGGTAGGCCCAGTCTCACACTATTCAAATGCAATATCGTAGCCTTCCCATTAAGTCATCATCTGGAATGATGCTTACGGTTTACTGGATTTTCAGTGTAGGTCTACGTTTTTCTCGATGCACCATATTTTCGGTGTATCAGTTATGCAACCCAAGGGCGGTAGTACCGTACATGTAAAGGCCTATGGTAGACAATCCTGACAGAGTTTTTTTTGGTTATCCTCTGTCATAAGGTCAATACTGGGATGGTTCTTTAACAACAGGCTACGACCGACTCCTTCCCACTTTCCCCAAAACACTGAATAACCTTTCATCTCATCATCTCATGTCATTCACAGACGCCAATAGATCTCAGTCCTCAGTAAATAAGTGCGTCGTTAAACCAATATAAATTGAATAGAATACAGGCACATGTACAGATTTATACCGAGACGCGTGGCCGAGTGTTGACACACTGAACCGTCATTCGGGAGACCGGGGTTCGATTCCCGCCATGGTCGACCATCATGACAGGGGTTTTTCGTGGTTTCCCTCTGTCGTTCAGGTCAGTAGGCTACTGGGATGGTTCCTTAACAACAGGCCACGACCGACTCCTTCCCACCATCCAAAACACCTAATAAAATAACCTTTCATCTCATCATCCCATCATCTCATTCATCATCCACTGACGCCAATTGATCGTACCCATCAGTATAGTGCGTCGTTAAAACCCAATATAAAATAATATGTACAGATTTATAATGTATTCTGTGATTTGTATGTCTTAGGCCTATATAGGTAAAACACTTCATACTGCAGAATTCCACAACCTTTCCGAGTTCCCCAACATAATAGGGGCCGTTGATGGATCATTAATCAACGTGAAAGCTCTGTCTGCAGATGAACCTCCTTTCGTCGATAGATACCAGAACCACAGTATTAATTGCCAGTTCGTGTGTAGGCTACTGCCGACCAGCGAATAGTCAATTTGGTTGCCCGTTGGCCAGAGAGTACACATAACCAATTTATTTAGGCTACTTTCACAATCAGTTTGGTCACATGATGAGACAAATATATTTTCGTGTGTAGATCGCTCTTCTTACAACAAACACATAGTTCATTATGTTGATTATTCCTAGTTATTACTTATTAGTGACAATGAGTTGCAAGTGAGTCATGACAAAATTAAATGATACATTCAACCATATACTGATTGATTGATTATTGCTTGTTGAATGCCCCACCGACCATTATTAACCATTAACCATTACCACCAGATTATTCTTGTCGATTTTTTAATTCCATTGAACTAAGACTTCATTTCACTTGACGAACAAAATCGGGCTTCGTTTTTATGTTCTATTTTGTACGTGGGAACGTGGCATACAGATGAGAGAGTGTGCAACCAATCAAAACTTTTTCCAAACGTTGGTGTCATAACAGAATTAAAGTCGCGGTGTCAAAAAGTTGATTGTTTTTTCAATCATTAAAATGGGGTGGTAAGATCGCCCTTGTGGTGCCCCGTCTAAACGATGCTACTTTCATCCATAACCTTGAGAACAATACTTCTGTATCAAGTTTCGATGATAACATAACAGGTTGGGATTATTTTTTCAGCAAAATCGGATTGACGGTTTTCTCAGGAGGAATTGGGAAAATTGGTAAAATTCCTATGAGAATAACAAGTATAAGGAAGAATGTTATCGTTTTTCACTTCATTGATTGAAATTGGAATTCCTATAATAGAAATTGATATTATTGTAATTGATTTTGTTATTGATTAGAATTGATATTATTCTATTACATATTTCTACCAACTTCTACTGTTCGGAGAAATTCGAATCGGTCGTTTATAAGAGAATGGAGCATCCTATAGGCCTAGGAAAGTTATCGAATATTGAGTTCAAATTTTGTGAATACAAATTGATTGTACTGAAATATTGATATAATTATATCAATATTTCAGTACAATCAATTTGTATTCACAAAATTTGAACTCAATATTCGATAACAATATTAATAGGCCCCATACATATAACTTTTCATCAAAACAAACAATGTTTGTCACATGGACACACTTTGACATAAGCAACATATGAGAAAAAAACTATGCTATAATATAATGATAATATTTTTTTGTGAAGTGAAATTATGGTATTCATATGAGTGATTATAGTAATTACAGATAGTTGCATAGTAGATATTTTGCACACTATGAAGAAATCATCTATAACAAAATGAGAATATAGGCCTATTCAACAAATCAAGTATCGTAGCTCAAAAATCTCAAGCGAATCAAAAATCGAAGAAATCAACTGAAAAGCTCTTTTAACGTAAAAGCTTGTCGAACTTCTTGTCGATTTCAATTTTTTTGTGAGCTATTTTCAATTATTCTGCTTCATTTTACGCCATGTGATTTAGTTGAATATGGGGATTTTTCTGGTAGCAGTATTTTTTTTTATCATCCATTCAACGTAATCCGTGGATTTTTCGATCCGAATAATTTTTGTGATTCCGATGACTTCGTTTTGTTCTGATGTTTTTTCAAAATCTGCTTGATTTCTCCATTTTTAGCGTGTTCACCACACTGTGGAAACACACTTATATGTTTGATTCAAAAGGGACCGAAAAAACCTATTCGTCGCGTAGAATCGCTGAATTTCTATGTAAATTGAAAATTATTGAGCTTGGATTATGCAAATTTTTACCATCTTCGACTACAAAGTAATAAAACTTGTCCACATAGCCTGTATATTTTCTAATCAACGAATTAAAGAAAAACTGCTCTGGTCACGCCCACTTTTTGTCGTGGCGTAGGTTATTTCTTGCGCGTTGATATAATCGCTGGTTTTCCACGTAAATTAAAAATTATTATAACTCATCACAACTTATCGGTAGGTAAGGTGATGGTAATGAGGTATGGGCATACAGTAATGGAGTTTTAATCTACGGAGTGTAGGCCTATATTCGTACGGTCAACTGTATGATTAAGTGAAAATACAGTCAGTGATATCATGACCGCGATGTTTCGGTTCATGACTATAAATGGCCAAAATAACGCTCTCTCAACGTGACTTCTGTAGCTCATGGGTTAGCACAGCTGACTCCCATGCCAGGGAACTGTGATCGAATCCTGCCTGTGAATGATTTTTTTATTTTTTTGAATTGGTTACTCTAGAGTTTATATATGAAGGAACATGGTCAATTGGCTTCTTCACGCAAAGCTCCGGACGGAGTACGCTAGCAGCGGACTGCCCCAGTTTTGTAACTGTCTGCATATGAGCCATGTTATCGACTGATTTATGTATGGTTGACTACGTCCCTGAAGTTGTCACACATGTACGGTCACATATCAGAATATGGAAATATTATTTCACCATTGGTTAGTGCCCGTTAGTGCCGTAACATTTTCTGTTAGTGCAGCTTTAGTTTCGCCGTCATGACCAATTCAATTTTCAGAACCAGTCCCTCACATATCTCCGAAATTCCAACGGTATACGTTAGTGCCGTAAACATTTTCGTTGGTGCCGCTTTGGTTTCGCCGTTATAGCGCGTTGTCCATGTGAGGGGCCAACTTCACACCAGCCCCTCACATATCTCCGATCTTGAAAATTTCAACGGCATTCATTAGTGCTACGTTAGTGCTTGTTAGTGCCGTGAATTTTTTCGTTAGTGCCGCTTCAATTTCACCGTCATGATGAATTCAATTTTCAGAACCAGCGCCTCGCATATCTCCGATCTTGACAATTCTAACGGTATACGTTAGTGCCGTGAGAGAATCGTTAGTACCGCTTCGGTTTCGCCGCTACGACGCGTTGTCAATGTGAGGGGCCAACTTCACGCCAGCCACTCACATTTATCTCCGATCTTGACAATTCCAACGGCATTCGTCAGAACATTTTCGTTAGTGCCGCTTTGGTTTCGCCAGCCCCTCACATATCTATGATGATGAAAATTCCAACGGCATTCGTTGGAAGAATTTCGTTACGGCCGCTTTGGTTTCGCCAAATAACGCGCTGTCCATGTGAGGGGCCAGTTCTTCACGCCAGCCCCTAACATGGACAACTCGTTATAACGTCGAAACCAGAGCGGCACTAACGAAAAATGTTTACGGCACTAACGGGCACTAACACAACACCAACCAATGCCGTTGGAATTTTCAAGATCGGAGATATGTGAGGGGCTGGCGTGAAGTTGGCCCCTCACATTGGCAACGCGTCGTAGCAGCGAAACTGAAGAGGTATTAACGATTTTTTCCACGGCACTAACGGGCACCAACGCACCACTAACAAATGTCGATGGAATTTTCAAGGTCGGAGATATGTGAGGGGCTGGCGTGAAGTTGGCCCCTCACATTGACAACGCGTCGTAAGGGTGAAACCGAAGCGGTAAAGAATATTTTCTCACGGCACTAACGTAGCATCAACGTATGCCGTTTGAATTTTCAAGATCAGAGATATGTGAGTGGCTGGTTCTGAAAATTGAATTCGTCGTGACGGCGAAACTGAAGCGACAGTAACGGTACATTTTACGGCACTAACATAGCTCTATCGAATGCCGTTGAAATTTCCAAGATCGGAGATGTAAACCGAGATGTAAATTTGTACACAACACAATAACAATACTGTAACAGCTGAAAAGTCGACCGTGCAGGGCTATGGCGCACTAGCGCCACGAGTGAGAACATTGTGCAGTGACGAACGCCATTATGTGGACAAAGCCAGGTTGCGGACAGTAAGTGAGGTTATTGGGTTGGGTTTAATCCTCGCGAATACCGCCGGCAGGCGGAACGGAGCTTACATATCATGTTCATTTATTGGTAACTGGTGTCTGGTGCACTCTGGCAGTGAAAATAACAAAGTTCTAGACTATCCTCCCGAACGAAACCGAACGAATCCTAAGTAACTAACACAAACAACCAATGACAACGCTGACCGTACAATCTATTTACGTGTATTGATATGGCTGGCTGTACGATTATCCACAGCCTTTAATCTATTCCTCTATGGTAGGCCCTTCTCATTATCATTACTCTATGGTGAGAGGTAGGCCCGAAGAATAGGGTATAAGATTTTGTACTTTTCAATGGCGGTCATGATTGGGTAGGGTAAGGTTTGTGTCAAACGCTCAAACCATCATCTAGGTCTAAGGCCTATCACAACCTAACATGACCCCAACATCTCAATCAGTCGATAAATTGGCTCGGTATTTACCATTAGGCCATGACTCTAAGAAAAGCGGCAGTGAAACTACTTTTATACTGTTCATAACAAACCTCCAAAACCAACCTAGCCTTTCTAGGCCCATGATTGGTTGGAGACAATAGAATAGGGCCTAGCTTAGCTTTGAGTATGTAGTGTTAGGTTAGGTTATAACACATCAAATTCAATGTCTGTGGCCTATTTGACAATACTGATATAAATTGTGTTACTTTTTACGGTAGGCCTATTCGATAATGATGAGGCCCTCTTTGGAGGTCCCTTAAATTTGTTCAAATCCTGTACAAAGTTCTGCGCAAGGTTTATTGGCAATCTTAACCTTGCACAAAATCTTGCATCGCTCAACGGTGTATCCCGATGCACCAAATCATCCCGATGTATTTTGTTTGGCCACTCTTTCATGTACAAGCCTATCTTCCTCCGCAATTGCACCCATGACATAATACCAGAGCCATGAGAGACAGTGGGCCTAAACGATAGGCGTGAATGTTTGGTTAGGTTTTCACAGTTGACACAAAGAATACATGTAGGCCTAGCCCTATATCTGTCGTTCAAGTGTGTTCCGATGAAATGAATTAAATAAATTTGAAGAGCAGTTCAATCAAATATATTTCTAAGTACTGTCACATCTTCTGCTTGTTGTAAGACCGACAACACATTTTAACCATTAAAAAACTCAAGTCCGCAGGTCTAAGGAATGAACTACGCCTCCGGACCGTATGAAATATGCATCGGGCATCTAGGCTAGATTCTAAGTTAGCCAAAACAAAACAAAAAAAGCTAAAAAGAAGAAGATGCCTTTAAAATAATTTTAAGGGGTGAATGAACTTATTGATGAGCGTAGCGAAGTCTCCATCCCACTCTTATAGGGCTTTGTCTGTGTGTTTTTTTTTTTTTTTTTTTTTGTAAGCACTCCACAGGTCGCAAGGGTTGACTGATCAACATGAAACTTTTTTGTACACGCAAACTCATCCAACTTAGAACTGTATAGTTTTTGGGATGAATCGGTTGGACCGATTTTGAGAATCATCATCTCAAAGTTTCTAAAAACCCCATAAGATTTGGCTGGGCGGAAAATGTTGAAAAATAAAATCTCTCCAATTAGGATGAAACTTTCTCTAAATGTGTATACATGGATTCTACACATTATTACGATTTTTTGAGCAATTCTGATCAGTCGTTTTAAAGAAAAAAATAAAATGACTGATAATATTTATAAAATATAATATCATAAAAATTGTGACAGAATTAAGTTGTCAAGTAACACTGCTTTCTAGATTCAAGAGTTGACCAACAATGAAGTATTTTTTATATGCGTCAAGGTGTGTAGAATACCAGAGTCAATGAAGTGGCAAGAGTAGAACTACTTTAACGACTTTAATAGCTTATTCAGATATCAAGGTGTGTAGAATACCAGAGTCGATAAAGTAGCAAGGGTAGAACTCCTTCAAGGACTTTTATACCTTATTCAGATATCTCGCTCATCTTACAACGCATATTTCGCGTTTGACTAGTATAGGGTGAATAATGATGCACAATCAATCAATTATACATCCCCGGATATTTTTGAAGGCAATTATATCCCTTGACAGAATATATTTTTTTCTATTATTATGGTTTGCATTCCAGCACCCGGTCTGGTGCTGGAACCAGACCCCTATTTGAGGCGTTATTTGAATTTCTGCAACAAAATGACTCATTCAGGGTGGTTATTCGATCGATATCATTTCTCTTTTCCACCCATAACAACCTCCCCCAAATTCATCCCTTAACAGGTTGATATTTTCACGATTATTCTGGGTGCTGGAATCAGACTCCTTGAGGGGTTGTTTGAATTTCTGCAACAAAATGACCCATACAGGGTGGTTGGTTGCTCGATGAAATTTTATTTTTACCCCTAACTTTTTGTGTGTGACGCTCGTTTGGGTGAGATTCATCCCCTAACGGATTCGCGTTTTTCGATTACCGGACCCCTATTGGACGGGTTGTTGGAATTTCTGCAACATAATGACTCATATGGGGTGGTTGGTGATACAACCCCATTCTGTTTTCCACCTCAAACGTTTCTTGTATGATGCTCGTTTGGGAGAAATTCATCCTTCAACAGGTTGATATTCTCACAATTTTGGGTGCTGGAACCAGTCCTCTATTTGAGGGGTTGTTTGAATTTCTGCACAAAATGACCCATATATGGTAGTGAGGTAATCAATACAATTTTGTTTTCCACCCCTAACTTTTATTGCATGACGTTCGTTTGGGTGAGATTCATCCCCTAACGGATTCGCGTTTTTCGATTACCTGACCCATATTGGAGGGGTTGTTGGAATTTCCGCAACATAATTACTCATATGGGGTGGTTGGTGGAACCACTCCATTTTGTTTTCCACCCCAAACTTTTTTTGTTTGACGCTCGTTTAGGAGAAATTCATCCCTTAGCAGGTTGATATTTTCACAATTCTGGGTGCTGGAATCAGACCCCTATTTGAGGGTTTGTTCGAATTTCTGTGACAAAATGGCCATATGAAATGGTCAGATGATCAATAACATTTTGTTTTTCACCCCTAACCTTTTTTTGTATGACTCTCGTTTGGGTGAGAATCATCCCCTAACGGATTCGCGTTTTTCGATTACCGGACCCATATTGGAGGGGTTGTTTGAATTTCTGCAACCAAACGATTCATATGGGGTGGTTTTGGAACAACCCCATTTTGTTTTCCACCCACAACTTTTTTTGTATAACGCTCGTTTCGGTGAGATTCATCCCCTAACGGATTCACGTTTTTCGCTAACTGGACCCCTATTGGAGGGGTTCGTATTTATGCAACATAATGACTCATATGGGGGAATTTGTCGAACCAACCCTATTTTGTTTTCCATCTTCAACCTTTTTTGTGTGACGCTCGTGTAGGAAAAACGTATCCCTTAACAGGTTGATATTTTCACAATTCTGGGTGCTGGATCAAGACCCCTATTCGAGGCTTTGTTTTCAATTCTGCTTCGAAATGACTCATAGATAGGCCTATAGGGTGGTTGGTTGATCAATAAAATTTCGTTTTCCACCCCTAGCTTTTTTTTAATGACGCTCGTTTCGGTGAGATTCATCCCCCAACGGATTCGCGTTTTTCGATTAACGGACCTCTATTGGAGGGGTTAGTTGAATTTCTGCAACAAAATGACTCATCCAGGATGGTTGGTGGACCAACCCCATTTCGATTTCCATCCTCAATTTTTCTGTTTGATGCTCGTTTAAGAGAAATACATTCCCTAATAGGTTGATGTATCATTTTCGTCAATTGATGTTTTTCGGATTTTTTCCCACATTCGTGGAATATGACTTCCGATTTCACGTGCTGAAACACTGGCCCAATCGGGGGACCGGTGTGGAAATGGCGAGCATCGAACTTTCGGAAAAATTGTTTTGCTTTCAATTTTCAGGTCCAGGTTGGTATTGCATATCCCACCCTGATCTGAATGACCAGTTCGTAACACAGAATCATCTTTCTCCCTATCGATCTCCTCGACCCGATGGCGGTCATTTCAGGTCGTTTTTCGCGTCAACGGACACAGCAACAACCGCAACGCCGCCCCCCGACGTCAACTAGGCCGAAAAAACGTAAAAAAAAACATTTCGTCAATTAATTTTTTTTCGCAATTTTTTTTCGCAATTTTTTTTCGACATTCGGACATCCGATTAGGACATCCGATTTCAAGTTCTGAAAAACTGGTTCAATCGGAAGACCGATGTGGAAATGACGAGCATATTATTTCACTTTCGGAAAAAATTGTTTTGTTCTCGATATATCCCGGTCCAGGTTTGTATCACATATTATTCTACCCCGACCTGAATGACCAGTTCGAAACCCAAAATATGCTTTCTCCTTATCGATCTCCTCGACATGATGGCGGCGATTTTGGGTCGGTTTTCGCGTCAACGGCCACTGCAGCGACCGCGACGGCACTTTCACAGGGTATTTTCACAGCCTTCTGGCGGTCGAACGTTATTCTTCAGAGTTATGCCGTGCCCATATTCGTGGTAATTGGATTGTGCCTAATCCAGAAATGAGCACATCGAAGAGATCCAAACAAAACTCTGGAAGATTTAGACGAAAAACGTGAACCATGTCGTAGTGCCATGAGACCAATGTTAAATCACAATGACTGATTTTTTTCCAAGTCAATTGACATTGGCCTCATGAGGCTCACGACATGGTTCCCGTTTTTCGCCTATATATTCAAGACATTCGTTTGGATCTCTTCGAGGTGATCATTTCTGTAATAAGCCCAGTCCAATTACGCCGAATCTGGACACGGCATTATCATAAAAAATGTATTTCGTCCGCCAGAGCCCCAGAGGTTCATCCTTATAGATTGCTCACTTCTATGGATTCACACGAAACAGGCAATATGAATATGAAATTTACATTATATTTTCAATCCTTCAAAATATATTACAGCTAGAATAGGTCTGTGATGTATCAATGTGTAATGACTCGACGTTTACATTATCATTGAGTTTAAAACTACTAAAACTCAATGACATTACGGTAGTAACCACTCTTGTCAGGGAAACTGTTCTTAATGTGTTTTTTTACAAATTAAATAATAATGAATAACATCATGAATGATTTGAATTCAATAAATCCAAATAGGATCTAAATAATAGAATTGCAACATATTTTATAATTTTGTGTATCGTGTGGTTTAAGTTAATCGTTGCATCACTAACACGCTCATATGAATGGACTTCAGGCCATTTTTCATGTTCTGAGAATAACATGCAAGATGCCTATCAACACAATGTGTGGTACACAAAACTGAGACCACTATACATACAAATATTGCTTTTGTACTTTTTTTTAGGTTTCTGTAAACAATACAAGGTTAAGATACGAAGTTTCATTTCACTAGAAGCAATATATATATATATTCATATATATATATATATATATATATATATATATATATATATATATATATATATATATATATATATATATATATACATATATATATATATATAAATATATATATATATATATATATATATATATGTATATATATATATA
>OZ023338.1:17429185-17431685 GCA_964007535.1 Brachyptera risi | reverse complement strand
TATATATATATATATTCACATATATATGTATGTATATGAATATATATATATATATATATATACATATATATATATATATATATATATATATATACATATATATATATATATATATATATATATATATATATATATATATATATATATATATATATATATATATATTATATATATATATATATTATATATATATATATATATATACATATATATATATATATATATATATATATATATATATATATATATATATATATATACACATATATATATATATATATATATATATATATATATATATATATATATATATATATATATATATATATAGATATATAAATATATATATATATATATATATATATATATATATATATATATAAATATATATATATATATATATATATATATATATATATATATATATATATATATATATATATTGTGACGAGTCTAGAGGTCCTGGATAATATAGATCCAAGAGGTGGTGATTGATAAGCTGACTGGGATAGATGATCCAGGGGCTGTGGAAAGAGTTGTATGTTTTTTATTGTTGATGTAAAAGATAAGAGTTTTTGTACTGATAGAGTTTGTAAATAAAGAAACTAGAAAGAATAAATAGATACGTTAATTAAATACGTTTCATTGGTGTCAGCGGTGAAAAATGGCTTCAAAAACAGCTTTGAAAGTTCCTAAAGAATATAATGGTACTGGTTGTTTCGATAAATGGTTACGACACTTCACAAAGATTGCTGCTATAAATAAGTGGAACGATGATTCGAAATGCATTCATCTAGCTGTTAGTTTGGATGGTCGAGCAGAGGAAAAATACGAGTCCCTCTCAAATGAAGTCAAGGAGAACTGGGTGAGTCTGTGCCAAACTTTGAAGAATCTCCTGGAACCCAGCGAGGAAATTGAGCTACATAAAGCTAAGTTTCGATCGAGATTACGAGGTAAGGAAGAAAGTATAGACGATTTGTACGAGTCATTAAAAAAAATGGTACAAAAGGCTTATCCTAATACTGACTCCTCAATACAATGTGAATTAGCCAAGAATCAGTTTGTCGAGGCACTGGGACCAGGGACATTACGTCAGTTAGTACGTCAAGCATGCCCTCGGTCACTTGATACAGCTGCAAAGGTTGCCTTGGAACAAGAAGTTAACATAGCCTGCGAAGGTAAGACTAATACAGCATCAGAAATTGCCCGGGGTTTCCAATATAGGGCATATGCAGGAGGTCTTGCGACAGAACACAGAGGCGATGAAGGCAATGCTGGAGACGATGAAGACGTTAACCAATTTAAAGATGATAGACGGGAAATCAGTTTCAAGCAGGCCCAGAAGTGCACCAAGATGCTGGTCATGTGGAGAACTGGGTCATGTACAGCATTCCTGTTTCAAATAGGTCATCGAGTTCAGTTCAACAACAAATGATGATAAACCCTCGACAGAAAAATTCATACTACGCTTCGCAGATTCCGGGAAACGATCGAGGGGCCAATGCACCATTAAGCTCTGGTGCGCTGGCCTCGAATGAGAGCAAATTGTCTGGAATTGGTGGTGTAGCAAGTGATGGAGCTGCCTATGTACGTGGTTTCATTGGGTCATTGGAGTCACTTATGTTAGTGGATACTGGAGCGGCTGTGTCGTTAGTACGAAGTGATATTTGGGATGAGAATTCAAGCTGTTCATCTAGATCAGGAATACTTCGTGCGGTGAATTCAAAGGTGGTGAATGCTAGTGGTCACGTTATCAAAAATACGTGGTGAAACCGAAATAGAGCTCACGTTGGGAGAAAAACATTTCATACATACCATGTTGGTGGCTGATGATATCACACAACAGTGTATACTTGGGACAGATTTTCTTTGTTGTCATAAAGCAGATATTATGCTTTCATCCAAGCTTTTGAAGCTATGCGGGACATCACTTCCATTAATTATTCGAGGAGGCAGTGAGCTTTGTCACGTTATTGTTAGTGAAAACTGTTGTTATTCCGGGAGGACACGAAATGATATTACCTGGAGTGATGAATGGGTCACGTTATAAAATGGGATTTTTGGAACCTTCTGTAAAATTTATTGGAAAATCAGGACTTTTAGCAGCTCGTGTTTTAGCATATGGGGATCAAGAGACAATACCACTTCGGTTAATGAATCCAGGAGACGATGCCATCACACTGCGAGCAGGAACAAAAATAGGGGAGTTCTGTGAATGGATACAACCTGGAGAAATAGGATACAGGACGGAAATCAATCACTGCACAGTGGCAGCCTTGGGAAGTGCGAGTCGGTCAGTATCGGAGATGTTCAGTTTGGAACTTGAACACCTCTCGAGTATTGAAGTTGTTAAATTAACCAATCTGCTCGACTCATTCGCGGACGTGTGTTCACTCACGTCGGGAGATTTAGGAAGAACTTCAATGGTGTATCATCACATTGATACGGGTAATGCTATGCCAATACGGCAGCCACTTCGAAGAACTCCAATACATCAACG
>OZ023338.1:17369185-17424185 GCA_964007535.1 Brachyptera risi | reverse complement strand
TAGACCAAATACGTATCGTTTTGGGGTGAGGCATAATCCGAGTTTGGATTATGCTCGGCTGATTATTAATGCCAAGTCGGCACCCGAATATTTAAGTTCTACATGGCCTCCCCGTAATTTCAACATCGATATACAGTCCACTGGTCTTTCATCGTCATCTCTAAGATCGGCGGTAACATATATATATATATATATATATATATATATATATATATATATATATATATATATATATATATATATATATATATATATATATATATATATATATATATATATATATATATATATATGATTTCAATAGCTTCCTGGTTGACCACCAGTAGGTTATTATAATTGTATGATTTTCAAAACTGTGTAAAAATTGCGACCTCCCCCGGGACTTGAACCCGGATCTCCAGATTGCCGGTCTGACGCGCTTCCCATTACGCCAGAGAGGAAGATCTTCTTGAACAGTTTCATTTGTTTATATCTTTCGTACAGTCACACATTTCTAGACTTGTGGATCACACCCCAAATTGACAGGAAATTTTACTGCCTGATCGACATCTCCCAGCTATCCCAGCTGTTGGGTCATATGATTTCAATAGCTTCCTGGTTGACCACCAGTAGGTTATTATAATTGTATGATTTTTAAAACTGTATAAAAATTGCGACCTCCCCCGGGACTTGAACCCGGATCTCCAGATTGCCGGTCTGACGCGCTACCCATCACGCCAGAGAGGAAGATCTTCTTCCTCAGAGGAAGAACATATAGTTTCATCATAGATATAGATCTATGATATAGATAGATGTGTGATATATGAGATAATAGATCTATCTAGATCTTCAGAGAGGAAGAACAGTTTTATTTGTTCATATCTTTCGTACAGTCACACATGCAACAGCTGGGATAGCTGGGAGATGTCGATCAGGCAGTACAATTTCCTGTCAATTTGGGGTGTGATCCACAAGTCTAGAAATGTGTGACTGTACGAAAGATATCAACAAATAAAACTGTTCAAGAAGATCTTCCTCTCTGGCGTAATGGGTTGCGCGTCAGACCGGCAATCTGGAGATCCGGGTTCAAGTCCCGGAGGTAGTCGCAATTTTTAAACAGTTTTAAAAATCATACAATTATAATAACCTACTGGTGGTCAACCAGGAAGCTATTGAAATCATATGACCCAACAGCTGGGATAGCTGGGAGATGTCGATCAGGCAGTACAATTTCCTGTCAATTTGGGGTGTGATCCACAAGTCTAGAAATGTGTGACTGTACGAAAGATATCAACAAATAAAACTGTTCAAGAAGATCTTCCTCTCTGGCGTAATTGTTAGCGCGTCAGACCGGCAATCTGGAGATCCGGGTTCAAGTCCCGGGGGAGATCGCAATTTTTAAACAGTTTTAAAAATCATACAATTATGATAACCTACTGGTGGTCAACCAGGAAGCTATTGAAATCATATGACCCAACAGCTGGGATAGCTGGGAGATGTCGATCAGGCAGTACAATTTCCTGTCCATTTGGGGTGTGATCCACAAGTCTAGAAATGTGTGACTGTACGAAAGATATCAACAAATAAAACTGTTCAAGAAGATCTTCCTCTCTGGCGTAATAAGTAGCGCGTCAGACTAGCAATCTGGAGATCCGGGTTCAAGTCCCGGGGGAGGTCGCAATTTTTAAACAGTTTTAAAAATCATACTTATATATATATATATATATATATATATATATATATATATATATATATATACATATATATATATATATATATATATATATATATATATATATATATATATATATATATATATATATGTATATATATATTTATATATAGATATATATATAGATATTCATATATATATATATATATATATATATATATATATATATATATATATATATATATATTTATATATGTATATATATATATTTATGAATGAATGAATATTAGGGTTTTGAGGCGCATCGACAGCGAGGTCATTTAGCGCCTGTCAAAATAAGTTGCTGAACCAAAAGGTAAGTAGTGTTATATGAAGGTGCAAATGAAATTTAGATGAGAACACCATGTGAAACTAAGACTAAACTAAGACTTAATACGTTATACACTAATTTGTTAAAACCGAACATGTGTGTGCTGTAAAGGGTCACACCCATGGGACTAGGATGAGAACGATTTACTACTTGTTCTCAGTTCAAACTCGCGCTCAAATAGGAGTGGAGGAACAACGAACCATAATCGATATATGTTGAAATATGGTTTGATTCAAAATATTCCTGATGTCTATCCCAAGAGATCGACATCAAGAATAAGTATCAAATATCAAAATACCGAAATAAGATGATTGAATAACCAACGTCATCTTAATCAGACATAAGTAGCCTCATCGCGGAAGTTTGAAAGATGATACTGTTGACGCGACAACTTTGTCGTCACACGCATACAACGGCGCAGATGCACGAGCATGTCAAATGAGATCCAATAGGTTCGATAATCTTAAGAAGATGAATATGGTATCTATCGATTTTGAATTATTTCCTAAAATCTTTGATATTGTGTCTTCCATACGAATCTGTCTCCGCAGAGCGGTATATTTCCGACACTCGAGCAATATGTGTCTAACATTTAAAATCTCGTTACAAATTTCACATCTGGGAACGATTTTTTCGGGGGTGAAAAGATAGGAATGAGTTAAAAGTGTGTGTCCCACTCGCAGACGAGTGAGAACCACTTCCTCCCTCCGTGAACCTCGGATTGAAGATTCCCGAGCACTAACAGTAGGCTTTATTTCTTTCAGCTTGTTGTCGGTCTCCCTGTCCCATTCTTTTTGGAAACGAGATTTGAAAAGTTGTTTGAAATATGCTTTGAAATCATTGAAAGGCATTCTCGGGTCATCAATATCTTCTTTCTCTGTCGCCTCTTTGGCAGCAGTGTCCGCTAACTCATTACCACCAATCCCCACGTGTCCAGGTACCCAGCAGAACACCACAATGACATCCTGCGAGGCAAGGTCGGTCAGGAGTGTCTGTACTTTCTGGACTAGATGGTGAGTTGGAAAGATCTGAATGAATGAATGAATGAATATTAGAGTTTTAAGGCGCATCGACAGCGAGGTCATTTAGCGCCTGTCGAAATATGTTGCAACAAAAGGTGAAAAGTGTGATATAAAGGTGGAAGTGAAATTTTGATGAGAACACCTAAATACATTAAACTAAGACTAAGACTAAACTATATCTACAGTGTCAAAAGACGTTATACACTAATTTGTTAAAACCGAACATGTGTGTGCTGTAAAGGGTCACACCCATGGGACTAGGATGAGAACGTTTTATTACTTGTTCTCAGTTCAAACTCCCCCTCAAATAGGAGTGGAGGAACGACAAACCATAATAGATATATGGTGGAATATGGTTTGATTTGAAATATTCCTGATGTCTATCCCAAGAGATCGGCATCAAGAATAAGTATCAAATGTCAAAAAGCAGTACACTGGTAAAAGATGATTGCACAAACCACGTCATCTTGAACGGACATGGAAATGTCCTGATTCGGGCAGTTTGAAAAATGATACTGGTAACAAGACGACTTCATCGTCTAACGCAGATCCACGAGCATGTCAAATGAGATCCAATAGCTTCGATAATCTTAGAAAGCTGAATATGGTATCTATCGATCTTGAATTATTCCCTAAAAACTTTGACATTGTGTCTTCCATACGAAGCTGTCTCCTCAGAGCAGTATATTTCTGACACTCGAGTAATATGTGTCGAACAGTTAAAATCTCGTTACAAATCTCACATCTAGGGACGATTTTATCGGGGGTGAAGAGATAGGAATGGGTTAAAAGTGTGTGTCCCACTCGCAGACGAGTGAGAACTACTTCCTCCCTCCGTGAACCTCGGATTGAAGATTCCCAAGCACTAACAGTTGGCTTAATATCTTTCAGCTTGTTGTTGGTCTCCTCGTCCCACTCTTTTTGGAAACGAGATTTGAAAAGTAGTTTGAAATACGCCTTGAAATCATTGAAAGGTACTCTCGGGTTATCAATATCTTCTTTCTCCGTCGCTTCTTTGGCAGCCCTGTCCGCTGACTCATTACCACCAATCCCCACGTGTCCAGGTACCCAGCAGAACACTTCACTGACATCCTGCGAGGCAAGGGCGGTCAGGAGTGTCTGTACTTTCTGGACTAGATGGTGAGTTGGGAAGATGTGAGTCATGGCTTGGAGTGCACACAAAGAATCGGAACAGATCAGGAAGCACTTCTCAGGCCGTTGTTGAATGTGCTGTAGAGAGGTGACAATTGCAAACAACTCGGCTGTATATACGCTACTCATCGAACCTAATCTGATACTAACAGTGGAGGATTCGCTGACGAATGCGCAGCCAACTTTGCCGTTCAGTTTTGATCCGTCCGTGTAGTATTTAATATGTCCGGGGTAGTGTGTGCAGAGCTCTAGGTATTTTTGCTTATACTCTTCCGCACTCGTGCTTGCCTTCGTACTTGATGACATGTTCATCAAGCACTCCGGACGTGGAGCCAACCAAGGGGCGGTATCACTAAATTGAATTGGATAGACTCGAGGGTAAACAAATGACTCCTCGACCAAAATATGATTCAAACGAATTCCACTTGGTATGGTGGCGAATGGTTTCGATTCATAGAGAGCATGAAATCTAGGATTGATAACTGATTGGTAGGTGGGATGATGCTTACTGCAGAATAACTTCGAAGCGGATGAGCAAAGGAGATATGCACGTCGACTCTTCAACGAGGGCTCACCAGCCTCACAATACAAGCTCTCCACCCGACTGGTACGGAGTGCTCCTATGGCCAGTTGGATGCCCGTGTTGTGAACTGTATTGAGTGGCTTCACGTGGCTCTCTCGTGCCGAGTCGTACACAACACTACCATAATCCAATTTGGAACGTATTAATGCTCGGTGAAGCCGCAGCATTGTGGTGCGATCCGCTCCCCATTTGGTACCACTAAGATAACGGAGAAGGTTAAGTGATTTGAAGCACTTGAGTCCGAGTTGCAAAATGTGAGATTTCCAGTTCAACTTCACGTCAAACGTCAGCCCAAGGAACTTTGTCGATACTGCGAATGGGAGAAGTTCTCTACGAAGATATATATCTGGGTCAGGGTGCAGGCCTCTCAGACGAGAGAAACGCATGCACGTTGATTTTGATGTAGAAAACCTGAACCCAGTTTCATCTTCCCATGCTTCCAGTTTCCTAATTGCAAGTTGGATTTGGCGAGAGGCCGTTGCACTTCTCGCTGACTTACTGAATATAGCCAAGTCGTCAACAAATAAGGAACAAGTGATAGAAGATGGAACGCTTCGAACAATACCATTTATAGCAATGGCGAACAAAGTAACACTGAGGACAGAACCCTGTGGTACACCGTTCTCTTGGATGAAATCATCCGACAACACATTACCAACTCGTACCTTAAAACGTCGGTTGGTCATGAAATTACAGACAAAATTAGGAAGATGGCCTCTGAAACCCCATTGTGATAAGGTTTTCAATATGTTGAAGCGCCAGGTAGTATCGAATGCCTTCTCAAGGTCGAAAAATACAGCTATCACTTCCTGCTTCGTAAGAAAAGCTTCTTGTATGAAGCTTTCCATACGAATAAGATGATCCAAGGTATTTTTTATTTTTTCTGAATCCAGACTGTACTGTGCAAAGGAGGTTTCTCCGTTCCAACCACCAAACGAGGCGGTTGTTTAACATCCTTTCCATCACTTTACACAGACAGCTGGTCAGAGATATAGGTCTATAGCTTGATGGTGAATGCTTATCCTTAGATGGTTTCAAGATCGGTACCTGGATAGCTTGTCTCCAAGAATCAGGAAAAGTATCAGTCGAATAGATATGGTTGAACATGTTGAGAAGGTCATTTAAAGCGGCAAGTGGCAGGTGTTTCAAGAACTGATTGTGTATTCCATCAATCCCTGGTGCTGTGTCTCTTGCGCACGTTATCGCGTTCTCCAACTCCCATACACTAAACGGCACGTTATACACCTCGTTGTTCGCAGAAGAGAAATCTAATCTTCTACATTCTGCAGCACGCTTGTGTATCTGGAACGATGCCGAGTAGTGGTGAGAGCTAGAGACGTCCGAGAAATAGGACCCAATAGCATTAGCTATTCCCTGGGGCTCGGTAATCAGACCACCATCCTTGTTCAACCCAGATATACAAGATGATTTAAATTTGCCGTCTATCTTCCTCACTCTGTTCCACACCTTGGTGAGGGGTGTGTGAGCATTAATGGATGAGATGTAAGAATTCCATGAGGCTTTTTTCGAAGTCTTAATGATGAAACGAGCCCTTGCTCGGAGTTTCCGGAATGCCATGAGGTTGATATTGGTTGGGTATTTCCGGAAAATTCGAAGGGCTCGTTTCCTCTTACGGATCGCTACATTACATTCCTCGTTCCACCACGGAACGGGTATGTGGCGTTGGTTGGTCGACGTAAGAGGAATACTCTCTTTCGCGGCGGCAATAATCACCTCTGTCACATGCTCAGTCCTACGATCAGTCTCATGTATGTTATTAGAGTTGTTCAAATCAACACGCTTTGTGAAAAGGCTCCAGTTCGCGCGGCGCAAGTTCCACTGCGCACACCGCAAGGGCCGTTGATGAGAATCTACTCTCAAGATAAGTGGAAAGTGATCGCTACCACACAGATCTGAGTGAACGGAGAAATTGAAAAGAGGTGCGACAGATGGGGTGCAGACACAAAGATCGATCGCTGAAAACTCACCGTTGAAAGCATTAAACCTTGTTTTCTCTCCATTGTTGAGAATTATTAAGTCGTTGTCATTAAAGAATTGCTCGAAAAGACGTCCTCTGCGATTACCATCCACCATTGTGTCACCCCACAAGTTATTGTGGGCATTCAGGTCGCCTAGAAGAACGTAGGGACGTGGGAGTTGTGACACAAGGTTATCCAGATTCATTCTCGTAACTGGAGCCCATTCGGGTAAGTAGATGTTACAGAAGGTAACAGGCTGAGGGAGAGCAACTCTAACTGCCACTGCTTGTAGAGGTGTTGTAAGCGGCAGTGGACTCACGTGACAGCTGTCATGGACAGCTGTGGCTACTCCCCCATGGGCTCTGTTACCTGTCAAGTCATCGAAACGATAAAAACTATAATTACGCATCAATGGAGAGTCACAAGGTTTGAAGTGCGTTTCTTGTAGAAAGAAACATATCGGTTTGAGGTTCGATGTTAAGAGTTTGATTTCTTCCTTGTGTCTGTTGAAACCATTGCAATTCCATTGTATCAGACTTACAGCCATGTTTTAGAGTATGAAATATTAACTCGAGATCACAGACAGGCTCAACTAGCTCTTCTTGCCCTTTAAATTTCTGGCACCAATCCCGTGTCTATCAGAGTTGGTGTCAACTTCCATGTTTGAGTTAGGGTCAGTTTGTGGTAAGGACTTCTTTACCTTGGCCAATCTCTGATCATCCACACTCACGTTGGACGACGAGCGGCTTAGTTTTACTGTCGCTCGTGAAGCGCTCGTCAGTGGCAGAACAGGCGTTTCAGATGCTGGAATGCCCTTGACAGTACACTTAGCCTCCTTGTTCCTAAGTGTTTCTAGCTCGTGTTCCATTCGTTCATTTTTCATTTTCAAATCGTAATTTTCTATTCGGAGTTCATTTATCTGCTTTGTTTGTTCTTCTATTTTCACAGTTTGCTGATCGATTTTCTTCGTCTGCTCCTCCACTTTGGATTGCATTTCGTTTTGACCTAACAGCAACTGCTCCATCATTTTCATCAGGTTTTTCATCTCTGAGTGGTCTGACGCTGTTGGAAGTGTAACAGGTTCTGCAGAAGCGGCTATTTTTGCATAAGTGGGTTGAGTATTACGTGGAAATTGTTGCAAGTATTTAGATCGAGCTTCCTGTGGCGAGATTTTTTCTTTCGTTTGTATTTCGATAATTCTCTTTTCTCTCTGCCATGACGGACATTTTCGGGACCAGGACGGATGGTTCCCCTTGCAGTTCACGCAGAACGCCTCCTCATCACATGGCTTACCGATGTGCTTGTCGGAGGATCCACATCAATCGCAAGTCTGCTGTCGGTCACATCGGAGGTGCGTATGACCGAGGTGTTGGCATTTAAGGCATCGGAATGGATTTGGAATGTGTAGTTTGACCGGTATACGAGAGTTTTGGGTTCGGGTTTTTATTCATAGTTGGTCCCACGAGTAGCTAGGGAAATAAAGGTTCACTCGCACAGAGCCCCGCATATGGAAGTAAGGTAAAATTGAAACTGGAGATCACCAGGTATCCAGAGTTCATCGTTCAATACTACATTAACCCGTAGTAATTCAGCCATCAGCACGATTGTTCCCACCATAGGCTTAGGTTCATGACCGTGTACATTGCAATTGTCGTCAACAAATGTGGGCGATTCAAGCATATGGAGGGAGCCGGCAAGAAGAAGGAGAGTAAGAGAAGATAAGAGAAAAGAAAAGAAAGGAAAGAAGAGAAGAAGAAAAGAGATCGACAGATGAGAAGAGAATTGAGAAGACAACGCAACGCTCGGCACTACCTCTATACACTCCGGTCACCGAAATGGAACCCACTCGACCGACGTTCCGACCTTGGTCTGGACCCTCACTCTAGACCTTATCGCCATGGGTGACCCTGCTGGGAGCAAATTGATTGCTCCCGACGAAAGCTCTGGAGATCATGGGGCCACGCAAGCCCCCACACCACGTCAAGGTGTTCGGATCCTTTGAGGGGGATATATATTTATATATATATATATATATATATATATATATATATATATATATATATATATATATATATATATGTATATATATGTATATATATATATATATATATAATATATATATATATATATATATATATATATATATATATATATATATATATATATATATATATATATATATATATATATATATATATATATATATATATATATATATATATATTTATATATATATATATATATATATATATATATATATATATATATATATATATGGACATATATATATATATATATATATATATATATATATATATATATATATATATATATATATATATGTATATATATATATATATATATATATATATATATATATATATATATTTATATATATATATATATATATATATATATATATATATATATATATATATATATTATATATATTCATATATACATATATATATATGTATATATATATATATATATATATATATATATATATATATATATATATATATATATATATATATATATATTTATATAAATATATATATATATATATATATATGTATATATATACATGTGTGTATATATATAAATATATATATATATATGGTTCATATATGAATATATGGTCCGGGTACCAACCAAGGGGTCCTGGGTTCAAGTCCCAGAATGGTCACATCTTCATGATTTGACAAAAACGTTCATACCAAGATACATAGAGGTTTTTTTTTTGTCCCGGCCGCAAACAAACCCTCTATGCATATTGGTTCATACATATCGGTATTGGATCGCATCCCTAAAGAAATGTTGTACAATACAAATCCTAAGCCTGGGTAATGGTTAAAAGAGAAACACAAGGACCTGTGGTAGCGTGCAATCGTTACACCTTGGAACCTGTCGACCTGTAAAGACACAGCCCATTCGTTTCTCAAATTTGTCTTGTCATATAAATGTGTCGATTATTCGACTTGAATCTCAGTGCCTATTTAGTAAGGCCTTCTATATTATTACATCAGGCCTGCTTCCTCACAATCGTGACGTCATGATGGTGGATGCACATCTGACCGGATCGCCCTAAGGATAACATTGCCAGGTCACACATTGCCACCAAGGAGGTGAGATACTAATCCTTGATTGCCACATACAAACACTCATTATTTCCAAACAGAATGCAAGTGCGAATTAATACTTCAACCACCAAAGTCGCATAGCCTAATTGATGTAACAGTGACATTGAAACGTCCAGTTTCTTGAAGTATCACGTTTTTTTGTTCTTATAAGGGCCGGTATTATAAAGAACAGTTATTTGATCGAATAGCTAACCTGCCACATAAGCTATGTGACCACATAAGATTTGTGCCGTGTATTACGAGCTCTTAATTCCGTTCAAATAGTTATGTATCAGGTTAGCCGTGACTTATTCGGAGTGTGGCTATTAATTGTCTAGGTTGGTAATAATCCGGGGATTTTTATTCCGTAAATTGTGTTGTGGTACGACTACATCACGAGCTAGCTGACAGATTGTCAGATTTGACAGATTTGAGAAAAAGTCAACATTATGGATAAGAAGAGGGCTCGTGAGCCAAATTTTTCTTCGGAAGACCGTTTCAAATTGGTGGAAATCGTACATAGGCATCAGTCAGTCATAGAGTGTAAAAAGACTGACGCCCAGACCTGGAGAGAGAAGGTAATATAATGTTTGTAACTAATGAAAATATGCCCTTGGCTAGGCATTGAGGTTAGGGCACTGATCTACTTCAGTTTTAATATAAAGTCCAATCTCGGCGTATCTATATTAGCAAGATGTAGGCCTAGGCCCTATATTTATGCAGCATTATATATTATAAAGGGCCACACCATTGGTTACACTCGAAATATAGGTCTAGGCCTATCTAGCAGGAGCTTTTACAGTAGGTTAGTTGGGCTATGCCTTGACCTAGCCATTGAATTTGTTGTTACAAAATCAATTACCTAGCCAACAACACACTATATAATCAATATGTGTGTATATATATAGATATACATATCCCCAATCGACATGTCCCGCATCTGAGAGTGTGAATTGCCTGCTTAATATCCCTCCTGATGTAGGTTATGACTCTGGTAATTTTATTCTCATCGTGACTCAATTCCTGCACAAACTTCTCAGGACTCGAACATTGCAAGACAGGTTCACCTACAATCGAAAGAGATTATAGCAGATCAATGTCCACCCGTGGGTAGTATGCAATGATCAGGCTCAATTTTCAATACTGGAAGACTCTGTCCATGTAGGCCTATACACTGAACCAACTTGGGCCTGGATGGACAATGACTTGTGCATGACTAATAGCTTTACAGTTTCATAATTCACATCTTGTTTTCTACATTTTAGAATAAACATGGTTATTTGTTCCGTTAGGCTGCTGAGTGGGACTTGGTGACAAGTGAATTTAATGCCACATCCCTCACAGTACGAGGCAAAGCATCACTCAAGCTCAAATATGAGCTATTAAAAAAGGAAGCACGACAACGCAGTGCGAAGTTGCGGCAAGAGCAACTGAGGACGGGGGGAGGTCCACCAAAATCTCCTGAAAGGGATCACGTCCTGGACATAGTGGAGGGCATGATTCCACTGTCAACATGTGGACTTCAGTCCACTGTTGACAGTGACTTCATGGCCAATAATGGTGAGTTTGAGACGGTTGTTCTTATAATGATTTTATGTTGGGAATATTTTAATTTCAACAGTCCATTGTCTGTTTCCACTCGACGTTTGAGAATACCTGTTGGTAGACTTACATATTTTGGTCTAGAAGTTTGTGTTTATACACACACATAATTACCGTATCATATATATTCAGGGCCTATAACATATACGCCTATATATCCAGTTGCTTCTCAAGACATGCCTTAAGACCCCAATCCAAAGACTTTTCTTTTGATTTACCAATTTTTCACTTTTCGAGATACCGTACACGTATAGGTTACTGCATGGTTACAGTTGGGCCTGAAAAATAGTAGCGGCTGTCCAAAAATAAGAGCTTTTATAGGTTACAACTTTTGGTCCGTGGTTGTGTATATCATTTTTTCACTGGTCACAAATTTGGTCACTTGAGCAAATATTTCTTCACTCAACTCTACTTTCACACTCTTTTTTCAGTTTGTGAGGATGACCCCGACGATGAGCTGCAACCATTAAATGATATTTTCGATGAGGTAATTATGACAGTTGCCACACAGTTGCACGACACAACAGTTATGACGTCGCTCCATTATTTACATGGTCACGCCCAATTGTGTTGTTTACATTCGAGTGCCTACTTGAAAGTTACTCAAGAGTAACAGTTCTTGAGTTATCGTAACATTCTTAAGGTTACCTGTACGAGCACACACATTCAATTGGGCAGCCCTTTGATCAAGTAATTGTAAACAACAGCCTGCTGGTGCTATGTTGAAATTGATAGAAAATATTGAAATCGAACGGCAACTCTGATACATACATATGGCCCATGTGTTCTATTGACATTTTATGTTATTATGTTTTAGAGCACAATTGGAGACTACATTGTGGTTGAAGATCCAGTTCTTTCGTCACATACACAAGAAGGCCTATCGGATACAGTTGGAGGTTGGTTGGTAAAAAGAATCTGGACCCCTTCAAAGGATCCGAACACCTTGACGTGGTGTGGGGGCTTGCGTGGCCCCATGATCTCCGGAGCTATCGTCGGGAGCAACTCACTTGCTCCCAGCAGGGTCACCCATGGCGATTAGGTTCGGAGTGAGGGCCCAGACCAAGTTCGTACCGTCGGTCGAGTGGGCTCCATTTTGGTGACCGGAGTGAATGGAGGGAGTACTGTGCGTTGCGTTCTCTTCTCAGTCCTCTCCTCATCTGTAGCTCTCTTTTCTCTCGTCTTCTCTTACTTTCTTTCTTCTTGCCACCTCCCTTCACTTGCTTGAATCACCCACGACTGTTGACGACAATGGCAATGCACTGGACATGATACGGTTCCTATCGGATGTGTTTGCACTTGAGCTCGTAAGTAAGTGGCGTTGGTTGTATGAGCTTAATAGTTGGTTTTTGTATGACAATATCATTTCCTTCTGTTTTGCAAGAAGATCAATTGCGCTTATGAGCGCCCGGACATAAAATCGGCACTTTCCTATCCGCCACTTGTTGAACGGGAAATCATTTATCTGCTCCACTTCATGCTGTTAGCATGGAGTGGACCCGGTTTTGTTTACAAGGCCCTATGTGGTAGAACCAACATGGGTTAGTTGGGTCCCCTACTCTCATGAGTAAGCCAAGTATTTGTGTTAGGTTGTCCCCAAACGATGTATGGATCCCCCCAATTGTCAAACTTCCCGCCCCAATAAGAGAATAAGAGGACTCAATGATAGCCCTATAACACGTGCACAAGTTGTCAAAGACTTGAGCACCAACACCACAATTGTGCCAAGATTTTTCCTAATTGAGCGCACCGATGCCTTAACATTCAAAGACGTATCGCCATTTGCCGTCCAAAAGGGTATAAAAGCTCTGGTTGGTGACGTTGCCAATGTGACTAAGATAAAGGAAAAGACTGTGTTGCTTGTAGAGACTGCCAGCAATACTCAATCATCACTGATCGTCAAAGCCACAACCTTCTGTAATCTGTTCCCTATCAAAGTAGCTGTTCATTCAACCCTTAATTCATCGAAAGGAGTTATCAACTGCTTAGACTTGATGTGCTGCACCACCGACGAGATTCAAGCCGAACTTGCCAGTCAGCATGTAACTGAAGTGTATCGAATCACTCGTCGTGTGGACGGTAGAGATGTTGCTACTCCATCACTCATACTGACTTTTTCGACCAGAGACCCGCCTTCTAAGATTCTTGCCGGCTATTTCTCTCTTAACGTACGGCCGTATGTACAAAACCCCGGGCGTTGTTTTGTGTGCCAAGAATTTCGACACACAGAGACACACTGCAAAGGGAAGCCTACGTGTCCTTCTTGTGGGCTTGCCGAGCATGACGGAGTGCCTTGCGTGTCCGGTCCCCGCTGCATTAACTGCAGTGGTGAACACGCGGCTTCGTCTAAGACCTGCAAGAAGTGGATGGAAGAGAAGAAAATAAGCGAGATTAGAACTGTCGATAAGTTGTCATACCGAGATGCTCGACGCAAATATCTGAATCTATTTCCAACTTCCGCCCTCCCATCTTCTTTTACTAAAGCTGCTGCTGTCTCCATAACATCTCAGCAATCTCAAGAGTTGATCGCTTTGAAAGCAGAAAACAAGAGGCTTATCGAACAGCAAAAGAAGATGGAAGACTTAGTGTCTTCACAGAACTTGAAAATTGACAAATTGCAATCAGAAGTACATGATCTAGTTAAACTATTGAAATCCAAATTATCTCCGGTAGCCGAGGCCGCAACCGTGGAGGAAATAATGGTCACGGAAAGCGAAGATGATGATGAGCCTTCTGTGTCGGGCGCAGCGCCCGTCACCGAAGAACCACCGGTGTCGGGTCATGTGCCCGACGCCCAGGGATTCACACTCCCTAAACAAAGACGTAGAAATAAAGAAGGGACTTCCAGAACGAAGAAGGATGTAGCCGCAGAGCCCGGTATTCCCACGAATTCTTCTGGAGGTAAAACCTATTTTTTGAAAAGAACCTAGTATTGGTCATTGCCTGAGCTGGTCTCAGGTAACTCGAAGAAGTAATATCACAGCATGGCTTTGATACAATGGAACTGCAATGGTTTCAACAGACACAAAGAAGAAATCAAGCTCCTAACATCGAAACTTAAAACGATATATTTCTTTCTTCAAGAGACGCACTTTAAACCTTGTGACTCTCCATTGATGCGTAACTATAATTTTCATCGTTTCGATGACTTGACAGGTAACAGAGCCCATGGGGGAGTAGCCACAGCTGTCCATGACAGCTGTCACGTAAGTCCACTGCCGCTAACAACACCACTACAGGCAGTGGCAGTCAGAGTTGCTCTTCCTCAGCCTGTTAACTTCTGTAACATCTACTTCCCCGAATGGGCTCCAGTTACTAGAATAAATCTGGTTAACCTTGTGTCACAGCTCCCACGTCCCTACGTTCTTCTAGGTGACCTAAATGCCCACAATAACTTGTGGGGTGACACAATGGTGGATAGTAACGGCAGAGGACGCCTTTTTGAGCAATTTTTCAACGACAACGACTTGATTATTCTCAACAATGGAGAGAAAACAAGGTTCAATGCTTTCAACGGTATGTTTTCAGCGATCGATCTTTGTGTCTGCACCCCATCTGTCGCACCTCTTTTCAATTTCTCCGTTCACTCAGATCTGTGTGGTAGCGACCACTACCCACTCATCTTGAGAGTAGATTCTCATCAACGGCCCTTGCGGTGTGCGCAGTGGAACTTGCGCCGCGCGAACTGGAGCCTTTTCACAAAGCGTGTTGATTTGAAGAACTCTAATAACATACATGATACTGATAGTAGGACTGAGCATGTGACAGAGGTGATCATTGCCGCCGCGAAAGACAGCATTCCTCTTACGTCAACCAACCAACGCCACATACCCGTTCCCTGGTGGAACGAGGAATGTAATGTAGCGATCCGTAAGAGGAAACGAGCCCTTCGAATTTTCCGGAAATACCCAACCAATGTCAACCTTATGGCATTCCGGAAACTCCGAGCAAGGGCTCGTTTCATCATTAGGACTTCCAAAAAAGCATCATGGAATTCTTACATCTCATCCATTAATGCTCACACACCCCTCACCAAGGTGTGGAATAGAGTGAGGAAGATAGACGGCAAATTTAAATCATCTTGTATATCTGGGTTGAACAAGGATGGTAGTCTAATAAACCGAGCCACAGGAAATAGCTAATGCTATCGGGTCCCATTTCTAGGACGTCTCTAGCTCTCACCACTACTCGGCATCGTTCCAGATACACAAACGTGCTGCAGAATGTAGAAGATTAGATTTCTCTTCTGCGAACAACGAGGTGTATAACGTGCCGTTTAGTGTATGGGAGTTGGAGAACGCGATATCGTGCGCAAGAGACACAGCACCAGGGATTGATGGAATACACAATCAGTTCTTGAAACACCTGCCACTTGCCGCTTTAAATGACCTTCTCAACATGTTCAACCATATCTATTCGACTGATACTTTCCCTGATTCTTGGAGACAAGCTATCCAGGTACCGAACTTGAAACCATCCAAGGATAAGCATTCACCATCAAGCTATAGACCTATATCACTGACCAGCTGTCTGTGTAAAGTGATGGAAAGGATGTTGAACAACCGCCTCGTTTGGTGGTTGGAACGGAAAAACCTTCTTTGCACAGTACAGTCTGGATTCAGAAAAAATAGAAATACCTTGGATCATCTTATTCGTATGGAAAGCTTCATACAAGAAGCTTTCCTTACGAAGCAGGAAGTGATAGCTGTATTTTTCGACCTTGAGAAGGCATTCGATACTACCTGGCGCTTCAACATATTGAAAACCTTATCACAATGGGGTTTCAGAGGCCATCTTCCTAATTTTGTATGCAATTTCATGGCTAACCGACGTTTCAAGGTACGAGTTGGTAATGTGTTGGATGATTTCATTCAAGAGAACGGTGTACCACAGGGTTCTGTCCTCAGTGTTACTTTGTTCGCCATCGCTATAAATGGTATTGTTCGAAGCGTTCCATCTTCTATCACTTGTTCCTTATTTGTCGACGACTTGGCTATATTCAGTAAGTCAGCGAGAAGTGCAACGGCCTCTCGCCAAATCCAACTTGCAATTAGGAAACTGGAAGCATGGGAAGATGAAACTGGGCTCAGGTTTTCTACATCAAAATCAACATGCATGCGTTTCTCTCGTCTAAGAGGCCTGCACCCTGACCCAGATATATATCTCCGTAGAGAACTTCTCCCATTCGCAGAATCGACAAAGTTCCTAGGGCTGACGTTTGACGTGAAGTTGAACTGGAAATCTCACATTTCGCAACTCAGACTCAAGTGCTTCAAATAACTTAACCTTCTCCGTTATCTTAGTGGTACCAAATGGGGAGCGGATCGCACCACGATGCTGCGGCTTTACCGAGCATTAATACGTTCCAAATTGGATTATGGTAGTGTTGTGTACGACTCGGCACGAGAGAGCTACGTGAAGCCACTAAATACAGTTCACAACACGGGCATCCGACTGGCCATAGGAGCACTCCGTACCAGTCGGGTGGAGAGCCTGTATTGCGAGGCTGGTGAGCCCTCGTTGAAGAGTCGGCGTGCATATTTACTTTGCTCATACGCTTCGAAGCTATTCAGCAGTAAGCATCATCCCACCTACCAATCAGTTATCAACCCTAGATTTCATGCTCTCTATGAATCGAAACCATTCGCCACCATACCAACTGGGATTCGTTTGAATCATATTTTGGTCGAAGAGTCATTTGTATACCCTCGAGTCTATCCAATTCAATTCAGTGATACCGCCCCTTGGTTGGCTCCACGTCCGGAGTGCTTGATGAACTTGTCATCAAGTTCGAAGGCAAGCACGAGTGCAGAAGAGTATAAGCAAAAATACCTAGAGCTCTGCACACACTACCCCGGACATATTAAATACTACACGGACGGATCAAAACTGAACGGCAAAGTTGGCTGCGCATTCGTCAGCGAATCCTCCACTGTTAGTTTTAGATTAGGTTCGATGAGTAGCGTATATACAGCCGAGTTATTTGCAATTGTCACCTCTCTACAGCACTTTCAACAACGATCTGAGAAGTGCTTCCTGATCTGTTCCGATTCTTTGAGTGCACTCCAAGCCCTTACTCAGATCTTTCCAACTCACCATCTGGTCCAGAAAGTGCAGACACTCCTGACCGCCCTTGCCTCGCAGGATGTCAGTGTAGTATCCTGCTGGGTACCTGGACACGTGGGGATTGGTGGTAATGAGTTGGCGGACACAGCTGCCAAAGAAGCGACGGAGAAAGAAGATATTGATAACCCGAGAGTACCTTCCAATGATTTCAAGGCGTATTTCAAACTACTTTTCAAATCTCGTTTCCAAAAAGAGTGGGACAGGGAGACCAACAACAAGCTGAAAGAAATAAAGCCAACTATTGGTGCTTGGGAATCTTCAACTCGAGGTTCACGGAGGGAGGAAGTAGTTCTCACTCGTCTGCGAGTGGAACATACACTTTCAACTCATTCCTATCTTTTCACCCCCGAAAAAATCGTCCCCAGATGTGAGATTTGTAACGAGATTTTAACTGTTCGACACATATTACTCGAGTGTCAGAAATATACTGCTCTGAGGAGACAGCTTCGTATGGAAGACACAATGCCGAAGATTTTAGGGAATAATTCAAAATCGATAGATACCATATTCAGCGTTCTAAGATTATCTAAGATATTGGATCTCATTTGACATGCTCGTGGATCTGCGTCGTTGTTTGCGTGAGACGACGAAGTCGTCGTGTTACCAGTATCATTTTTCAAACTGCCCCAATTAGGACATATACATGTCTGATCAAGATGACGTTGTTTGTGCAATCATCTTATTCCAGTATACTACTTTTTGACATTTGATACTTATTCTTGATGTCGATCTCTTGGGATAGACATCAGGAATATTTTAAACCTAACCATATTTCAACATATATTCATTATGTTTTGTTGTTCCTTCACTCTTATTTGAGTGCGAGTTTGAACTGAGAACAAGTAACAAAACGTTCTCATCCTAGTCCCATGGGTGTGACCCTTTACAGCACACACATGTTCGGTTTTAACAAATTAGTGTATAACGTCTTTAGACACTTTAGACATAGTTTAGTCTTAGTTTAATATATATTGAGGTGTTCTCATCTAAATTTCACTTCCATCTTTATATAACACTTCTCACCTTTTGTTGCTACTTATTTCGACAGGCGCTAAATGACCTCGCTGTCGATGCGCCTTAAAACCCCAATATTCATTCATTCAAGAATCTGGAAATTCTCAGTTATCAGAGCAGGCATTCCAGCCAATAGTTAGGCCTATGCAGACAAATATTTGCAAATGTTTGTGACTTTGTGTCGGGCTCGCTGCTATATAAATGTTTGTGTTTGGCCCATCAGGTCTCTCTCATATCTAGACCTTTGTTGCATTGTAGGCCTATAGTTTCTCATATCATAAATTATGCGATTTGCATTATTAGAATATTGTGTACTAGTATTCATCTGTGAGATTTGAGTTGAAAATGATTTTGATAAACTTCCAATGAATTATTAAATTCATTTCCACTTTGAATGCGTTAATTGTTTTAGTTTTACCATGATATGCTGCTTGAATGATCTGCATTGCATGTATATTGTTTCAGGCTCATCGACGGTAGTACGACCCCAGAGTGCCACGATTCCAGAAAGTGTCAATGTTTGGGATCGTTACACACCATGATGTTACGACAAGCAAAACATCCTTCACTTCAACGTCCTCAATCTTCATGTAAGCATTTATCACATCTAATGAACATTGTTTTCATGTACAATTGAAAATTCTATCGCCTCTCGGATGTCTGCAATTGACCTTAACCACAACCACAACCTTATTTCCATCACAATTGCTATCATGTACTGAAAATTTGGAGGCCGTATACGTCTGGTAGGCGTAACAACTTTCTTACACCTAGGGTGACCATCGGTCCCAGAAAAGCGGGATTGTCCCTTTTTTCTACCTCTTGTCCCGAAAAGAACTTTTGGCGACAATAAATGTATTTTCAGTATTTACGACGCCGTGAAGAATTTGTTGCAAATGTCGTTCTCATTAAAAAATTTCCGCGCGCTCGGCGGGCTACAATAATAATTCTCCACCCCCTCCCTTCTGAAATGTGAAGACCTATTACTGCCTATACTGTTCACACGTGGTATAATTAGTCACTAGTCAGTCTGGCTTTGAGAGGGCAACAGTTCACTTGTGTGTTGTGTTACAATGCCGAAACGAAAATGCTTCTATCAGGAGAAATATTCTGCTGAGTGGAATTTTTTTTAAACTAGGAAGATATGAGGATCAACAACCAACTACAAATTTTCCTGCACTGACATTTACAATTATGTACTTGAAAATGAAAAAAAAACACGATTCCCCTTATCAAGGTCGTCCGACAAATACAAGGTATGAACTCAAGATTAAGAAACTGCGCCAACAGTAATCATTACATAAATGTACATACGACATAAGTTTATAATACGGTAATAAATCATTCTTAAATGAAACAGTATAATGAAACACATAAAAATCTGTAGGTCCACATAAGAAAATGATAATGTATTCATTTACTAAGATTCACACCGTGCTCCAAAGCAAATAAAATTCATTAAAACATCGTTTTAAAAAAAAAATCCCAATGTTGAGGGCCTTGCCCCCCAAACACCCAATTCTCACACCGTATTTTTGAATCATGTTAAATCATCTGTAAGAATAGCAAAGCCTGAAAAAGTTGGAAATAATTTTGTATGATGAATATTGCTTACGCAATGAAATGACCCCATCAACAGGGATTTTTGGGGGTACAAATGAGGGGATTTAAAGAAACCCACAACTCCTGTGGAGCAGTTTCAGGCATAGGGCCTACTCTAGCTACATTCCTCTTATAATTTCCTATCCAAATCCTTCCTCAAATTGCGGACATCCTGTTTCTTTCATTTATAGTGACAGAATCTGGTAATGGGCCAACAAACTGGACACGCAGGCGACGGCCCACTCTGCTACAGAGGCAACTTGCAGCGCAGAGCGTCAGCACTATAAAATTTGCGTCAATGGCCGAGGCAAAAGCGGATCTGGAAATATTGCAGAGTGAACACATGAAGGAGGAAAGAGAGGAAGATAGAAAATTATTCAATTTAAAAGTTAAAATTAAAGAGGCTCAGTTAGAAAGCCTTCAGCTAGATATACAGTTAAAAAAAAACACAATTAGAAAAACTTCAACCATCCCATTTTCAAAATTAATCCAATGAATTATTTACTAGCAGTTTACTTCTTTGAACTAAATACTCTTTTTCCATGCCATTTATGTAGGCCTACAATTAATTATCATCAATTTGTTTTTTAATAGGTGGTGGGGGTGGCTATATGCCACTTGGCCTCCAACTGTACCAACCTCATTGTTCCTATCACTCGTTTCTCTTACTCTGTATCATCATCCATCATTCATCACTCATATCATCCATCAAAAATTAATAGGCCTATTCTTCAAATAAATAAAAAAATATATATTTTCAAAACTACCAGTACATTGTTATTATTGCTCAGCACTTGAATTATAACAACGACCTTCGTCATATTATTCTCTTTCCAGCTCATTCTATTCCTGCGTCGCTCTCTGGATGGAACCGTATTTCTACACTCTCTATCAGCTCTTTTCACTTCCATTCTTACTCTTGTCAATGTATTTTTTGTAATTAATTTCTTACTTGGTTCCTTCCGTGCCTGCCTAGTTTAATTGTTTTATAACGAGGCCTATGTTAAATAAATAACATTGTGCATTCAAATTGTAAGTATTTAATGAATGTTTTGTAATCATTTGTTTGTTGTATTGAATATTATATATATATATATATATATATATATATATATATATATATATATATATATATATATATATATATATATATATATATATATATATATATATATGTATATATATATATATATATACATATATATATATATATATATATATATATATATATATATATATATATATATATATATATATATATATATATACTATTATAGACATGTTAAAATAGTGATAATAGTGGGAAATAGTGAAAAATAGTGATTGCTAGGAGTAATCCTAATTCAAGCGCCTAAAATAGTCAATCAGGACATTCTGTATTCCTGCACAATTTCCTTGATTCACAACATCTCTTGGAATCTGATCTCGTAGAAGGTCTAGTACTGGTACGTCAGGGTCATCCGGGGGCATCACTTCATTTTGGTCTATTGCGAGATTGTGGAGAACAGCGCAGGCAACAATGACATGTTGTACTATGTCGAGCCGTAGGCGTATGCCCAAGGACAGTACTGGAAATCGACGTTTCCACGTTCCGTACTGGCGTTCAACAGTACTCCTGGTCCGGATTTGGGATTCATTGAATAATTGCTCTTCGGGAAGGATGGGATTTCGCAGTGGTACAATCAGGTATGGCTGTTGGGTATAACCTGAATCACCCAATATCAGACCATCACCAAAATCCCCCCTTTCAAGCCTAGCTTTGATCATGGAGTTATTGAAAATGGTCTGATCGTGGGCCGATCCAGGCCATCTAGCCACAACGTCCATTATCCGCAAGTTATGGTCCGATATTGTTTGTGTATTTATGGAAAAGAAACCTTTTCTGTTCCTATAATTCTCTGCATTGTTTCCTCCTATGTGGTGAGGAAAAGGAGTGTATTTAGTTAGGATGGACGAGGAACATTACTGGTACTGGTATTTGCGTAAACGTAAAACTGATTTTAATGGGCCTAGGCCTATCTATTGAGTATACCAATGCACTCTAATGATAAATAATGTTAGTAGGGCCTAATACATATTTTTATCAACATCGAAACTGATATAAAATCATTATTCTCCAATTGAGTCTATGGATAGAAGGTAGGATCGTTTGGACGTGGCACAACAAGGGGCGATGAAGTCATCTTATTATTTTTTGGAAAAAGGGAAAAAATAATTATGACCTAGTATCATAAGAAACCAGATCCTATTATTCACTGACAAATGAAAAACAAACAAAAAATCAGTCACAATGATCGACCAAGGCGGGAATCGAACCCCAGTCTCGTGAATGATGATTTAGTGCAATTAGCGACTGCGACTTGACATGCGTGCCTGTCTTGGAAATTAAATTGATGTAAATCTTCAGGACAAGACCAACAAACCTGGAGATATGATTTTGATGTGAGTGCAATCTATGCATCCTATCACACGTGGGAAGCGGCTAAGGTTATAAAAACCTTGCTGTAGTTGCCGCCGTTCTTCCCCATTTCGTGGAAATGCAACATGCTCCTGTCGAAGCCTGCGTGACTCTTCTGATGATTTTACCAGCTGTCGTTTTATGGCAGCCAAGAAAATCACCAGCAGAAATCAGCATGCAGCCCGTTGCATAGAAATATAATTATTTATAATTATATTATTAGTTATTATAGATATTGGGACATTTACCACCGAATACTCATGTACTTTTACTAATGTATTGTATTCTAAGTAAATAAAGATTCATTCATTCACATAGAAACGTAAGGTCAGCAGCAGTTGATCCATTGGTGATATGGATTCATTTCTAAAATGTTTCCACATTGAATATGTTAGAATTGTAGTACCGGCCCGAGCTATTCCATACTAAACTTAGCTCGATTGTAACATGCAGCTATTGTCATAGGGACGGTTTTAAAAGTACCTTCAATGACATCACATAGGCACCAAGTAGTGAGTAGGGCTACATAAATACGATATAGGGTAGCGAATCAGTCAGGAGATTAGGGTTTCCAAGGTAATTGGACATAACCGTTCGTGGCCATCCCGAGAAAAATTATAGGCCTAGGAACCATCCCGGCATTTGGCTAGGAAAATTGGGCCTGCACAGGGAAAACATTTCTGAGAAGGTGGACGGAGATCGAACCGAGGCCCACTCAATCTGTTTTCACATTCCGGCCCCATGAATATAGCATGTCAGCACTGAGATGATGATGATTATTGTTTGCTTAACGATCCCACCAACAGCTAGGTTATACGGGGGTACGAATGAGCCGGTGATTATGAATGTGATGGTGTATGAATGTATGAAGTGATGGTAAGTGAGAGGACATTTACAAAAACCTATGCCTTGTGCGGGATTCGAACCCACGCCCAACGGTGACTTCAGTTTCTGAAGCGGTGCCTTAGCTGACCGAGCTACCGAGGGTGGCGTCAGCACTGAACTGCCTGTGCCCTGATATTTGAAGTGTAAGACCAAGATGAATGGTTTGGTCATTTTGACAAGGACGTGTATCATGTGTCTTGCTACTATAGAGAATGCACCCGACAGAACTTTCATACAAAGATGAATATATTCATGTAGGCCAGGGGCATTGAATTTGACTACTGACTAGGCCTAGGTATAATTTTTTCATTTATATTGGGTTTAACGACGCACTGTACTGATGACCGAGATCTATTGGCGTCGGTGAATGATATATGAGATTATGGGATGATGAGTTGAGAGGTTATTTTAATAGGTGTTCTTTGGATAGTGGGAAGGAGTCGGTTGTGACCTGTTGTTAAGGAACCATCCCAGTATTGACCTGAACGACATAGTGAAACCACGAAAAACCCTGTCAGTATGGAACGACCATGGCGGGAATCGAACCCCGGTCATCTGACATCTGAATGGTTGTTCAGTGTTATAACCACTCGACAACTTGTCTCAGTCCTAGGCCCAGCTATAATATTATATAGGTCCTAGGCCTACCATACCGCACATGAATCTCTAGATAAAGTAAGCCATTACTACCCTAGGCCTAGAATTCTTGGGGCCTTTGAATCAGACAGGAAATCCCTAGAATTGAGCCTAAAATCACAGGTAGCCTAGGCCCTATGGTGGCGTAGGGCATATGCCTAGGGATAGGCATCAACCTAGGCTTTGGGCCTAGGAATTGTAGGCCTACGTCATAGATCAGTACGCCTAATAGGCTAACCTGCCCGTCTCGAATTCGAGAGTATGCTCAATCGCTAGCAACAAATGATGAACGGTGTCCTTAGTTAATCGGAATCTCATAAAAAATTCGTCGTGGTCCCATCTTCCGAAATGGTCCACTCGTTCTCGGAAAACACGGGCTCTTCTCGCTCTCGCACCCACGTAGATCAAGAATTCATCATCCGAATCTGATGAATTATTGTGAATAACGTCCATCTTCCCTGAAACCTAATTATTATAACCTAAAAACCACAGAACTAGCAGATTGAAAATGACGCCATCTTGTTCTCATCAGCTGTTATCCTCCCACATAAGTATTTATTAGGTGGTCTCAGCACCGAATAGCTATTCGGCCAGTTTATGTGTTGAATAGTCTAATCTGGTGCTCATAATACTGCCAATAAGCTATTCGACCTCATTATGTGGCCAAATAGCGCTATTTGGCCACATAACTGTTCTTTATAATACCGGCCCTAACTGAAAGTTTAGTTATGTGTCACTTGCCCGTGAAATAATATGAGCAACTTGGTTTATTAAAAGCTCTAGATATGTCACTAAAGTACTAAGTAAATAGCCTCAGTAAATGTGAAGTAGCATTTGAGGAATATTGCGTTATATTTCTCACGATTCCAGGCATTTAGTTGTAAGTGCCTACCAATCTGATTGATATCAAAATCGGTAGGTATTCCGTAGATGGCTTATTGTGTTGGTGCACTGCGCCATTGAGTAAATACAACACTACAACACTATATTTTTGTAGTGACTATTTTTCTCTCACTATTTTTCTCACTACACTATTTTTAACATGTGCTGTGGAGTTAATTCATGTTCAACATGAGTATTTATCTGTGCATATTACATTTTAAATCTTGAATTCTCAGCTCGAAAAGGAATGCACGTACAGGCCTAGGCCTACTTTGGTCACGTTATAGCTTGGCCGCTCACTTTGTCGATGATTGGGATACGAGTAGCTTATTAGTGTTGTGTGGCGCTCAAAATGAGACACAACCTAAGTCCTAGCCCAATGTAGACATCTATGTCTGTGACAGTAAATATAGGCCTACAAAATAACTATCGAATGAAACGGTAAATATAGCTAAACGTACCAATAGTAGGCCTACCTAAGACCTGTGCTTGGTCGTGTTGGGCGGGCTTACCGGTAATAAAGTAAGTTTAGTCATCGTTTCTTTAATTAAATTATTCTTACTCAGTTATACAGAAAAATCCAAATGTTTCAATTGATAGGCTTGACTGCTGAGCATCCTGGAACTCGAAGTAGGCTAGGCCTGCTTGTGTTTCCAGTGATTGATGTTGACTATTTAAGAATATTTAAAAGTGAATTAAATTTGATGATTTGACCAACTAGTGCATGCACCTATGTATCTTTTAAATTTAAATTACCAAGACGCGTGGCCGAGTGATAACACACTGAACCGTCATTCGGGAGACCGGGGTCCGATTCCCGCCATGGTCGACCATCCTGACAGGGTTTTTTCGTGGTTTCCCTCTGTCATACAGGTTGATACTAGGATGGTTCCTTAACAACAGGCCACGACCGACTCCTTCCCACCATCCAAAACATCTGATAAAATAACCTTTCATCTCATCATCCCATCATCTCATTCATCATCCACCGACGCCAATATATCGTAGTCATCAGTATATTGCGTCGTTCAAACCCAATATTATATATATATATATATATATATATATATATATATATATATATATATATATATATATATATATATATATATATGTATAAGGTACTTGTACCGAATAAGGCCATGTACCCTAATAAGGCCACCAACTGATATTTCACAAAAATCGACTTTTTCTTCAAATTTATCGCTAGTAGTACCATCGAGACTATCACTTGATTCCACAAACCAAATTTCAAGTCACTGCCACCTCAAATGCGAACGGAAATAATTTTTATGCTGAAATATTTCCAACTTCTGACAGCTTATCTAAAATTGTGTAAGTATATGAATATTCAAATCTTCTACAATTCAGACTTTATTGACATTATTTTGATTCGTGCTCATCATGGATATACTGAGCTAGTAATATTAGTTGCTTTGAAACATTAATCGAAACTTCTAGTGTATTTATTTAATTTAAAAGAGAAATACTCGAATGTTCCTAATACGGCCATGCAATGGTCAACGTGTAACATAACCCTACTTCCATATTGCTTACGTCGGCGACTCTACTGATTCGTAATAATCCTATTGTAATTATCTCAAATAATGTGTCAATATTAAAATGTACTCATATAATTTACATTCATTATCAATGTCGACTTTTACACCTTGATTATCCTTGTTAATATCCCATTTGTAATACAGTTTAACATATTGGCCTTATTAGGTTCACGTGCTCATAATAAGGCCACAACACATTCAAATAGTTTTTTTGAATTTAGATTCATCTTTTGACATTTTTTTTGCACCATGAACACAGTATTTGGTGGAGAAAGGTTCCTGCTAACTTTAAAAAAATGTGGGGATCTTAAAATCTGCATCTAGTAACTTAAAAAAAATAAAGTCCACTAAGGTGGCCTTATTAGGTCCACCTACCTTATATATATATATATATATATATATATATATATATATATATATATATATATATATATATATATATATATATATATATATATACATATATATATATATATATATATATATATATATATATATATATATATATATATATATATATATATATATATATATAGTTTTATCATCAAGTGAGCATATAGGCCTACTGGTAATTTTAATAAGCAATGCCTAAAATTAACAATTGATATTTTAAAGTTCCCCAGTCAGCATATAAAGCCTAGATACTAATATCATTATAGTAACAATACACAGTGTACTTCATGGAAGGCCCAGTTGATTATTGCACTCTATTTGTTGACTACTAGGCTGACATAAGTTGTAGTTATAGTTAATTACCAATTGTTGGATGATATTAAGAAAATGGTACACTGATTAACCTGATGCCAAGGTAGGCCTGTTTTTGTACCAGTATGGTACTTATTTTGTTCAACTTTATTTCGTTTGTATACCTTTAGACAAATACTTTAATATATAACCTTCGGTTATAATACTGGAAACTCTCGAATTTTAACATTGTTTAGCCGCCTAACAGCGCACTAGCGCTCCTAGACGGCAGGGTCTGACTAATACGCGGCGATTCAAACCTACCTAGGTTATATAGATAGAGGCGGTAGTGTCCCAACTGGTACGATTCCCAACTGGTACCATTCTCAACTGGTGCGATTCCCAACTCGCATTAGTCCCAACTGGTATCATTCTCAACTGGTACCATTCCCAACTCACACCATTCCCAACTGGTACCATTCTCAACTCGCACGATTCCCATCTCGCACCACTTTAGGCACATGCTATTTCAACGTCGTCCCAACTGGTACCATTCCCAACTCGCACCTTTCCCAACTCGCACCACTTTGGGCACATGCTATTTCAACGGCGTCCTAACTGGTACCATTCTCAATTCGCACCTTTCCCAACTCGCACCACTTTAGGCACATGCCATTTCAACGTCGTCCCAACTGGTACCATTCTCAACTCGCACCTTTCCCAACTCGCACCACTTTAGGCACATGCTATTTCAACGGCGTCCCAACTGGTACCATTCTCAACTCGCACGATTCCCAACTCGCACCACTCTAGGCACATGCTATTTCAACGGCGTCCCAACTGGTACCATTCTCAACTCGCACGATTCCCATCTCGCACCACTTTAGGCACATGCCATTTCAACGTCGTCCCAACTGGTACCATTCCCAACTCACACGATTCCCATCTCGCACCACTTTAGGCACACGCTATTTCAACGTCGTCCCAACTGGTACCATTCTCAATTCGCACCTTTCCCAACTCGCACCACTTTAGGCACATACTATTTTAACGGCGTCCAACTGGTACCATTCTCAACTCGCACCTTTCCCAACTCGCACCACTTTAGGCACATGCTATTTCAACGGCGTCCCAACTGGTACCATTCTCAACTCGCACCTTTCCCAACTCGCACCACTTTAGGCACATGCTATTTCAACGGCGTCCCAACTGGTACCATTCTCAACTCGCACCTTTCCCAACTCGCACCACTTTAGGCACATGCTATTTCAACGGCGTCCCAACTGGTACCATTCTCAACTCGTACCTTTCCCAACTCGCACCACTTGACCACACCTACCTTTGTGTTTGTTTCCTCCTCCTCTTATGTTCGCCCAATGAAACTGCGACATAATCACAAGTTAGTTGACGCCCCAAGATATATGCTGTCCAATCAAAATGCATCGTTGGCTTCTTTCTCGGGAAATTTGAAACACTATCCGAATATAAAATATAATAGAGCCCCATAGGTTCACTCATCGGAGAGCAGAAAAATCACGTAATTCACTTCCAAGAAGAGAAGTTTTTTCGGTGTAAGAGAAAAATCCTATCCTCTCGTCTTCGTCGTATTCTAATAATCAATTTCTCATGATCATTGAACTATTCAATCCACAATTCCATGTCACTCGTAGTGTAGCCATAGTTGAACGTCTTATTGTTTCAGTAGGTATACCGATATAAACTATACTCATTCATAGTAGATACGCTTTCAATAGTTGTTGCATCCGAATGTAGATGAATAAGCCTACAGTTGAATTGAATCTTTTTTTAGCTTTATTGATACAAACGCAGTCATAATTTATAAATTCAATTACGATGAATCATTTGAATTGAAATATTTTTTCAGCCAAGTCATGCACACCTAATTCATTTTCCCTTCATAAACATTCCAGGAAAACGCTCCAAGTGCGTTATTCAGTGGGGCAGGTCTACATATGGATTAGGGCAAATAGCACGCATAATTATCTTCTTTTAATGTTATTCGTCAACTTTTTTTCACACATCCATGTCGAATGTACTCAATCAAATGCGCTGGTTATATTTGTCCTAAGAGATACAATTACGGTCTGCAGAATTTGTTCAGTGTTGTATTTGGAATAGAAATGTATAAAAATGCACAGTTTGTCGTAGTCGGAAAAGCTACAACTGTCCATCGTATGACCTATAGTCGGATCACACATCGAAGAATGATCGAAATGACAAATCAACTGATCTACCGTAACGCATAATCTGTGGTTCTGATCATTTGAGTTGAGAGAGAATTCTGATTGTCGAATCTTCAACATTACGAGCATTCCCGAAATTTCTAGAAATCAACTTGGCTACCGCTATCCGACATCAGATCTTGGACAATTGACAAAAGTTTCAATACTGGAATATATTAGTGAGGAATACTTGGGTCTGTTATCATCTTCAATCATTCAATGACATTGAATTGAAAACACGGAAAAATGTTTTGGGAATACAATGGCATGTATAAGCTCTATTTCGTATAGAAGCTTCTGTCAAGTAACAAATGACAAACAATAGTTAGTAGTTACCATGGCAATACAGCGAACTGGTGGACTACCAAATATTCTGATTGGTCAATTCCAACTGGTGCACATTGTTGTCTGTCTCTTTCAATAATGGGTGACGTCACTTGACAGAAGCCTATAGGAGAAAGTGAGCTGGAATATGGGAATATAGGTTAAGTGATGGTTCATCAAAAATCAATAATATTGAGTGTTTGAGAATTAATATTCATTTTCTTTGCAACAATTGTAAGAAACAAAATATGATCACAAATCACAAGATACAACTATTTCTATGAGAAAAAAATACCCAACATGGAATATTCACAAATGATTCAAATCATCACGAAACGATGAGTAGGCCTACAAGGTGCAAAGTCAATGAGCATGACAAAAATAAGACAAGCGACCAAAAATATGCTCGAGTTGATTATATATATATATATTAAATATATATATATATATATATATGTATATATATATATATATATATATATATATATATATATATATATATATATGAACATATATATATATATATATATATATATATATATATATATATATATATATATATATATATATATATATATATATATATGTGCATATATATATATATATATATATATATATATATATATATATATATATAAATCTATATATATATATATATGTAGATATATATATATGATATATACACACACACACACACATATATATATATATATATATATATATATATATATATATATATATATATATATATATATATACATATATATATATATATATATATATATATATATATATATATATATATATATATATATATATATATATATATATATAAATATATATATTCTTCAAACTTTCTCGTTCAGTATTATGAGAACACATTATTTCGTGATTAAAACGCGTATAATAAAAACAAAGACAAATCCAAATATAAAATTGTTTCAATATACAGATTGCCCAAGGTTTCCAGGTTTTTGTCACTCCCTTCATCAGAGGAATATTTCTATGATGAAGGGAGTGGAAGAACTCCAGAAACGTTAGGCAATCTTTATATTAGAACAATTCAATATTTGGATTTGTCTTGTTTTCATTCTACGCGTTATAATCACAAAACAATGTGTAATCATATATATATCATATATGTAGGCATATATATATATATATATATATATATATATATATATATATATATATATATATATATATATATATATATGTATATATATATATATATATATATATATATATATATATATATATATATATATATATATATATATATGAATATATATATGCATATATATATATATATATATATATATATATATATATATATATATATATATATATATATATATATATATATATATATATATATATATATTGGATGTTCTCTATTCGGCAGCCCGCATTCAAAAATTTGTGTTCTTGTTTGGGCTTCTGTTAAGTTTTCTTATTTCTCCTCATTGGTCCTATAATGTATCAACTATCAATGATTATAATGCAGAATAAAAATGGAATTGGATGAGAATGGAATTGCAGCGAAAATATTGTAATTGTCAAACGTTCTCACAATCATTCAGTTTGTATAGACGACCGTCTTTCCTCTTGGTCTTGGGCCTATGAGTATAAAACCAACGGCAGATTATAAGCATTGATTTCTCATTCTTTGTGTATCCGATTCTAAATGCATCATAATTAGAACTGTAGTCCTATTTGGATTGTCCTGTGTCATTTTTACGATTCAGTATATCATCAATTGCATTGATCATATGCATTAACCCGCATATTATTCTTACCCCATGTATACTAAACTTCCAATCAAATTGAAAAACAAAGACATGACAAATTTCAAATGTGCTCTGAAAAACCATCTTATGACCAATTCGTTTTAAAGTATGAAATAATTCCTTGGTTGGATGCATTAATTTTTTCATACCACTTCTTGAATCGTTCAAATCAAATTGTTGAAATGTAATTAACTATATTTATTTTACAATGCTTCGACTTTCACAAATTTTGCATCATGTAGGACTTGATTTATCACCTCAATTGTTTGGTTCCTAAACATCAAAATGATGTTCCCAAAAACCATGACTGAATGAACAAATGAATGAGAATATTTAAAAATAAAAACCGCATCAGAGTAATAACAGAAAGTGGAGACTTTGCTCGTGTGATCAATTTTTTTGGAAGATCACTGTATTAACATTGAAGTCATTAAATTTACAGCAAAGCTCAAAATATATAGACTATATCATTGGTTGGTATACTTCGTGTATTTTATTTAGATGTATAGGCCTATATATATATATATATATATATATATATATATATATATATATATATATATATATATATATATATATATATATATATTCATATATAATTGTATGTTTATATATAAATGTATATTTTATCACAATTTCTTGTGCCATGAGTATGATTCTCTTTACACAATCTCAACTTTGTTCTCAAATAATTGGGTACTGAACCATGATGAATTTCATAAATGAAAGTAAGAGTATTAAGGATGATCCTCTGTTTCACCGTTAGCCAACATAATTCTTCACAGATTTTCTCTATTGACGTGTATCTATCGACCCTCAATATATTCCGCATAGCTTTATTTTGTTGTTTTTGCATTGTATCGATGGCATTTTCATCAAACAGAAATAGAATACTACTGCAATAATCGATATGAGGAGTTATAATTGAATGATATAATGAAATTTATAATAGAATTTATAATGAGTTTATATTATTTATAATGAATTTTCAATAGGTAATGATCCATTTATTCTTCGAAATAATCCCACTCGCTTTGCTAATGTTCTAATCATGGATTGTGCATGTTGCTTGAAATATATATAGTGTATGTATATATATTTCTATATATAGTTTTATAGTTCTATATATATTTATATTTTGTGTATAAATATATAATATATATATATATATATATATATATATATATATATATATATATATATATATATATATATATATATATATATATATATATATATATATATATATATATATATATATATATATGTATATATATATATGTATAGTGTATAGTATATATAGTGTGAAATAAAGATAGTGTATATATATATATATATATATATATATATATATATATATATATATATATATATATATATATATATATATACATATATATGCTATAAATTGAATATTTTTGGATGAAGTTGTGTAATAATGATGAAATAAAACAAACTCTTTCAATTTTATATTTAAAATAATTAGTTTTATTCTCGAAAGCTCAACGTTTCATGACCTATATCGGTCACCTCTTCAGGAGCAATGACAAGAATTAAAAATATTAGAAAAACAACAATAGAATACTACTAAATAAACGTTGAGCTTCCGAGAATAAAACTAATTATTTTAAATATAAAATTAAAAGAGTTTGTTCCATTTTATCATTATTACACAACTTCATCCAAAAATATTCAATTTATAGCACATAATGAGTTGTGAGAGCCTAAAGTCAAACATATATATATATATATATATATATATATATATATATATATATATATATATATATATATATATATATATATATAATTTATCTTCTGTCCATGATCACAGTTTCAATCAAGAGACCCCATTACTTGATGGAAAATGTCACCGTTCAAAATGTGGAAATCATAATGCCCGCGGGTCAACATGAGAGCGTTCCCAGTGTTCGTATATAGAACTGTGTTGAATTCTTGAGTTTATCGATCAAATTACTTTTAATCAAATCTAGTTGCCAGGTAAATCAAAATACGAAACATATAAGTGTGTGTTATTTTCTCAAACGCTTTTCGATACAGCTCGTGTTCTTCGAAAGGAATTGCCGAGTATGCATATACCAGAAACTTTGAATTGCGTGTGCGAAATGCAATCTTTCGGTTGCGAGTGTACGTGCATAACACTCTTCTTGGAAATGACCCGCTCGGCCTCCCATTGGTTACCAAGAACACGCCCCAACATTCGAAGGCGTACACGATGGATAATAGAGTCCCAACTGGTACCATTCCCATCTGGTACGATTCTCATCTTGCACCACTTTAGGCACATGCTATTTCAACGGCGTCCCAACTGGTACCATTCTCAACTCGCACCTTTCCCAACTCGCACCACTTTAGGCACATGCTATTTCAACGGCGTCCCAACTGGTACCATTCTCAACTCGCACCTTTCCCAACTCGCACCACTTTGGGCACATGCTATTTCAACGGCGTCCCAACTGGTACCATTCTCAACTCGCACCTTTCCCAACTCGCACCACTTTAGGCACATGCTATTTCAACGGCGTCCCAACTGGTACCATTCTCAACTCGCACCTTTCCCAACTCGCACCACTTTAGGCACATGCTATTTCAACGGCGTCCCAACTGGTACCATTCTCAACTCGCACCTTTCCCAACTCGCACCACTTTAGGCACATGCTATTTCAACGGCGTCCCAACTGGTACCATTCTCAACTCGCACGATTCCCATCTCGCACCACTTTAGGCACATGCTATTTCAACGTCGTCCCAACTGGAACCATTCTCAACTCGCACCTTTCCCAACTCGCACCACTTTAGGAGCTTGCTATTTTTTCGCCGTCCCAACTGGTACCATTCTCAACTCACACGATTCCCATCTCGCAACACTTTAGGCACATGCTATTTCAACGGCGTCCCAACTGGTACCATTCTCAACTCGCACCTTTCCCAACTCGCACCACTCTAGGCACATGCTTTTTCAACGTCGTCCCAACTGGTACCATTCTCAACTCACACGATTCCCAACTCACACCACTTTAGGCACATGCTATATCAACGGCGTCCCAACTGGTACCATTCCCAACTGGTACGATTCTCAACTGGTACGATTCTCAACTCGCACCATTTTAGGCCATACATGCTTTTCCATGGGTGTTGCGAGTTGAGAATGGTACCAGTTGGGACGTAGCCGATAGAGGCTATATCACTCGTTGAATTTTCTGCTTACTATCACCAAAATTCGATTAGATATATTAATTTGAATTAATATTTCACTGCATGCAAGCAATAACGTATGATTCCATCAAAAGGTATGCCTATCATATAGCAATAACCAATAATATGGTTGTTCTCAAGTACAAATATTACCATTACAAATCATTAATAAACAATTAACCTGCATTTCATTTTGTGTTTTATATAGTTGTCAGTAGTTTACATGTCCCGACCTCAAAAACAAAGCACCTGTATTTAAATATTATTCATGCAACGGAAGTCAAGCTTTTTCAAATAACATCTTGAAAAATTATTAAAATTAATGTAAAAATGTCATAATACATTTGAATGGCAGGATAGAAGCAGTAAATGGAAATGTAGGTAATGTGCAGTGGTAGAAGAATTATTAAAATGTAAGTTTAGAATAAGATTCGTTTCATGCAGAACCATTGAAAAAAGTATTAATATTCTTACCTACAAAAATGCCTGAACATTCATTCCAAACACAGAGTAAATGTTTTGTATAATACATGGTAGGCCTAACATTAAGAAACAATTGCACTTACTCACTCATAGATTATTGAAGGCCTAAGTCTAAACACTACACAAATATTTGTCGTCGTGCCAAACCGGCAGGAATGGCGGGTCTCTATACTATATGAATGAACCTTCAGACTAGAAAATACAGAGAACTACAGATAACAGCAATACGTGGTTTTCAAGTTTTTTTTCAAATGAAATAGAATGAAATAAAATGATGTGGGCCTATATAAAATTAATAATCACAAAATAACTATGCTTATGGCATTTTCTAAAATGCTATCAAATTACAAGTTGAATACCTTTTCTGCTTTTGTGTTTTTCTTACCAAGAACAGTGCGTTTTAAATTCATATTTTGCAATTTTATAAAACCGTTGAACATGACATTGAGACTTTTATCGATAAAAATGTCAGTACATTCCAAACATGGAGGAAAATCTGAAGGAACATTTACAAGAGCTCTCAACCTTTTTTTTACATCTACCCTACTACTTTCAATCAACTTGCACAAGTGTTCTTGCTTAAGATTAAAAATATGACCAATCAGCTGAGTGGCATTTTGAGTCGGATACAACATTCTTGAATGAGAGTCATATTTTTTCAACATAATATGCATATGCTCCATATCGAACGATTCTTCAAAAGACGATATTTTGTTCCGACAGTTTTTATGGGGCAGCCTTGAACACGCCCATCCAGTGACGTAAGAAATTGCGTTTCTCTCGGCCATGCTGTTTAAAGTTTCAGCTGACGGTTCTGCCACATCATCGACATCGTGTTCTTTGGTTTTTTCATTGGCAACATGTAAAGCAAGAGCACAGCTTGTTAGCTCTTTCCTTTTTAACAAAAACTGGTCCATGTCCATTTCGCAGTTACTGTCGTCCGACGGTGAAAGAATTTGGTTTGCAATGGTTGCCCGAATTGCTGATCGAAAGGATGAAGCGTCTGGTGTTATATTACATCCACCTTTGCTTCGGATGACTGAAAATAGGTTTTCTATGCAATCTTGGGTTAAACGTCGGGTTAATATGTATTTAAACGAGTGATTTTGCTCCAAATCGGCACACAACAATTTCAAAGCAGCAATGTTAGCTATCCAGCCTTCAAAGCACGGTGGTTTCTTTTTGGTAGAATTCAACACAATCATTTCTTGAAATTTTTCTCGCATTCTATCAAGAAATTCCCAGTGCTTTGTCGAGGAACTAGAAATAGGATGTAAATACTGCTTGGTATTGCCTACATATTTGCTTGAGTTGAAGCAGTCGAATAGTGAGTCCATCTCTTTTAAAAAGCAAGCTGTGTGGGTTGCATATGCGTCCATACTTCCTAACGCAACATGTGTAAGGATTCCTGTTGCAACCGAGTGACTGAGAACTTGAACTGCTAAGCAAACACGCATTGGAGAAAATGGTGGAAGTTCAATGTGTATTTTTTTTAGTTTTGGCGCAAGTCGTAAACTCATATTCATATCCTTATTGAAGAAGTCTACTATTGGTTTCCAACTGTACTCAACGTCACGATATTTGAAATTGTACTTCTTCAGGTTGTTACGGACTGATTTCAAGAGATGTGGGGCATCATACAAAAAATATATCTTATTGCCTTCAAAATTGTAAACAGGATTGTCGGAAGTTATAGATAATAGTTTACGAAGTCTTACGTTTCCGGTGCCTTGGTCACAGACAATCACTTTTGGTGTAAAACCAGCTTGAGTTATCTTACTGATAACTTCTAATAAGATACATTTGAGACTTTCCGCTGAGGCTGCGTCTCTGGTTAGATAGTAGCCTATTACCTGCTTAAATCTATGCTTAATGCCACGCACCATGAACACTAAGGCCTCATTGGCAACATCCACTTGAGGTTTGTCTGTTTCAAAATTGTCGTTGTTGTTATTTTTGTCAGTAGGTCCAGGTTTATTTCGTTTTTTTCTTGGATTCACCTCAACTGCCTCTTGTAACTCCGTATAACCACGGAAAATGTCTGCTCTTGCGTCAAATGAAATCAATTCTTTGAGAGACATCTCATCAAATACGATTGATACTACACGATCAGCTTCACTCATTTCCTCTGATTTCAACTTAAGCATGCTAAGAACATTTTCGTTCAAGCCTGGTGCTATTTCTAAACCCTGTAGCCAACTTCGTAGCGATCGTACGGTTGGCAAGCAAAAATGTTTGCGCATGAAACGATATGATTTAGGGGAGCAATAATGAAGTGCAAGTGCAAAAGTCTTGTCACTATCGGTATATCGCCGACCTTTTCTCTTTCGTTTGCCATGTTTCAATTGACTCTGTATAAATTCTGTGCTGATATCTGTTGTTGATTTCAATGACTCGAATAAGTCAGATTTACAATTTAGTTGACTCTGAAGTGCTGCACAATCTTTTCTTACGTGTCTTAAAGTGTCTCGGTATTTTGACGCAACCTTCTGAGAGTTCCGCAGTTTATGTTCCAAGAGCTTGATGCGTTCTTCCTGCTGCATGCTCGTACGTATTGGCAAGCGAGCATCCGGTAGACGTTCTAGGAGAGCACAAAATATTTTAATGGTCGGGTATAAAACAAACAAATTAAAATGTGCAATAATCTGGCAACATAAATACAAGGCTTATATTTCATATCTTGGCTAACTAACTCACTTAACAGATACTTGTTACTGTGCTAACTTCTATCTAGATCAGTTGGTAGAGCATGTGAATTGCTGTACTCTGCAATGAACATTACTGGTATGTATAAATATACTGAAATCACTCATATTACTGTCTATTTGATATATATATATATCTAATATTAAATATATATATATATATATATATATATATATATATATATATATATATATATATATATATATATATATATATATATATATATATATATGTATATATACCCATTCACTATGCGTGACTATAGGCCGAGCCACTTCTATAATCCAATACATTATTATATAACGTTCCTATATTGCTTACCGGTACTTGAAGTGCATGATGTTTCTTGATCATTGTGATCAACGTTCGAAGAAGACTGTGATGAAACAGCAGCAGGCGACAACTCACGACACCTTTTTCTTGGACTCGGCCGCTGTGGAGTATTAACGCCAAGTAGAAGTGTAGGAATGGATCCCTTCAAAAGGCTGAAAAACAACATTTTAATAAATTAATAATTGATATTTTGTGTAGTATAATTTCTCCTGCTTTGTTGATTTTTTTCCGGATAAAGTAAAAATCATAGAATCATAGGCCTACACCAAATTCAAAACCGCTGTCAAAGTTTTTCTTATACTTGAATCTTACTCTTCTCTACACAACTTTCTAGCAGATAACATAAAACAATATGACCCTTCATACAAGGAAAATGTATTCAAGAAAATCAAATTCTTTGTCACTAATAATTACCTTTTCATATTATATTCATTTTTATCATTTTTCAAATTATATCCAAGTTTATCCAAATTAACATTTGATAAATCAAATAAGTTTGCAAATCTTATCATTTTGTATTCTGAAGAAATTCTGTAGGCCTATAAAAAAATGTATTGTGGATTCAAAATATGTAACATTTTATGACTTGATGCCACCGCGCATTTATGTGCAACTGCAAGAGTTAATAATAATAATAATAATAAATAAAAACAATAATATCATTATTATTATTAGCATAGAACCAATAGCCCATAGGCCAAATAGCCAATTATTGACTTATATTTCACTCACCCTTGGCTCAGAAGTTTTGGGTTACGGAAGCACTTTTGATCAAAATGATCAGCGCAGATTCGGTTTGATTTGTTCAGCTGTTCTGGTCCTTGTTTTTTCAAAACTTCATCTAGGTCTTGTCGACGGGATGCAACCACCCACTTTTTACAACTGAAAATCAAAAGGCATTGCCACAACACATTATTTTATTTATTTATTTGTCCTTTACAGTTCACACCATACAATTGTTTGAACATCAGTTGCAGTTATAGCAAATAATAGTTTGAATAACCAGTCTTAATTATTTCCTACATACCGTGATGTATCATTTTTGTTGTAGATAGTGTTTTAAGTACATACAAAAGAAGAAGTATAAGAACATCTTCACATACAGTAAAACTTGGGCCTTATAGTGATACATGAAACATTTGGTCTAGGCAAAGCCCAAGGTGGGCAAAGCCTAGGATGAAGAGAGCTATGAGTAAAGAAGAAGATAATAATAGTAGGCCTACAATTAGTAAATTGTTTTAGATTGTATTACTGTGTAATTATATCTCATGTTATGTATTTCATTTTGAAGTTGTTTTTTGTAAAACTACAAGTGTTTCATAATTGTATTTCTTGTCATGTATGTCATGTAAAATGAGCAATAATGCTGAATAAATATCTACAAAATAAGATAATTACAAGTTGTAATCTTTCGGAAATCTGAACATCGATCTTGCATCTTTCTGGATTCCGTAATTTATACATCCAAACACTGCACATATTTGCCCATTTGTAATACCACCCATAATTAAAATAATGTTAATTAATCAGGGAAACAAACCAATGCACCTCATGCTTATGCATGGCAACAATCGTCGCTCAAACTCAAGATCAGACCTGTCCGCCCAGGTCGCGCCACTAGTACGTTCGGCACGTTTTCTAGGGAGTTTCCAGTATTATAACCGAAGGTTATATATTAAAGTATTTGCTTTAGACTTACGGTATTCAATTAATCGAATAAACAAATTGAATACAGACATATCAAAAACGAACTCTTCGTGTGAATGACAGTTAACACACTCCTGCAACGTTTGCAGCTTCCGTCCCTTCTGAATCGCTTTCTCTCCACATCTATCCATTTCTTGCAATTCAATTATGTCATTTCGTGTCTTCGTGTAATTATTTAGAAAAATGTTTGCACATATTTGTGAACATTTTTCCGCAATCGATGTGAGAGTTGAGCCGCAATAGCATTGTTCATTCAATGATATTTCTTCTTCAATTTTTTCGGAAAACAGTGACACGAGAACTTTTGTATGGCATCTGGCTTGCATGAACAGTTCTTCATAGTTCTCACTTATCAGTGTTTGAAATATTCTAAATGACACGACCACCATTGATACTGTGAAGTCTTTCGGCCACTTCAGTCCACCTCTGTCAATTGATTTTAGATAACTGGCCTCATCTATTTTCATAGCGTCTGCATCTGAAGCTACAATTTCAAGGTCACAGTCAAATAATAATAGATTTTTACATGTTGGGCATGGCATTTTGTCCGTCACTTTTCTTCCAACGTATCCAGCAATGTACATTATTGCTTTCAGGTCCATGGATGTCACCTCTACACCATCTGAATATGTCAGTACGTCTTCAAAAACTGTTTCTTCCAGGTCTTCACCTTCAACATCTCTGGTTGTATCAAAGTCATTGTCATTTGGCCCAAACGTGTTTATGAGAAAGTCACCACTGTTAGCTGACTTCATGGAGAGGAGTGACAAGATTTTCAGCTTTTACTCAGACTCCATGACTTGACTCACAGATACTAGGTAGTTACCGCCACTCATTTGTCGATACTGCCCAAATCTTGCTTCAAGGTGATCGGTCTGGAACTTCCCCAAGAGTACATAATGGGCACCAAGTACATTCAGTACATATGCTGATTCATATTGGGTCTTAACGACGCACTGTAATGATTACTAAGATCTATTGGCGTCGGATGAATGATTAATGAGATGATGGGATGATGAGATGGAGGTTTTTATGGGTAGTGGGAAGGATAGTGGAGAGGAAGCGGTCGTGGCCTATATTGTGGGAACCATTCCGGCATAGCCTAGACTACAGAGGGAAACCACGAAAAACTCCAGTTAAGATGGACGGTAGCGGGGATCGAACCGAGTCCGATATGTCCCTTCACCTCCCGGATCACACGAAGAGCTAACCACTCAGCTACTGTGCCGGTCATATGCTGATAATGATACCAGTGTTTCTGTTGTATGCATTAGAGCAAACTGGGTTTCATTGGTTAATTTCTAACTCTTTCTGTTATATTATTAAAATTAAAGTGTACCGGTACTTCGTTCCATTGCTTCAACCAAGCGTGAAAGTTTGATAAAAACTCCATTTGCTGATCATTATCCTTTCTGATTGGATCACGCATAGTGTCACGCAAGTTTTTATCTTTGTTAGGGTGCTTAACATTGACAATTTTCCACCAACCAAGTATTGTCTCCATAAACATCTTGGTGGCTAGAACATCATCTTCGTTACATCCAAGAGACGATTTGGTTTCGTCTAGTGCACTTATGGTCTTTTCGTCAAATAACTTGGATGCGTACTTGACATTCTGACGTTCCATTGAAGTGGGAAAGCATACTTTCCGTGAAAGATTTGGCGCTAGCTTCACTGTGTGATTTTTCTCCAAGTCGTACAGCTTGCGAACATGCAGTAAGCTGGCAACGACTGTTGTTGACAAGTCTTGTGGCGAAGGAAAATAAAACTTACCACGTGTAGCTACTCGGTTTAACCAATTATTCCTCACACTTTCGAACAGATGCACAGTATCAAAGAGGAGGAATATCGAGTCCTTTTTGTGACTGGGATTAGGAATACTTTCAACCAGTTTGCCTCCACACAGTCTTTCAAACATATTTCTATTTACTCTGTTGTTGTCCGAGATGATAGTAAGAACTCTGTAACCTGTGTTGTGTAGTACTTGAAGTACTGTGAGCGTCAAATCGTGTAGCTGTGCAGCGTCGATACTTTTGACAGGAAATAAAGACACGACATCTTTGTTCTTAGAGAATACTGATGTAATCATGAAAGTTTGAATCGTCGTGGCTGCGTCGTTCGTCGCACAGCCCTTGCAAAGTTTCTCCTTTATAATGTACGCCAGATTTGACATAGATCTTATCGAGAAGAACATTGACGATGCGTTCTTTTGCTGTCAACAAACTTGCTTTCTCCTGCAAATATCTAATGCGTGATCGTTGTATACACTTTCAGATTTTCCAATTTCTCTTCTGCGAACAACGAGGTTTCCAATTTCTCTTCTGCGAACAACGAGGTGTATAACGTGCCGTTTAGTGTATGGTAGTTAGAGAACGCCTTGACGTGTGCACGAGACACAGCACCAGGGATTGATGGAATACACAATCAGTTCCTAAAACACATGCCATCTGACGCTTTAAATGACCTTCTCAACCTGTTCAACCATATCTATTTAACCAATACTTTCCCTGATTCTTGGAGACAAGCTATCCAGGTACCGATCTTGAAACCATCTAAGGATAAGCATTCACCATCAAGCTATAGACCTATATCACTGACCAGCTGTCTGTGTAAAGTGATGGAAAGGATGTTGAACAACCGCCTCGTTTGGTGGTTGGAACGGAGAAACCTCCTTTGCACAGTACAGTCTGGATTCAGAAAAAATAGAAATACCTTGGATCATCTTATTCGTATGGAAAGCTTCATACAAGAAGCTTTTCTTACGAAGCAGGAAGTGATAGCTGTATTTTTCGACCTTGAGAAGGCATTCGATACTACCTGGCGCTTCAACATATTGAAAACCTTATCACAATGGGGTTTCAGAGGCCATCTTCCTAATTTTGTCTGTAATTTCATGACCAACCGACGTTTCAAGGTACGAATTGGTAATGTGGTGTCGGATGATTTCATCCAAGAGAACGGTGTACCACAGGGTTCTGTCCTCAGTGTTACTTTGTTCGCCATCGCTATAAATGGTATTGTTCGAAGCGTTCCATCTTCTATCACTTGTTCCTTATTTGTTGACGACTTGGCTATATTCAGTAAGTCAGCGAGAAGTGCAACGGCCTCTCGCCGAATCCAACTCGCAATTAGGAAACTAGAAGCATGGGAAGATGAAACTGGGTTCAGGTTTTCTACATCAAAATCAATGTGCATGCGCTTCTCTCGTCTGAGAGGCCTGCACCCTGACCCAGAAATATATCTTCGTAGAGAACTCCTCCCATTCGCAGAAACGACCAAGTTCCTAGGGCTGACGTTTGACGTGAAGTTGAACTGGAAATCTCACATTTCGCAACTCAGACTCAAGTGCTTCAAGTCACTCAACCTTCTCCGTTATCTTAGTGGTACCAAATGGGGAGCGGATCGCACCACGATGCTGCGGCTTTACCGAGCATTAATACGTTCCAAATTGGATTATGGTAGTGTTGTGTACGACTCGGCACGAGAGAGCTACGTGAAGCCACTCAATACAGTTCACAACACAGGCATCCGACTGGCCATAGGAGCACTCCGTAACAGTCGGGTGGAGAGCCTGTATTGTGAGGCTGGTGAGCCCTCGTTGAAGAGTCGACGTGCATATCTCCTTTGCTCATACGCTTCGAAGTTATTCTGCAGTAAGCATCATCCCACCTACCAATCAGTTATCAATCCTAGATTTCATGCTCTCTATGAATCGAAACCATTCGCCACCATACCAACTGGAATTCGTTTGAATCATATTTTGGTCGAAGAGTCATTTGTATACCCTCGAGTCTATCCAATTCAATTTAGTGATACCGCTCCCTGGTTGGCTCCACGTCCGGAGTGCTTGATGAACTTGTCATCAAGTACGAAGGCAAGCACGAGTGCAGAAGAGTATAAGCAAAAATACCTAGAGCTCTGCACACACTACCCCGGACATATTAGATACTACACGGACGGATCAAAACTGAACGGCAAAGTTGGCTGCGCATTCGTTAGCGAATCCGCCACTGTTAGTTTTAGATTAGGTTCGATGAGTAGCGTATATACAGTCGAGTTGTTTGCAATTGTCACCTCTCTACAGCACATTCAACAACGGCCTGAGAAGTGCTTCCTGATCTGTTCCGATTCTTTGAGTGCACTCCAAGCCATGACTCAGATCTTCCCAACTCACCATCTAGTCCAGAAAGTGCAGACACTCCTGACCGACCTTGCCTCGCAGGATGTCAGTGTAGTGTTCTGCTGGGTACCTGGACACGTGGGGATTGGTGGTAATGAGTCAGCGGACAGGGCTGCCAAAGAAGCGACGGAGAAAGAAGTTATTGATAAGCCGAGAGTACCTTTCAATGATTTCAAGGCGTATTTCAAACTACTTTTCAAATCTCGTTTCCAAAAAGAGTGGGACAGGGAGACCAACAACAAGCTGAAAGAAATAAAGCCAACTGTTAGTGCTTGGGAATCTTCAACCCGAGGTTCACGGAGGGAGGAAAAGGTTCTCACTCGTCTGCGATTGGGACACACACTTTTAACTCATTCCTATCTTTTCACCCCCGAAAAAATCGTCCCCAGATGTGAGATTTGTAACGAGATTTTAACTGTTACTCACACATGTTGTTCGACACATATTACTCGAGTGTCAGAAATATACTGCTCTGAGGAGACAGCTTGGTATGGAAGACACAATGCCAAAGATTTTAGGGAATAATTCAAAATCGATAGATACCATATTCAGCTTTCTAAGATTATCGAACCTATTGGATCTCATTTGACATGCTCGTGGATCTGCGTCGTTGTTTGCGTGAGACGTTGAAGTCGTCGTGTTACCAGTATCATTTTTCAAACTGCCCCAATTAGGACGTATACATGTCTGATCAAGATGACGTTGTTTGTGCAATCATCTTCTTCCAGTATACAGCTTTTTGACATTTGATACTTATTCTTGATGTCGATCTCTTGGGATAGACATCAGGAATATTTTAAACCTAACCATATTTCAACATATATTTATTATGGTTTGTCGTTCCTCCACTCTTATTTGAGTGCGAGTTTGAACTGAGAACAAGTAACAAAACGTTCTCATCCTAGTCCCATGGGTGTGACCCTTTACAGCACACACATGTTCGGTCTTAACAAATTAGTGTATAACGTATTTAGTAATAGTTTAGTCCTAGTTTCACATGGTGTTCTCATCTAAATTTCACTTGCACCTTCATATAACACTTTTTACCTTTTGGTTCAGCAACTTATTTTGACAGGTGCTAAATGACCTCGCTGTCGATGCGCCTCAAAACCCTAATATTCATTCATTCAGTACGATGGATGTGGAAGTGTAAGACTTTCTGTCATCCTGATCATTCTGTATGCTGCTGGGTACGAGAAGAATAATGTACACGCCCACATCAACGTCTCGGCACTGTACTCCACTTTCTTTGTAGTTAATAGACCTCCCTGTTCATGTAGAAATTTGACGTTATTATGTTTATTGCCTAAAAACACTTCTTGTTCTTCACGATTACCTGCAGCCGCAAATTTAGATATCTCACCTAATAAATCTACAGCTTGGGTAAGTTTGTCTTCAGCACTGGTCAACTCGCACTTGAACGAATTCAAATAAGCTAGTAAAGCTTGGAGAGAACTGACTTTTGAAATCGTCCCTCTCAATCCTATCAGTAAAGAGATATGCGTGTTCTTGTTTGATACGAGGACGTTGTTGTGATATATTTGAATGCCTAAATCTGGAAAATTCTTGCATGACATTGCAATTTTTGGATAACTTCCATCATCCACCACATTTCAAAACAAAACTGACTCTTCTTCAACTATGAGGAGCCATTCCTTTTCGTCAAGTTTATCTGTAATGAATGAAAAATTTTGTTTTTCATCTTGAAGAGAAGTTATGTTGTCATGAGCTTTTGATTGATCGAGTAGAATTTTCTTTGCGGATGTTTCACGTTCTTTCATTTCATTCTCCCTTTCTTCTGTTTTTTTTCTCTTCACTGATGGTAACATGGAAAAAATGGGAGGAAAGTTTGCAATTGAAAAACAGGTGAAAAAAGAGTTGTGCAAAATTATGATAATAGGGGTAGACATTGCAGATGTTAAAAATAAATACGAAGACTGGGAAGACGAAATAAACAAACAGAATGGAATTGAAAGAACAAGAATTGTATACACAAAGAAAAACTATAATGCCAAATCTGTTAATTTGACAATAGAGGTAAGAGTGGAAGATCGGGATAGACTGATAAGCCAGGGAATAAGAATGAACTGGAGAAAGTGTCGAGTAGTTGAAAGCATGTTCGTAATGAGATGCTACAAGTGTAGTGGATATGGGCATAGATCGTCGCAATGCAGAAATGAATTGGCATGCAGCTACTGTGGTGATAATCACCATTATTCGCAATGTTTCTCGGAATCTATGTGGTGTAGTAACTGTGATAAATCGAACCGAATATACGGAACGAACTATAATACGGATCATGAGTCTAGAGACAGAGACTGTATCTGTTTTAAAAAAGTGGTTAAAAATTTGAAATATAGGGAAGAAATAGGGTATGAACATAAAAGATTGAACACTGAAGAAGAGAAGAAAGAAGAAGGAAGGGAAGATGAAACAGGAAGAGAAGAGGTAGAACAAAGAAAAGAGACCGAAGTGAAAATCCTGGAGGTAACAGCAGGAACTGATGTAATCTAGCAACTAAGTGAGACAGAGTACTACAGAATTATACATATAAATGCACAAAGCCTTGTAAAAAATATTATATACATAAGAATCATAATTCAAGAAAATAAGCCAGACATTGTAGGAATATCGGAAACACATGTAAATAATAAGATATATGACAAAGAAATAGAGATCGATGGATTTAGGATGATAAGATGTGACTCGCATTCAAGACATACGGGAGGAGTAGTGTTGTATATAAGAAAAGAAAATACTTATTTTATAGAAGAGAATATTAGTGAAAAAATATATGGCTATTGGGCAATTGATTGTAAAACAAATATTAAAGGGAATAAGTGTAATCTGGTGTTAATGTATATGTCACCAAATGGAAATAAAAAGAAAGGATTAGAATTTATAGAAAGCAGGTTTGAAAAATTAGCAAATGATAGGAATACAATTATTTTAATGGGTGATCTAAATATGAACTGGTTAGAAGGAAGTAATAATAGTGCAAACAAACTTAAGAATAAAATCTCAGCATATGGACTAAATCAAATTATGCGGAGCCCTACTAGAATAACCCAAAACTCCAGTACTCTAATAGATTTAGTTATAACAAATGATAAAAACCTAGTTACTGCAACAATTTTAGATAAAGTGTCAGTAGCTGATCATGAGGCCATACTAATTAAAGTGAGGGGAAGCAAAGTACATGGAGGTAGACATGTAAATACAATAATGGATGAGAAGATAGTTGAGGAGTGGAGTGATTATAAGGAAAACATTTATCAAGCGGAACTATACGGATGTACATGGGACAGGGAAACGTGTAGTGTAAATGTAATGTACAGTAATATTAAGGGCAACATAATCAAATGTAAAGATAAATATGTGTATAGGAAAAAGGTACGATCAAGTAAAAGTAATGGAAAGATATATCATTGGATAAATCAAGATATAAAAGATAAGATAAAAGAAAGAAATTACCTGAATAAGAAATCCAAAATAACAAAAAACATAGAGGATTGGAACAATTACAAAAAAGTAAGAAACTTAATTATTAATATGATGAGAAAATCAGAAAAAGAGTACTATGAGCATAAAATAGATGAAGTGAAGTACGACAGTATTAAAATGTGGAAAACGTTAAAAGGCTTAGTGTCAGTTGAAAGTAGAGAAACTAAAACTAGGGAAGTTATAAATTTAGAGAACGAGGTTATAACTGAGGAAATAGAAATAGCTAATAGTTTCAATAATTATTTTATAGATAGTATAGTAAACATAATAGACAGTATTAAAGTAGAAAGTATTATTAAGATTAACGCAAACAGTATTGGTAAGAAAAATCTACATAATATTCAAGAGTACAGAAGGGAATCAGAATGCACTTTGGATAACTTTAGATCATAAATATGAATGAGCTTGAGGATGTGGTTAAGAAGATGAAAGCAAAAAAGGGGATAGTGATGGAATTTCACACAGACTTTTTATAGATTCATTTAGAGTAATTAAGTATTATATTCTAGAACTAATTCATCTATCTTTAAGTAAAGGAATTTTCCCCAAAGATTTAAAGGAGTCTGTAATAATACCAGTTCCTAAAGTAAAAGGATCTACTAAAATTAGTGATTTTAGACCTATAAATATGTTAGGCATTATGGATAAGATTATTGAAAAAATTATACACAAACAACTATATAAATATGTAAATGAAAATAATCTCCTATATATTAACCAATCAGGATTTAGAGAAGGACATTCATGTGAATCAGCAGTACAGAATATTGTAGCAAAATGGATTGAGGATAAGGATAAAAAGAAAACAACGGTAGCAATTTTCTTAGATCTTAGAAGAGCGTTTGAAACTGTAAATGAAAGTAGATTAATAGAAAAATTAGAGTATATGTATGGAATAAAAGGAAAAGCACTAGAACGGATTAAGGATTATATAACGGAGAGACAACAAAGAGTGAGAATTGGAGAGAGAATGTCTGAAAGCAGAGAGTGTACTAATGGAGTACCACAAGGAGCAACTCTAGGACCTTTATTATTTATATTGTATCTAAATGATGTACATCTTTGCATGGAAGATTGTTTCATGAATATATATGCAGATGACATGGTAGTGTCAGTTAGTGGTGTAGATATTAGAGAAACGGTGGATAAATTGAATAAAGAAATAAATGTAGTACATTGTTGGCTAAATGTAAACAAACTTAAATTAAATGAGAAAAAATCAAAGGCAATGTATATAATAGGAGCCAGGAACCAAGAAAGCAAAACTGAACTGGATAAAATGGAAATTATAATAGATCAAGAAATTGTAGAAATTGTGGATGAATTCAAATATTTGGGTGTGACTATAGACAATAAGCTTAAATTTAATATACATATACAAAATATGATAAGAAAAGTAGGAAAGAAAGTAGGGTACCTTAGGAGAGTAGGAAATAATCTAAGTAAATGGACTAACATACTAATATACAACACTATAATTAAACCTCACATAGAATATTGCAGCACTTTACTACTTAACGCATCAAAAGGAGATTTAGGAAAACTTCAAAAAATTCAGAATAAAGTAATTAGATTTATACTTAAAGAATCGTGGAATTCATCGGAAGCAAGACTTCTAAATGAAATCAAGTGGTTTAGCATTAAGGAAAATATAGATTTAGAGGTATATATTTTTATTTATAAGATGCATGCAGGGAAACAGCCTGAGTATCTAAATAAATACTATAATGAAGTGAATAATCTAAATGTACATAATACGAGGAATTCTGAAAATATTTATCTAAATAGTATTAACTCTACGATAAGTAGTAATAGTGTATTTTATGAAGGAGTAAGACTGTATAACTCTCTACCATTAGAAATTAAAAAATGTAATAGTGTAAATAGCTTTAAGTTCAATGTAAAAAAATTGTTGCTAGATATAAGAGATCAAAATCATAATTAGAGTTATTAAATATGAAGAATATTTTGATCATAATAATATGTAATCTGTATATGTAATAGCTATAAGCTAAACAATAAATAAATACAATACAATACAATACAACGATGAAAGGTAAGTAGGTTGATTGTTGAAAAGTGATAGATATGCATCTGAAGTCAAGGTAAGCCTCACTCGAGGAACAAGAACCATCTGCACGAGTGGCCCTGAAATCCCTTACAATAGATTGTTCTGTAAAGTGTTGTATGCACACAACTAAAGATGCACTTGGCACAAAATCCTTTCGGTCGATGCATCGCACCCAGTGAGCCCGTCTCACTGCGTCGGCTGGATATTTGAACGTGGAGACATACTCTGTAGAGTGTAGAGGATCGTGTGTTGGAGGAGCAACAAGGAACGGAGCAGGAAGGCATCTGTGAAGGATGTAACAGTGGGATATTGAGAAATATATTGTGTGACATGTATTCATCTATTAATTATATATTTATATATCATATATAGGCCTATAAATTGAACGTGAAGAAAGTTCAAGATCGTCGACTGTAAAATGTAAATGTAACGCGTTCATTGAAAAGTTCAGAAAATACGAACGCGAACACTGGTCTAGGCTGATACCGAGATGGTTCCTATAATATAGGCCATGGCCCTTTCCTTCCCACCATCCTTCCCAATACCTAAGGAACCTTGATCTCATCATTCCATCATCTCATTAGTCATTCATCCAACACCAATAGATTTTAGTAATCATTATAGTGTGTCGTTAAACCCAATATGAAATAATATACATATATATATATATATATATATATATATATATATATATATATATATATATATATATATATATATTTATATATAAATATAGGGCCTATATATATTGTATAGGCCTATCCATATATATGTATCATATTATTCATATTCATATATATTTTTTTATTTTCCACCTGTCCAGGCCTATCTATCTATTTATCAGATGAGCGTAGCGAAGCTTTCCATTTCACACCCTGAAAAAAATGGGCTTCGTTTTTATGTTTTTTTTTTTTTTTTTGTAATTATGTACGCGGCATACAGGTCAGAGAAATGAATCAATCAACTTGAAACTTTTTCTGAACGTTGGTGTCATACCAGAATAGGTTGGGATTGTTATTCAGAGGAATCGGTCGGAAGGTTTTTCTGGAAAATAATCGGAAAGTTTGGAAAATCCTCATAAGAATAACCCGGAGGAAAAATACTTGAAAAACAAGAATTTTTCAAAAGCTCTCAAATTCTCACAGAATATGGAAAATACTATTATACACCTTTTCAGAGATGTTTACAACAATCGAATGAGAAATAATGAAGAAAACGCAATAAACGTGTACATTTTATTGAATATTTGGATCAATTGGTTTTGCGAAGTGTTTATGCGACAGGTTGCAGGTTACTATAAATATCAACAAATTGCAGGTGAGGTTTTTGAACGTTTGAAGTAAGTCAAGGTTTGTAGATGTAAATTGAGCTGACAAGTTCTTTTTCATTCTAGATTGCCATACTTCTAAGCTCATCTCACAACGCGCATCCCGCGTTTTCCTAGTTAGATGAGCGTAGCGAAGCTTTCCATTTCACACCCTGGAAAAAAAAAGCTTCGTTTTTATGTATGTTTTTTTTTTTTGTAATTATGTACGCGGCATACAGGTCAGAGAAATGAATCAATCAACTTGAATTTTTTTCTGAACGTTGGTGTCATACCAGAATAGGTTGGGATTGTTATTCAGAGGAATCGGTTGGAATGTTTTTCCGGAAAATAATCGGAAAGTTTGGAAAATCCTCGTAAGAATAACCCGGGGGAAAAATACTTGAAAAACAAGAATTTTTCAAAAGCTCTCAAATTCTCACGGAATATGAAAAATACTATTATACACCTTTTCAGAGATTTTTACAACAATCGAATGAGAAATAATGAAGAAAACGCAATAAACGTGTACATTTTATTGAATATTTGGATCAATTGGTTTTGCAAAGTGTTTATGCGACAGGTTGCAGGTTACTATAAATATCAACAAGTTGCAGGTGAGGTTTTTGAACGTTTGAAGTAAGTCAAGGTTTGTAGATGTAAATTGAGCTGACAAGTTATTTTGTATTCTAGATCGCCATACTTCTAAGCTTATCTCACAACGCGCATCCCGCGTTTTCCTAGTTTAAATAATGCTGCAATATCTCAATAACTGTTCGGCCCGGGTGGGTCTGTGTATTATGCTTATTCAATACTAAAATAGGTGCTGTGTAATCTTGGACCTGGCCCATTATTAATTAAGGTAGGCCCTACTGGTAGGACAATTATTACAAACATCACAGTTCAATATTCCATTGGACGCAGACTATGTGTGAAAAAATGTACTGTACCTATAGGTCTGAAGAGAAAAATTGGAGTCTTATGTGGTCTTGAAAGTATTTCTCGTTAGCCAGGATAGATGTGCGTTCAGTTGTTGAAAAAGATTATGACAGGCCTAGGTCATAGGCTTCTGGCAATGGGTTGTTGCTACATAAACAGCTATCAGCCGAACCATGCTACTGTTGGAAATCAATGCTGTTGGGTCGAGTGATTTAATGGATCTAATACGAACTTGTAATTGTTTATGACAACTGAAGTGAATCAGATTGATGGTTTGACCTGCATAGGCTCAATACTTCACCAAGCTAGAACCTAGTAGCATCGAGTTCATAGTGATGAACAACACAATCAATGCTAATAGTGAGTAAAAAAAGGCCTACAAGATCAGCATATTGAAAGACTGAACCTACCATAAATTAGGTTTATTTTTCAACCAATTTTGAAGGTCTATTATCTAATGCAATACCTGTGTAGAATGTGCGGCGTGTGCCTGGTCATACAGTAATGCAAATTGATTATTTGGGAACGTATTTACGCCGTGGTTTTCAAGAAATGAGAAAATTCAGTCAGTAAAACGTATCTGGTAGATGTTGAGATAATGATACAATGTCCCACAATAAAAGAAGATTTCATAACTCATTTGTACTTGTTCGATGTGAATTATAAGTACGCGATAACTTGATTATCTGTTTTTACTGATGGTGATTCTAGTTCAGAGGAATAGTTGGTCTTAGTAGGAGGAATTATATTCAACATGTCTGTATTGTACGACTGAATATCATTCAAATTTGCCTCCAACTGCGTCCACTATCATGACGTCACAAGTCAAAATGGCGGCTAATGAGCAGGCCTGATGTAATAATATAGAAGGCCTTGATTTAGCTCAGTTGGTTAGAGCTTTGGGTACAAACCATGAGGTCCTGGGTTCAAGTCCCAGAATGGTCACATTTTTATGATTTGACAAAAACGCTCATACATATCGTTAAAAGATCCATTCCATAATGAATGTGCAATTCGAATCCTGAGCCTAAGTGATGGTTGGAAAAGAAACACAAGGACCTGTGAGAGCGTGCAATTGTTACACCTTGAAACCTGTTGATCTGTGAAGACACAGCCCATGAGAGTCGTTTCTCAAATTTGTCTTGTCAGAGAAATGTGTCGATTATTCAACTTGAATCTCAGTGGCTATTTAGCTCAGTTGGTTAGAGCTTTGGGTACAAACCAAGAGGTCCTGGGTTCAAGTCTCAGAATGGTCACATTTTTATGATTTGGTGAAAAGGTTCAAATATATATATATATATATATATATATATATATATATATATATATATATAAATATACATATATATATATATATATATATATATATATATATATAGTTATATATATATATATATATATATATATATATATATTCATACATGATTATATCTCTCTCTCTCTCTCTCTATATATATATATATATATATATATATATATATATATATATATATATATATATATATATATATATATGGATATATATATATACATATATATATATATATATATATTTATATATATATATATATATATATATATATATATATATATATATATATATATATATATATATACATATAACTTTACTTAAACTTTCACGATTCATATTTATTTAAATTGACTGAAACTGGGCTGTTTTGTAATCGTGATATATTTATTTAAACTGACCAACGTTTCAACGAGATTGGTCTCGTCCTCATCAGGGTCCAAACTATACTAATTATTTTGACATAAGAACAATTCATATGCGACGAAACCAACGCTACTTTGATTCAGAAACCTTGGCCAAATAGATGTCACAATAGTTGAAAGAATTCCAGAGGACTGTGTGAATTTCAAGGTAGCGTGTATCTCTTTACATCTAGAAAATAATTGGATGAGCGTAGCGAAGACTCAATTACACTGTACTGGAAAAATCGAATGTGTTTTTTTTTTCGCGCTCTACAGGTCAAATGAAAATTCAGATCATGATGAAACTTGGCACACACATGGACCCCTATCTGACTTGATGCTGTATAGTTTCGAGGCGCGATCGGTTCGACCACTTCTGAGAAAACTCATTCCAAAGCTTTCAAAAATTCCATTAGAATAACCCAGAGGAAAACATTCGTGAAAAATATTTCATCTGAGAGAATTCAAATTCTCAGAGAATTCTAATTTGATAATAATACACATTATTCCGAACTTTCACTCAAATCAGATCAGCCGTTTCGATGTAAAAAAATATGAAATGTTATTTGTGTTAATTATTAAGCTCTTAAGATACCTATTAAATCAAAGCAACAAGTGTCACCACTCGATTGTGAACGATTAAAACAAAGCCTTCTTTATTATCATATAAATTATTAATGGAAAATAAGATGGCAGTGATGTATTGGTTTGGATCTCAAGGTGTATATATATAAGTAGGCAAACGCGTTATGTGTTCCCGCGTTGATGGATGAGCTGGAACATATCAACTTGTCTTTGGATTGGTTATTATATATATATATCCGAAATATTTTTCACGAATGTTTTCCTCTGGGTTATTCTAATGGGATTTTTGAAAACTTTGGAATGAGTTTTCTCAGAAGTGGTTAAACCGATCGTGCCTCAAAACTATACAGCATCAAGTCAGATAGGGGTTCATGTGTGTGCCAAGTTTCAACTGATTTTGAATTTTCGTCTGACCTGTGGAGCGCGAAAAAAAAAAAAAAAAAAGGCACTTTTTTTTCGGTATAGTGAAATTGAGTCTTCGCATCGCTCATCCAATAACCAATCCAAAGATAAGTTGGTATGTTCCAGTTCATCCATCAACGCGGAAACACATAACGCGTTTGCCTAGTATTA
>OZ023338.1:17339185-17366685 GCA_964007535.1 Brachyptera risi | reverse complement strand
GTGGCGCCTAGCACACGATGCATGTTAAACTAGAGTCTGAAGCTAGCGAACAACGAGCCCGTTTAGAGCGCCTGCGGCCTCCCAACTTTGTAGTAAATTTGATGAGATTCATTCCGAACGAGTTAACATCACAAATGAATTATTTATAGGCCTATATGTTAATATATGAAGAAAATGAAATATCGACTTTTCTATCCAATTATCATTTATATTAGGTTTAACGACGCGATGCAATAATAACGAAGATGTATTGGTATCAGATGGAAGAATAATGAGATCGTGACATGATGCGATAAGGGTTTAGTAGTTGATGGTAATGAGAGAAAGAAGAAACTCAAGAAAGTGGTCGTGGATTATATTGCAGGAATTACTCGGTATCAGCTCAATGAGTCCAGTGGTTATATTAGTGGAAATTTAGAACTGCGCATATGAAAAAATCAATTATATCAAGAGGTAGGTCCCGCGCGGATACTGAAGGGGTGTGGGGGGAGGATCCCCCCACCACAGCCCCGCAGGGAATTTTTTCAAAATCATGTTTTTCAAAGTATCTTGTTACTATTTGGGAATAAGTGGGCCTGAGGCTGCTGCTTCATAACTCATTATTTGCGCCAATTATACGCGTGTTTATTACTGGGAGAAGAATATATGGAAGGATCATTCAAATTATTGAGCATAAACATGAAATAATGTGGTTTGAAAAATATCGGTTTACTCATGTTCAAAATACCGGTATTTATTTTTCTAATTGTGTTTGATAGAATTACTATCTAAAAGGTTACAAAATCAACGCTTAAAATGACTTAAATTTCTTTTTGGCTTGTTGAAGCAGGGTAAGATCATCTTCTGCGTCTTCTGGCTCTGCAGCTTTGGCTTCAGGGAAGACACCCTTGAAATATCTCTGTTTTTTCACTATAGCGTCCAGAGAGCTCCTGGACGTACTTCTTCTTTCTTTTGCTTTCATCCACACGACAACAGCTTTTCTTGGATTCCAATCTATGAGCTCCGGGGAATTGAAATGTATGAATAAATACTTGTTTTCCGTTGTAATTGATAATGCAGATCGCAGTGGTGTTTTCAGCAGGTTGTTGGCACTAATACTACGTTCAACATCTGCTGAATGGGGAGTGGCAGCCAAAATTCGGGAGAAAGCTATTAGTATTTCTTCAAAATTTTCCCGAACTGCTGGTTTCGACAAACTTGTAACTATTTCCCCCAATGTCTTTGACTTGTAGTTCTCACTTCCGCAAATATCGTTGTATTGCATGCTCAAATCAGCCAAGCTTAGGTCTCTGCCAATGGTTTCATGCACGCTCTTCAAGTCAGCATTTTTGTCAAGTGAAACAAAAGGTTTTAAGATGGACAGAAGAGTGTTATCAATAGAAAACCTTTGTCGTACAAATTCTCTGAGACTTAATATGACCTCCCTGCGCACAGCGTCAAATGCACGTGACTCTGTAACATACAAGTTGCGTTGTCGCCCACGTTGAGGTTTCGAAGTGTGCAACTTTATTCCTTGAAGTGTTGTCACTGGGCTTCGATCATCGACAAGGTCATCACTACCATCACCCTCATCTTCTTCTACTGTCACCAAACTGGATGTCAGAATTTCCTCCCAACCTCCCAAGAGCTTGGAGGTTGCAAGCTCTGTAAGCGCTTGGTCTAGAGACAAAGTATATTCCGATAGGCTGATCAGAGTTAACGAGTCATGTTGAACTTTTTTCTGGAAACGTGAAAACACTTGGAGAACGTCTGCTATGGCACACATAAGCTTGATGTTTGATACATCTGTTAAAAAAGCTTTGAATCCTTTACATTCTTTAAGAGCAGCATAAGACGAGGAGTCGCAAAGTTTAACAATGGTTTGCCAAGAAACGAGAACGCTGTTAATTAGATCGTATGAGAATTCGCTCCAACGAATCTCAAACAGTTTTGGGAGATGAAGCAACCCTGTAGTCCCAACGGCCGCGATTTGTCTTAGCTCAGAAGTTCGTAAGCCCGACTGATGAAAAAACGATGACAAGCCTACCAACTTTTGGAATAGATGGCTGACTTCAGCCACGGTTTTACTGACACTTTCCCATGCTAGCTGAGATCGATGAGCTGCACACCAGATCTTCATAAGTGGTATTGCTCCATCTTGCTCTTTAATTTCATCCTCCAGAAGTTTCCATAAGCCCCGTCCTTCGCCTGTATTTACACTAGCACCATCAGTAACAACGGATGATGTTTTCGTCAAAATTGTACTATCAGGTCCAAAGTTGTTTAATATAGCTGTTTTCACCGCCTGCAATAGACCAGCAGCACCTCGCTCAGTCTGCTCTGCCACGCCAATAAAGTAAGTTCCTTGCCCACCATTTTCTCTCACAACTTTAGCCAAAAAATAAATTTTGTCGATTTGGGTCCGGTCCACAGAACCATCAATTCGTAAAGAAACCGCAATACATTCATCGATTTGCCTCTGAACATCGACTTTTTCAGAAACAACAATGCAGTCAAGCAAATCCAAATGTGAATCAGGAGTGATGTAGCCTAAATCAATACTGTTTTCAGCAGGAACACTAGGGACATTAAAATTGAATTGATGCCCTAGCTCTGTGCTCACTCTACGTGACGGCCAACTGAAGGCTGACAGTGTGAGCCGTTTTGCATCATTATACACCTCCAACATGTATTTTGCCACTTTGTTGGACAATTTTTCATTAGCCTTACTAATGGCTAGGTTCATGGCAGGAGTTTCCACTGCTGGTAAGTCACTTGCGAGACATTTTATACGTTTTGATTTGACACACTGCAAATGATACTCAGTCTGAAGATGGTCATCGACAGTTTGTTTTCGGTACAAAGTACCCACAGAAGACGTGATGGCAGGAAACTTCTTATTAGACGAGCTTTAGCGAGGATTCAATTTGACATACTGAAAAAAATTGGTGTTCGTTTTTATGTTTTTTTTTTTTTTTTGTTTTTATGTTTTTTTGTCGGTTCTCCACAGGTCAAACGGCTAGAGCTATCAACTTCAAACTTTTTTTCGTCATGGTTCCTCATCTAACTTAGATCTGTATAGTTTTGTGGCATTATCGGGTGGTAACTTTTTTTTTTATGAATTTTAGAAATTTCAAAAATCCCCATTAGAATAACCCGGAGGAAAATACTTGAAAAATCAAAATTTTTCAAGACCTCTCAAATTTTCGCCGAATATAAAGAAAACTATTAAGCACATTTTGAAAGATTTTTCGTATCAATCGGATGAGAAATAATGAAGAAAACGCATTTATAAAGCATTTTCCCATCAATTTAGGCTATTACGGGAACCAATTAAATCTATAGTAACAAGTGTCACCAATTAATTCAAAACGATTGAAATGAATGAAGAGGAAGGCCGTGACATAACTGATTCTCGTAAGGTTTTTGAACGTTTGGAGTGATCCAAGGTCTGTAGATGTAGATTGGGTTGACAAATTATTTTTCATTCTAGATTTCTATTCCCCCAAGCTCGTCTAACAACGCGCATCCCGCGTTTTCCTAGTTATTAGCGTATAACTTTACCGTTGCAGGAAATTCAAAGCAGAGTTGACAATAAACATAATGTTTACCGGCGCGGTGCGAATGGATCATATGGTTCTTATCTGCTGATGCCATCTAAAATATTATCAATCCCAATTTATTTATGCGTCATTATAAGAATTTACACTTCTAATGGACTATCTTTTTCATCGATATTTATCTTTTATTCTCTAACACTCACCTTTATTGTAATGTATTGCACATCTACAAAGCATGAAGCCACGCACGTGTTCACTAATTCACAAGCACCGCCATTGCGAATTCTCGGACAAGTAAAACAAATAAATAACGAAGAGGGTGGGCGCCGAGAGTAACAGCAGGGAGGGAATCAAACTTGATTACGTAAAAATAGCAACACTGCTTCACGGGTGTAATTGCTATTGGATTCACTTCCCCCCCTCAAGATCATAATAACCAGGGTGATGATTTTGCCAACTAATTTAATGCGCAGAATTTCAATGACGAGTTCTTTGATAACATTCATTATTTAACAATTTATTTCGTTATTTTACAACTGCGCAAATTGAAATTAAGAGCTGCATTTTTGAAGTTTAGAACTGCGCATATTAGGGTCAACTGCGCACTAATATAACCCCTGTCAATGACTATACAGAGGGAAACCACGAGAATTTTTTCAAAAATAGACAGTGACGGAGATTGAATCAAGGCCCGATATGCCTCTTAACTCTCGGATCGAATAAAGCGAGTGCATTGACAACTTACTGAGCTAAAAATGCTGGTTTCTTTTCGATAATTCACTCCAAATCGGTTCCATTACCGAATATAATGTCGAGATAAATAATACAATTCGTTCTGATATTTCTCATCATATAATTCAGTGAGATTGTATACATTTTAGTACCGTCACAGTGAATCGTATATGATATATAATTATTGTTTCAACTTTGAATGTTATGTATTGTTGAATGATAACCCATGCAATGCATACAAAAATAGAGTCACATTATTCTGTTTCAATTTTTCAGTGGTAATCATCTGTCCAGACATTGATACCCATCTCTACATGAAACGCTCTCATGAAAATCAAAAGTTATATTGTTAGTTTCCAGTTCGAATTAATGGTTTTCGGTTTTGTACAAGGAAATGAGAACTCAGTTCTGGTTCCGGTATTGATCGGCATTAGTAGGGGTTAATGTTCCGATTCCGGTTCTTGAAATTTCCGAACGATCCCAGTCCTAGCTCCATTCATTCAGCTTCATTTTCAAATATAACGCCAAGATGATTTATACATGTTTTCCGATATGTTTCATCATTTAGTGAATTTAAATAAAATATTTCTACCGTTATGGTGGAAAGTATATATAAAGAATATTTACGTTTGAACTTTCAATGTTATTTAATGTTGATTGATAACTCATGCAATGCATAGAAATTGATTTCAAAATTATTATGTTTCAATCTGTAAGTGCTATTCAACTGCCTAAACGTTACATTACCAGAATCTCAACATGAACCGCTCTCATGAGAATTAAAAGTTATATCGTCAGTTTCCGGTTTCATCTACAAGAAAATGAAAACTCAGTTCCAGATCCGGTATCGATTGGCAAAGTATCAAAGTTCCGATTTCGGTTCTTGAAATTTTCAAACGATTCCAGTTCTAGCTCTATCTACTAATTTCATATTCACAATTCGGATTGGGTTGAACGAGGGACTGTATTGATGACTAAAATTGATTGACATCGGTGAATTATTCGATTGCATTCATTTATTTCCAAGTTGATTTTACACAATATTTGAAGGGTTCATGACAGAGTACATGTCCTCAATTATATAACCTCAGATTTTAAAAATTGCCATAACATAATGATAAAGTAAATTGTGTTTAGGTTATATACACATACATTCACATACAAATCTTTCCTCACTTCTTACTTTTTTTCCCGCTTCATCCACATTCCAAGAATATCTACAAATGTTTACAACTATATGGCAAAGTATACGGATACCAACTAAGGCGTAAAGTGAACTCACCAGTCACCATCGACTCATCTCTCAGCCCTATCGTTCATTCTGATTGTGATTATCATAAATTATGGAATTTATTCAAATATATGTTTTTGGATAGTAGAAAAGAATCAATCGTGGATTGCTGTTGAGGAACCATCTCAGTATCATTATCATTATTTATTCATTGACAAAATAATACAAGTAATCCACAAGTGCTATGTGATAGAAAATAAAATGTTGCACATGATATTTCATGACAGAATACACAACATATAGCAATACTAAATAAAGAGAACGTCATATTAACATAAAGCAATTCGTGGGAATAGAAATACAATATACAAATAAGACAAATAAGTATGAAGACGTCACGAAACAAAGTTAGAAGAAAACTATTCATTACCATCACACTAATCTATGAGTGACAATTATATGAACAATACTAACTTGGCTCCATTTTATAACTACCCAATGTTTGCAAATAGCTATACAATACCCACCGAATCCCTTTTTTTATTCACTCTTATTTTGAAATCCACGCAAGCATATCCCTCTTCTGAAACATTTATCCAATCGAACGAAATACTGACAGCGCTTTTCGATTTAAATACATCTTCAACCGCCATCTCGTCAGTCTGAACTCTCTTCTTATACATCAACATATTGTCTTCGTCGCCGCCGCAGCACACAAGCGCGAACGTGAACTTCGCCGCCAATTCCGGACTGCCGATACATTGCATCGCCGCCAAAAGCGTTTCTTTTTCCGCGTCGTACCGAGAAGTTAGCGTGAACAACTCGCCGTGGGCCGCGATCAGAATCACCGACAGAACATTGACCAGTTCGCGGTGTTGGATTTGGTGTTCCTCACCGCCTTCGAAGTAACGCGTAGGATGGTCGGATTTGGTGTGAAATTGGATCAGAGAATAGACCAGAATACATTTGCAGTTACTGTCAATAGAACAATTTCTTTTTCTTTGTGGACAAACAAGTTCGTGGCGTGCGAATTGATTGGCTGGCATCCGTGCCCAACAGTCATCGCACGAGAGTTCGTACTCCTTACTGATACACTCGAGCGCTAGATTTGGTGTGGGAATGAATTCCTGACGGCATTCAGGACATTCTCTAATCTCAGGTGCATCACGACATGTGCTACATATATTATGACCGTTGATACACATGCGTATTCGTGTGCTGTATAACTTCATGCAGACAGGGCATTCGAGATGTTTCTGGATCACATTCGCCTCGTTTTGATAGGCGATACTTTTTCCAGGAGCGGGCAATACTTTGATTTGTTTATTCAGTTGCACATCAAGTGTACCGAAAGTTTGACTCTTATCGGAGAGTTGTTGTTCGATTATGGTCACAATTTGTTCCCTTTCGATGATGCTACATTCGTAGTTGGTGAGTTTTGTCTCTTTTTCTGTCAAGAGTTCTTCTTGCCGGAGAAGTTGCACTTCTTTCTCGTTCAACTCCTGCCGTTGTTTCTGCTGTGTGTGGAAAGTGAATGGATCAATTATATCGAAAATTAATTTTTGAGATGAGTGTAGCATTAGCGAAAATATCTATTCCATATACCTGAAAAATTGGGCTCCCATTTTATATTATTTGTGTGGAATTTTGTGCGCGGCATACAGGTCAGGAAAGGAGAACCAATCGACTAGATACTATTCTGCATATTGGTGATACTCCAGAATAAGATGAGTTTATTTTTCAAAGAATTTGGCCGAACGGTTTCTCCGGAAAGAATCGGAAAGTTCTGAAAATCCTCATAAGAACAACTCAGAGGAAACATATTTGAAGAATGGAAATTCACTATAAGCTCTCAAACTCTCAGTATAGGCCTATATGAACAAAAGCTATCATACATGATTTCAGTGATTTTTAGTGGATGAAAAATAATGAAGAAAACGCAATAGAAGTTTACATTTGATTGATTATCAGGATCAATTGGATTTTCAAAGTAAATATACGTCAGGTTGCACCATGAATAGCAACAAGTAGCAGGTAAGGTTCCTGATTGTTCGGGGTGATCCAAGGTCTGTACATGTAGATTGAGCTAACAGAATATTCAACATTCCGGATTTTCATACTTCTTAGCCCATCTAACAATGCACATTCCGCGTGTTCCTGATATTGGCAACAAGGAGGCCAATATCTACATATCAGATATAATATTTGGAAATAAATGCAATAGTGTGATCACGCTTGTATATGCAATCGATTTTATACGTACCATTTCATTAGGCTGCAGAGTTTTTCCCAGTAGCATGGTGTGGTCCTTACCACAAACAACCTGGAACCAATAAGAATATGAATGACAGATTTGTTATGTTTATTCCAGCCATTCTTTCAATGAATGAATGAATATTAGGGTTTTGAGGCGCATCGACAGCGAGGTCATTTAGCGCCTGTCAAAATAAGTTGCAACAAAAGGTGAAAAGTGTGATATAAATGTGGAAGTGAAATTTAGATGATATAAATGTGGAAGTGAAATTTAGATGAGAGAACCTCAAAATATATTAAACTAAGACTAAACTATGTCTAAAGTGTCTAAAGACGTTATACACTAATTTGTTAAAACCGAACATGTGTGTGCTGTAAAGGGTCACACCCATGGGACTAGGATGAGAACGTTTTACTACTTGTTCTCAGTTCAAACTCGCACTCAAATAAGAGTGGAGGAACGACAAACCATAATGAATATATGTTGTAATATGGTTAGGTTTAAAATATTCCTGATGTCTACCCCAAGAGATCGACATCAAGAATAAGTATCAAATGTCAAAAAGTAGTATACTGGAAGAAGATGATTGCACAAACAACGTCATCTTGATCAGACATGTATATGTCCTAATTGGGGCAGTTTGAAAAATGATACTGGTAACACGACGACTTCATCGTCTCACGCGAACAACGATGCAGATCCACGAGCATGTCAAATGAGATCCAATAGGTTCGATAATCTTAGGAAGCTGAATATGGTATCTATCGATTTTGAATTATTCCCTAAAATCTTCGGCATTGTGTCTTCCATACGAAGCTGTCTCCTCAGACCAGTATATTTCTGACACTCGAGTAATATGTGTCGAACAGTTAAAATCTCGTTACAAATCTCACATCTAGGGACGATTTTATCGGGGGTGAAGAGATAGGAATGGGTTAAAAGTGTGTGTCCCACTCGCAGACGAGTGAGAACTACTTCCTCCCTCCGTGAACCTCGGATTGAAGATTCCCAAGCACTAACAGTAGGCTTTATTTCTTTCAGCTTGTTGTTGGTCTCCCTGTCCCACTCTTTTTGGAAACGAGATTTGAAAAGTAGTTTGAAATACGCCTTGAAATCATTGAAAGGTACTCTCGGGTTATCAATATCTTCTTTCTCCGTCGCTTCTTTGGCAGCTGTGTCCGCCAACTCATTACCACCAATCCCCACGTGTCCAGGTACCCAGCAGAACACTACACTGACATCCTGCGAGGCAAGGGCGGTCAGGAGTGTCTGCACTTTCTGGACCAGATGGTGAGTAGGAAAGATCTGAGTAAGAGCTTGGAGTGCACTCAAAGAATCGGAACAGATCAGGAAGCACTTCTCAGATCGTTGTTGAATGTGCTGTAGAGAGGTGACAATTGCAAACAACTCGGCTGTATAAACGCTACTCATCGAACCTAATCTAAAACTAACAGTGGAGGATTCGCTGACGAATGCGCAGCCAACTTTGCCGTTCAGTTTCGATCCGTCCGTGTAGTATCTAATATGTCCGGGGTAGAGTGTGCAGAGCTCTAGGTATTTTTGCTTATACTCTTCTGCACTCGTGCTTGCCTTCGTACTTGATGACAAGTTCATCAAGCACTCCGGACGTGGAGCCAACCAAGGGGCGGTATCACTGAATTGGATTTGATAGACTCGAGGGTATACAAATGACTCTTCGACCAAAATATGATTCAAACGAATTCCAGTTGGTATGGTGGCAGATGGTTTCGATTCATAGAGAGCATGAAATCTAGGATTTATAACTGATTGGTAGGTGGGATGATGCTTACTGCAGAATAATTTCGAAGCGTATGAGCAAAGTAGATATGCACGTCGACTCTTCAACGAGGGCTCGCCAGCCTCGCAATACAGGCTCTCCACCCGACTGGTACGGAGTGCTCCTATGGCCAGTCGGATGCCCGTGTTGTGAACTGTATTGAGTGGCTTCACGTAGCTCTCTCGTGCCGAGTCGTACACAACACTACCATAATCCAATTTGGAACGTATTAATGCTCGGTAAAGCCGCAGCATCGTGGTGCGATCCGCTCCCCATTTGGTACCACTAAGATAACGGAGAAGGTTAAGTGATTTGAAGCACTTGAGTCTGAGTTGCGAAATGTGAGATTTCCAGTTCAACTTCACGTCAAACGTCAGCCCTAGGAACTTTGTCGATTCTGCGAATGGGAGAAGTTCTCTACGGAGATATATATCTGGGTCAGGGTGCAGGCCTCTCAGACGAGAGAAACGCATGCACGTTGATTTTGATGTAGAAAATCTGAACCCAGTTTCATCTTCCCATGCTTCCAGTTTCCTATTTGCAAGTTGGATTTGGCGAGAGGCCGTTGTACTTCTCGCTGACTTACTGAATATAGCCAAGTCGTCGACAAATAAGGAAGAAGTGATAGAAGATGGAACGCTTCGAACAATACCATTTATAGCGATGGCGAACAAAGTAACACTGAGGACAGAACCCTGTGGTACACCGTTCTCTTGGATGAAATCATCCGACAACACATTACCAACTCGTACCTTGAAACGTCGGTTGGTCATGAAATTACAGACAAAATTAGGAAGATGGCCTCTGAAACCCCATTGTGACAAGGTTTTCAATATGTTGAAGCGCCAGGTAGTATCGAATGCCTTCTCGAGGTCGAAAAATACAGCTATCACTTCCTGCTTCGTAAGAAAAGCTTCTTGTATGAAGCTTTCCATACGAATGAGATGATCCAAAGTATTTCTATTTTTTCTGAATCCAGACTGTACTGTGCAAAGGAGGTTTTTCCGTTCCAACCACCAAACGAGGCGGTTGTTCAACATCCTTTCCATCACTTTACACAGACAGCTGGTCAGTGATATAGGTCTATAGCTTGATGGTGAATGCTTATCCTTAGATGGTTTCAAGATCGGTACCTGGATAGCTTGTCTCCAAGAATCAGGGAAAGTATCGGTTGAATAGATATGGTTGAACAGGTTGAGAAGGTCATTCAAAGCGGCAACTGGCAGGTGTTTCAAGAACTGATTGTGTATTCCATCAATCCCCGGTGCTGTGTCTCTTGCGCACGTTATCGCGTTCTCCAACTCCCATACACTAAACGGCACGTTATACACCTCGTTGTTCGCAGAAGAGAAATCTAATCTTCTACATTCTGCAGCACGTTTGTGTATCTGGAACGATGCCGAGTAGTGGTGAGAGCTAGAGACGTCCGAGAAATAGGACCCGATAACATTAGCTATTTCCTGTGGCTCGGTAATTAGACTACCATCCTTGTTCAACCCAGATATACAAGATGATTTGAATTTGCCGTCTATCTTCCTCACTCTATTCCACACTTTGGTGAGGGGTGTGTGAGTATTAATGGATGAGATGTAAGAATTCCATGAGGCTTTTTTCGAAGTCTTAATGATGAAACGAGCCCTTGCTCGGAGTTTCCGGAATGCCATAAGGTTGATATTGGTTGGGTATTTCCGGAGAATTCGAAGGGCTTGTTTCCTCTTACGGATCGCCACCTTACATTCCTCGTTCCACCAGGGAACAGGTATGTGGCGTTGGTTGGTTGACGTAAGAGGAATGCTGTCTTTCGCGGCGGCAATAATCACCTCTGTCACATGCTCAGTCCTACTATCAGTATCATGGATGTTATTCGAGTTCTTCAAATCAACACGCTTTGTGAAAAGGCTCCAGTTCGCGCGGCGCAAGTTCCACTGCGCACACCGCAAGGGCCGTTGATGAGAATCTACTCTCAAGATGAGTGGGTAGTGGTCGCTACCACACAGATCTGAGTGAACGGAGAAATTGAAAAGAGGTGCGACAGATGGGGTGCAGACACAAAGATCGATCGCTGAAAACGTACCGTTGAAAGCATTAAACCTTGTTTTCTCTCCATTGTTGAGAATAATCAAGTCGTTGTCGTTGAAAAATTGCTCAAAAAGGCGTCCTCTGCCGTTACTATCGACCATTGTGTCACCCCACAAGTTATTGTGGGCATTTAGGTCACCTAGAATAACATAGGGACGTGGAAGCTGTGACACAAGGTTATCCAGATTTATTCTAGTAACTGGAGCCCATTCAGGTAAGTAAATATTACAGAAGGTAACAGGCTGAGGAAGAGCAATTCTGACTGCCACTGCCTGTAGTGGTGTTGTTAGCGGCAGTGGACTTACGTGACAGCTGTCGTGGACAGCTGTGGCTACTCCCCCATGGGCTCTGTTACCTGTCAGGTCATCGAAACGATAGAAACTATAATTACGTATCAATGGAGAGTCACAAGGTTTGAAGTGCGTTTCTTGAAAAAAGAAACATATCGGTTTAATGTTTGATGTCAATAGCTCGATTTCTTCTCTGTGCCTGTTGAAACCATTGCAGTTCCATTGTATTAGAGCCATTTTGTGTAGATGATGTTCTTGTTTACTTTAAATGTAGATAGAGTTACCTAAGACCAGCTTAGGTTACTACAGATTTCAAGTTCTTTTTAGATAAAAGGATTTCCCCTCAGAGGATTTTGCGGGAATGCCGAGCTCTGCGGCTACATCCTTTTTTGCTCCTTGGGTACTTCCTCTGTTCCTTCGTTTTTGTTTGGGGGGTGTGAATCCCCGGGTGTCGGGCACAGCACCCGACGCCGGTCGCTCAGTGATGTCTGATGAAGCGCCCGACACAGGAGATTCATCTTCTTCCTCACTTCCTGTCACCATTATTTCCTCTACGGTTTCAGCCTCAGCTTCCGGAGTGAATTTACCTTTCAATAGTTTTACCAGATCATGTACCTCGTTCTGTAACTTGTCAATTTTGAGGTTTTGTGACGATACTAACTCTTCCATTCTCTTCTGCTGTTCGATCAGTTTCTTGTTTTCAGCCTTCAAAGTGAGTATTTCTTGCGATTCCTGGGACGTTGTTTTATTAGCTGCGGCTTTGGCAAAAGAAGATGGAAGGGCAGAGATAGGAAAGAGATTTCTATATTTCTGTCGAGCATCTTGATAAGTCATTTTATCGACAGTTTTGAACTCACTGATCTTCCTCTCTTCTAACCACTTACTGCAGGCCTTTGAAGACGCCGAATGTCCACCGTTGCAATTGATGCAACGAGGGCCGGACACGCAAGGCGTTTCGTCGTGCTTCTCAAGGCCGCAGTTCGGGCAGATAGGTTTAGATTTGCAGAAAGCTTGGCCATGTCCAAAGCGTTGACAGATGAAACATCGAGTTGGATTTGGAATGTACGGTCTAACAAGTATACTGTTGTAGCCAGCTATCAATTTTGTTGGAACGGTACCGGTAGAAAAAGTCAAAATAAGTGTGGCTGTGGGTACATCCTTTCCATCAACTCGTCGGGTAATACGGTAAACATCCGTAACATTTTGACCAGCGAGTTCAGATTTAATCTCTTCAACGTCACAGCATAAAAGATCATTGCAAGTAATCACTCCCTTAGAAGAATTAAGGAAGGGATGAGGACTGACTAGGATGGGGAATAAATTTGCAAAGCTGGTGGTCTTCAAAAGCAGTTGTGATTGAATATCGCTGTCTGTTTCTACAAGCAGGAGAGTTCTATTCCTAACTTTCGTGACTTTGCGAACAGTACCAGCAAGACCTCGAATAGCTTTCTCGATAGCAAAAGGTGACACGTCATGGAAGGTTTTACCATCGGAACGTTCTATTTGCAAAAATCTAGGACTAGCTGGTTTGCTTGATTCTAGATTCTGAAGAACTTGTTCTTTCGTACATTTATAATCTCTAAGAGATCGAATTCTTTTTTTTGGGGGGGGAATTGAGGGGAAATTAAGTGTATTCATATTTGGACCCACGAGTAGCTAGGGAAATAAATGTCCGCTCCCACAGAGCCCCGCTTGTGGGAGTAAGGCTAGAGTAAAACTGAAGTTCACCATGTGTCCAGAGTTTATCGTTTGGAACTAAATATATATATATATATATATATATATATATATATATATATATATATATATATATATATATATATATATATATATATATATTTATACATATATATTGAACAAAATTTCTTCATGGATGCGATCCATTAAGGATATGTATGAACGTTTTTGTCAGATCATGAAAATGTGACCATTCTGGGTCACATATTATATATATACCTATATATATATCTATATATATATATATATATATATATATATATATATATATATATATATATATATATATATATATATATAAATATATATACATACATATATATATATATATATATATATATATATATATATATATATATATATATATATATATATATATATATATATATAAATATGACTCAACTCAAGTCGGGAGCATGTGGGATATCGAGGAAATCTGTATTCGTCATATATATATGTGCAAATGCAGTAGTTTCTCTGAATGAATCTCTCTTTTAATTGAATCAACGAGATAAATGTATACATAAATGAAATATTGTGGTTACTATGAATTCATGCCTTTTTATAATAAGAGTTTTCGATCGTTTAGATATATATATGTATATATATATATATATATATATATATATATATATATATATATATATATATATATATATATATATATATATATATATATATATATATATATATATATATATATATATATATATATATATATATTTATATATATATATATATATATATATATATATATATATATATATATATATATATATATATATATATATATATATATATATATATATATATACGTACGATACCCTTGAGTTTAATGTTCTTTCTTCTTTCTTCGCTTTTTTTTTATCTTTGACGTTTTGTTTATTGAACTTCATGATTCGGAAGCCAATGAATATTGTCTTATTGGTGACCTGCTCGCACGTTTTCTGGTTTCGGAGATTGTCCCTTGATCTTCTCCATTTCGTGCTTGACGAAGAGTGTAGCTTGAACTTCTCTAGTGTTTGACGACCGAGTGATATTTGTTCTCTTCTACGTCGTGGTTGACGAAAGAGAGTGATCTTGTGCAGTTCGTGGTTTGCGACAGAGTGATCTTGTCTAGTTCGTGGTTTGCGACAGAGTGATCTTGTGCAGTTCGTGGTTTGCGACAGAGTGATCCGTCCTCCTCAGTCCGACCCTCGGTCGTGGTAAAATATACAAATCAGATGATCTATTTTGACAAATCACAGCACAGTTTCTTCTCATCAGGGTTGCACGTAGGCACTCGTATGATTCATGTAATCTAAATTTGTATATGTCATGCCTTCTTGACTATTTCTATAATAACACTTTGAATTGTTCAAATATTCCATCACATTACGTATACATTATTAAACAATATAATATTTACATTATTGATTCTCAATATAGACTTACAAACCAGAGATTATATTTATTACATGACTTCAATAACAACTAGCATCACGTGGTGATGGATCAGTTACTATTTATATATATATATATATATATATATATATATATATATATATATATATATATATATATATATATATATATATATATATATATATATGTTTGACTTTGAGCTTTCACAACTCATTATGTGCTATAAATTGAATATTTTTGGATGCAGTGGTGTAATAATAATAAAATAAAACAAACTCTTTTTAATTTCATATTCAGAATAATCAGTTCTATTTCAGAAAGCTCAACATTTCATGACCTTTATCGGTCACCACTTCAGGAGCAATGACAAAAAAAATAATATTAGAGAAACAACAATTACAAAAAATCAAGAAAAACATTTATATAAACACAAGTGGCTGTGGCATACTAAACACGGCTCCTCAGTTTGTATATTTCATTACTAGGAAAACGCGGGATGCGCGTTGTGAGATGAGCTTGGAAGTATGGCAATCTAGAATGAAAAATAACTTGTCAGCTCAATTTACATCTACAAACCTTGACTTACTTCAAACGTTCAAAAACCTCACCTGCAACTTGTTGATATTTATAGTAACCTGCAACCTGTCGCATAAACACTTTGCAAAACCAATTAATATTCAATAAAATGTACATGTTTATTGCGATTTCTTCATTATTTCTCATTCGTTGTTGTAAAAATCTCTGAAAAGGTGTATAATAGTATTTTTCATATTCTGTGAGAATTTGAGAGCTTTTGAAAAATTCTTGTTTTTCAAGTATTTTTCCTCCGGGTTATTCTTATGAGGATTTTCCATACTTTCCTATTATTTTCTGGAAAAAAATTCCGACCAAATCCTCTGAATAACAATCCCAACCTATTCTGGAATGACATCAACGTTCAGAAAAAGTTTCAAGTTGATTGATTCATTCTTCTGACCTGTATGCCACGTACATAATTACAAAAAAAGAAAAAAAAACATAAAAACGGAGCCCATTTTTTTTCAGGGTGTGAAATGGAAAGCTTCGCTACGCTCATCTAATCAATGCAATAGCTGTTGCCCATGAATCAGAAAAATTGTATCCGCAATCGAAATTTTACACCCGTTAGAGACGTTACTCCACAGAAGAATTGTGGTGTATACAGAATACCTTGTGACTGCGGTTTGTGTCATATAGGTCAAACAATGGAACTACTGATACAACGCCTTGAAGAACATAAAAGGAGTTCACCTAATCTATCAGCTATTGCCACACATGCAGCACTGGTAGATACAGGTGGAAGAATCCATAACATTTCATATGACAAGGCCAAAATAATCAATCATGAAAGCCATCGTTGGAAGAGAGCAATCAGCGAGGGTCTCGAAATTATCAACATCCTTCAAATATAAACGGTATCGATTGCGGATACAGCTTTTCTAATTCTTGAGCAACAGCTATGGCATTGATAAAGGAGAAAGAAGTGAGACAAAATGAAGCGGTAGCTGAACCCGTAAATCGGAAGAAAGATCAATCCATAACCTCTGGTTTTGTTGATGAGCGTAGCGAAGTCTCCATCCCACTCTTAGAGGGGGTTGTCTGTGTTTTTTTTTTTTTTTTGTAAGCACTCCACAGGTTGCAGGGTTTGACTGATCGACATGAAACTTTTTTTGTGCACGGAAACTTATCCAACTCAGAACTGTATAGTTTTTAAGATGAATCGGTTGAACCGATTCTGAGAAATATCATCTCAAAGTTTCTAAAAACCCTTTAAGATTTGGCTGGGCGGAAGTGTTGAAAAATAAAATCTCTCCAAATTGGATGAAATTCTCTCTAAATGTGTATACATGGATTTTACACATTATTACGATTTTGTAAGCAATTCTGATCAGTCGTTTTGAAGAAAAAAAAATAAAATGACTGATAATATTCATAAAATATATTATACAAATTGTGACAGAATTAATTTGTCGAGATTCACTGCTTTCTAGATTCAAGAGTTGACCAACAATGGAGTATTTTTTATATGCGTCAAGGTGTGTAGAAAACCAGAGTCAATGAATTGGCAAGAGTAAAACTAATTTATTGACTTTTATAGCTCATTCAGATATCAAGGTGTGTAGAATACCAGAGTCGATAAAGTAGCAAGGGTAAAACTACTTCAAGGACTTTTATACCTTATTCAGATATCTCGCTCATCTTACAACGCATATTTCGCGTTTGACTAGTTTTGATAAAATATACAATCTGAGAAGCCAGTGATCAGTATGCCACAGCCACTTGTGTTTATATAAATGTTTTTCTGGATTTTTTGTAATTGATGTTTTTCTAATATCATTTTTTGTCATTGCTCCTGAAGAGGTGACCGATGAAGGTCATGAAACGTTGAGCTTTCCGGAATTAAACTAATCATTTTAAATATAAAATTCGAGAGAGTTTGTTTTATTTCATCATTATTACACAACTCGATCAAAAAAAATCAATTTTATATATATATATATATATATATATATATATATATATATATATATATATATATATATCCTTATGTTCCCTTATGTGTTTAATATATATATATATATATATATATATATATATATATATATATATATATATATATATATATACATATATATATATATCCTTATGTTCCCTTATGTGTTTAATATATATATATATATATATATATATATATATATATATATATATATATATATATATATATATAAATATTTATTCATATACATATATATATATATATATATATATATATATATATATATATATATATATATATATATATTTATTCATATACATATATATATATATATATATATATATATATATATATATATATATATATATATATATATATATATATATATATATATATATATATATAGTTTTGTAGTTTTGAAGCTTACACGACGTATATTTAGATGAGAATTATTGTTTCGGGTATTTTCGTCGTGTAATAAAGAGAAAACGACATTTCGATATTCAAATGTTTCAACTCATCGTTTCAGGCCAATATTAGGCCTTTTATCAAGAGAATTAAAAATGATAGTTCCTTCTACAAGAAATAGAGAAAATATAGAAAATATAAACGATTAAATAAAGCTGAATTCACAATGCGAACCAATGATCAGTGATTATTGATCAACTAAAGTTGGCAGATACGTAATCAGTGTTAGCGTTCACATTGTGTTTAATATTAGTGACTGACCTTGAAAGTTAACTAACTTTCAACTTTAGTATCAATCATTAGTTTCAATCAGAAGTCGTAAATTCGAAACGACAGGAAGTCCATGCAAAAGGAAGCAATCCCGCTCGATAGACCGCTCGTTTACGGCCTTCCAACATGTAGATTTCAATTTAAATCCGTCATCATACGAGAGCTACGACTCATGAAAATTAATTCTTTTTTCAAGCCTATGTGAATGCTCAGTTTTTTAATTTTAGTATTCAGTATTAGTCACTAATCATTAGTTCGCATTGTGAATCCAGCTTAACAATACATATTTCATGAAATGCATGGCGCTGAAGATCATCTATTCACAGGCTGAGTGGATCGCTCTATCATCATGGTGGCTGTGCTGAAGGCTTCCTGGAACGTAGGTTATAATTCGATGTTGTCGCTGTTGTTGAAAGGCTGTCAGATGTCAGTTCTATTATTTTGGGGGGAAGTTTCTGTGTTATTCTTGGGGGAAGTTCTTGTCTCTTATTCAGAGTTTCTAATGCTGTGATCCATCCATTGGATAATCTAAACCCATCGTCGTTATTGAAATTAGCTGGCCTCTTCCATATTTCCACTGACTCTGCAATAAATCTTGGCCAACGTCAAGTCTCTCTAACTAATAATTCAGTCTCGTCATATAAAATGATATGTTGTTCACCATTTGTATACACTCGGCCATGTTCCGCCACACCAGATAGATCGATTTCATTGGATTGCTCGTGATATTCATGTTGTTTTATACGTTCCCTTATAGGCTTCTGGGTTTGACTCACGTAAACTAAGCCACAGTCACAAGGAATCTGATAAACCTCAGCTTGATCCAGACTATTGACATCTTTCACTGATCCAAACATCATGGACATTTTTCTGTCTGTCGTATAAACGGTGCCGATGTTATGCTTATTCAACAGCCTGCCGATCTTTTCGGTTGTACCTTGCACAAATGGAAGAAAAGCTGTACCAATTGTTTTCTTTTCGATGACTACTCTAGTTGGTTTTCGTCTTATGGCTGATTCTATCACTTCATCATCGTATCCATTAGCCTCAAAAATACTTTCAAGATAGTTCATTTCCTCGCTAATGTGTTTTTTGTCACAAAGTTTTCTCGCTCTGGATATGAGGGTATTCAAAACTGAGCGTTTTTGTTTCGGATGTTGTGACATAGCGTGCATATATATATTCGTATCCGTGGGTTTCCGGTACACAGTGTGGCTCAGAGCTCCATCTCCTCTCCTTTTAGTAGCACATCTAAGAATGGAAGCTCATGGTCTTTTTCTACTTCTATTGTGAATTGGATGTTTGAATTTATTGAATTCAGATGATCCAAGAAATAGTTCATTTGATCGCTTCCGTGAGACCAGATCGCCCAACAATCATCTATGTAGCGTATCCAGCACTTTGGCTTGAATATGGCTGTATCTAAAGCATTGATTTCAAAATCAGCCATAAATAGATTCGCCAGAAGTGGTGATAATGGGAATCCCTTTGCGATACCTTCTTTTCGTTTATATATTGTGCCCTGAAATGAAAATTAACTATCTTCCATGCATCCTCTGATCAAATTGATTAATGAACTCGCAATCCTTCTTTTCTTCAGCGAATCTATAGCTTCTATAACTGGGATATTTGTGAAAAGAGAGATGACATCGAAAGTAACTAATATGTCGCCAGGCTCGATTGTGTGAGTGGAAATTAGTTCGAGGAAATGGCTTGAGTTCTTGACATAGCTCTTCATTTTCTCTATCTCAGGACTCAATAACTTGGCAACGAAACGAGCTATCTCGTGTGCCGGAGAACCTATTGCACCCACGATAGGACGAAGTGGATCGGCAGTCTTATGTTTTTCAGGTAGACCGTATCCCACCAAAAAATTGGAGCCAAGGCCTGAAATATTTCAACAACTACAAAAACTTCTCCATATAAAAGGTGTGAAATCAAAACTGTATGCCAAGTGCAACTCAATATTTATCAATACGGCATGAAAAATAACAGGAAACACTTGGCTCATTGCCCCTCACGTCCTCTCATATAACACCAAGCAGAATTGAAGTGAAGTGCATGATGCAATGAAATGGGTGACTTCAAGTTCCTGACACAGGGAAACGTAATAGGATTCAAGAAAATTTGTAATTTACGTGTTTGGTTATTAAATTATCAAAATATCAACCTTTCTCAATGTTGCATTTGTGGCTCGAGAGAAGGCAAATACTGACTTTGACCAGGACATACATTTCCTCGTCGGAGTATAATAAATTACTTCAGATGAAAATGAAAATAATATAAAAACAATTTGAAATTATACTTTGGATTGAAAAGTGATTTTAGTGATTTTGTTATATTCATATAACCCAAATTACGAAATCTCACACGATATTCGTAAGTTGGGTTTCATGAACTTGATATTGAGATGAGGTAGATTAATAATATTTACAAGATATTTTTGTTATTCAAGTCTATTCATTCCGTGCTTCATTCATTTATATGATTAGATGAGCGATAGCGAAGACATCCATCTCACTCTTATAGAGCTTTGTCTGTGTGTTTTTGTTTCTGTTCGTCTGTAAGTAACTTATGCTGCACAGGTCGCAGGTTTTGACTGATGAATATGAACTTCTTATGCATGCAGACTCATCCAACTTAGAACTGTATAGTTTTTCAGTCAAATCGGTTGGACCAATTTTGAGAAACATTATCTGATTTATCTGAGAACATCATGAGATCAGGGTGAGCAAGAAAATTCGAGAAATAAAATCTCTCAAAATAGAGCTTTAAATTGCCACTGAATGTAAACACATGAAGTATACTAATTTGCATGATGCACGTTTGATACACGTATACGAATTTGTGTGCAATTCGCATCAGCCGTCTTGAAAAAAATAATTTCATAATTGTTTCTTTTCTTCAAATAGCCTAGATATAAATGTAGATATAAATGTAGGCTTTAAATTTGAGTTTTCTCAATTACTACCAACAAAATGACACCAAGTTGATGGAAACCAAAATTTTTTAATAGAGAATAGACGGGAGGGCAAGTTCTTTGAATCATATTACGTTTCCCTGTGTCAGGAACGTGAAGTTACCCATTTCATAGCATCATGCACTTCACTTCAATTCTTCTTGGTGTTATATAAGGGGACGTGGGGGGCAATGAGCCAAGTAATTCCTGTTACTTTCCATGCCGTATTCATAAATAATGAGTTGCACTTGGCATACAGTTTTGATTTCACACCTTTTATATGGAGAAGTTTTTGTAGTTGTTGAAATATTTCAGGCTTTGGCTCCAAGTTTTTACCCGTCAGTGTTTTTGGTGGGATATCAGTAATTTTTGTTGCTTCATAATGATTTGCTCGACCGCAATAGCATCAGAATATATTTTTGTGTTAACAAATTTCCGTTCCAACTTCCAATAAATACAATATTTCAATTGATTTCTTAGCTAATCGTATACCAGCATTGAATCAACATAGTCGTGAAGTTGGAATATTCTTTAAATACCGGTACTTGAAATATACGTATTACTAAAATAGGCAGAGAATATTTAGAACATCTCTTCTCGTAGAGGAGAAAGGACGATCCACATTTGTTAGGAATGCGGTAATTTCAACATAGAGAAGGCTATGGTTTTACTAATGCACGGTACTGAAATTCGCGCATGTATTTTTTAGACAATCTCATTGTATAGAGAGAAGACGCACGAACTACGATCATTAAAGAAAGTAAGAAACTATATGTTGCCTATAGTCTAGACATATTATGGCTCATAGGCATACAATCTATAACACATCATTATGTAATAGGCCTAGGCCTACAATCTGTTCTAATGCCACTATAACAGAATTAATGTAAGTTATGAACATTTGCTAGAATATTTACAACACACGGGCCTAGGCAGGCCTACTATATCGTAGACAAACAATAATTATAGGCCTAGCATACGAATTAATAATATTCAGCTACTTCGATCAGCCCCGCATGTTGGACCTACCTTCCGTTTCTATAGCAGTTTGCTGTTTCTCCTCCTCTTCTTCCTCAGTTTGTAGATACCAAATTGAATACGGTATGACGTTTATCATGCAATAAGGTATCAATGTGATAATTTGTAAATATCAGCTGTTTCATTTGACATTCAATTGTGTCTGGTGGGCGGTGGCGATCATTCAGATAGATCGAGCGGATCGAGCGGAGGAAAAAATACCTGAAGTTTTCGATGGTTCATTGGTGGCCGTGATTCACCGTCGATACGACAGTATTCTACATTTTCTGTACGTTATTATTTCAATCTTTTCCAATTGAAAATTATCAATTGAAAAATCACTCACACACAATCGATTTGATATATCTATACAAGTATATTGTTGAAATTTCATTGAAATATGTTGTGACATGATTTTTTAAAATGATGAAATATATATATATATATATATATATATATATATATATATATATATATATATATATATATATATATATATATATATATATATATAACTTGACTCCAACTCTCACGATTTTTGTGTCTAAATAATGAGGAATGGTGGTGACCCTGATGACCTGATGAAGACGAGACCAATCTCGTTGAAACGTTGGTCAGTTTGATTGAATAATATCACGATTGAAAAAAAGCCCAGTTTCACCCAATTTATATATATATATATATATATATATATATATATATATATATATATATATATATATATATATATATATATATATATATATATATGTTTCTCGTAGGCTTTCATGGAGTGGAAATATGTTTTAATGATTTGCGGAATCCATGTTAATATATGTTCTATCTCAACGTTCCGAATTCATTACAAAATTCATTATCAAGAGACTAAAAACACACTTTTAAAATATCATAATTATAAAATCAGTTCATAATATAAAATACGATGTTAACAGATCAAATCCATATGACAGAAGTGGAAATGGAAACAGAAGAATGAGTTAACAAGGTTCAATGAGAAAACATGAAGCCAATAAGATTCATACCTTACAAATAACACAAAAAAACAACAAAAAACAAGGTCTAAAAAATGATGATGAAATAAAATCGATAAAAATCAATCAAGTAACAGAATATATGAAAATTATTACAATATTTAGATCTTAGAATAACTTGTGTTCTTCTCATGATTTGTTGTTACCCATGATTCTACTCTGGTACCTCGTAATTGGTCCTACATATGATGAGGGCCGATCAGTTAATAATTGACCATTGTTCTGACGGATGTTCGATTGCGTTCCAGTATTAAAATTTCCTCGAGATAAAACTGGTTTCCAACTATCTGAAATGCGGATGCTGTCATCTCTCTTGTTTATATTTTGTGGTATTTTTTCCATTTCCACTGCTTCTCTGAATAGACGAGGTAAATGATGGTTTATCGAATCTAAAGACTTGGTATTCTCACAGTCGATGGTGTGGCGATTTTCAAACTGTGAAGGGCTGAAGCTGTATTTTTGAGTTGATTATTCACACTACGTTTATGTTCAGTCATTCTTGTACTAATTCTCCTTGACGTCTGTCCCATATATGTCTCATCGCAATCTCTGCATGGAATTTAATATACACTAATGAAATAATGAATTTCCCTAATGAATTATGTCTTTAGGATTGCGGAGCATAGATCCAATTTAGCGATCGATGGAAAAAACAGTTGTGATTTTATTTTTGTTCAAAAGTTTACTGATTCTATCAGTTGTACCACGTATGTATGGAATATAAGCTTTATCCTCAACGTCATCTTTTTCTTTTGTAGTATTATTCTCCAGAAGAGGATTTCGATCAAATGCTCTAGTTATAGTAGAGTTTGAGTAACCATTTTCCAAAAGATCATCGCGTAATTTATTTTTCTCCTGGTTAATATTCTCCTCGTCAGTCAGTCTCAATGATCTTATAGCGAGTGTGTTTGGAACTGAATTGCTTTGAGCAGGATGATGATGGGAGAAAGCACTCAAGTACCGACTAGTATTCGTCGGTTTTCTATACACTGTATTACCTAGTGTCCCATCGTTTCGTCTCATTATCGTCAAATCTATGAAAGGAAGTTTCCCATTTTCTTCAATTTCCATAGTGAATTTATTTTATCATGTTGGTTATTCATATGAACAAGAAATTCGTCCAACTTGGCCCTCCCATGAGTCCATAGCATGAAAGTGTCATCAATATACCCTTAGTATAGCTTCGGTTTAAATAAAGCTGTATCCAGTGCTTTTATTTCTAGATCCTCCATGAAAATATTAGCTATCACTGGAGACAAAGGTGAGCTCATAGGTGCTCCACCCAACTGTTTATAGAATTTATTTCGATACATGAAATATGTAGAAGTAAGACAGTGTTGAGTCAGTTGAAGAATATGATCTGGTGGTTTCAATTTATTCTTAATAATATCTGATGCCTCGTATATTGGAATTTGAGTGAAAAGCGACAATACATCCATGCTCACAAGTAAGAGATTTTCTTCAGTAGTGCTATCCTTTAATAATTCAAGTAAATGGCTTGAATTCTTGACGTAAGATGCTGCATCTTCTACATGCGGTTGGAAATATTTGGCTAAAAATCTTGCTAGCTCCTGGGTAGGAGATACAAATGAAGAAACAATAGGACGAATAGGAATGCCTTCTTTGTGAATTTTCGGTAAGCCATAAAGCTTAGGTACCCTGGATGATTTTTCTCTAGGAATTATTCTCCTTTGAACTTCGACGGGAATAGGAGATATAATTATCAAATGTCTTGTTTTCACTACTAAGTAGGTTGTAGGATCTTTATCCGTCAATTTATAAGCCTTATCTGATGAAATATCATCCATCTTAGATTCATAATCGAAGGTATTGAAGTTGAAATTCCATTTATTTTTTCAGTGTGGGCATATATCAATGAGCATTCACAAAAACCCACGAAGCCTGATTCAGGCTTATCCGTGGTATAAGTACAGAAAAATACAATGTACAAGAGGTATAAATAAATTACGGTGAAAAAGCACTGACGTCGTGAACAATAAACCAAGACTATACACAAATGCAAATACAAATATTTATAAGTAACCATATGAGATGTGAATTCATACAATACATAGCATTACCAGACCCTTGCATATAAAGTCAAAATATGGCAATAAATTAGCGAAATATATCTACAGCATTATTACCTAACGTTTCCAGAAGCCAACACTTAATTTGTCCTTTAACCATGTTGAAGGTATTCAAGTTTATTATATGATTAGGTATATTGTTGAAGATTACATGAACAGCGTACTGGAGGTCCCACATACCATGTTTGTTAGTCAAAACAACAGTTGCATTACCTTTATCTGCTGGTAGAACTATGATTTCCTTGTTATTCTTCGAAGATTTTATAGCCCTACGCTCATCGTAAGAAATTTTTTTTTTTTGAGGCTTGGCGTATTTTAGTATTCTCGCAGTTTCTTGTCTAACTGTTTCAGCCTATATTTTTGATAGCTTGAATAAAGCTGTTTCTACATTACATGAAGTATCTTCAACAGGGATCCGTCCCGGTGATGAAGCAAAATAAAATCAATTTACATCGTATTTTATATTGGGAATTGATTTTGAATGAATGAATGAATATTAGGGTTTTAAGGCGCATCGACAGCGAGGTCATTTAGCGCCTGTCGAAATAAGTTGCAACAAAAGGTGAAAAGTGTTATATGAAGGTGGAAGTGAAAGTTAGATGAGAACACCTCAATATATATTAAACTAAGACTAAACTATGTCTAAAGTGTCTAAAGACGTTATACACTAATTTGTTAAAACCGAACATGTGTGTGCTGTAAAGGGTCACACCCATGGGACTAGGATGAGAACGTTTTGTTACTTGTTCTCAGTTCAAACTCGCACTCAAATAAGAGTGGAGGAACGACAAACCATAATAAATATATGTTGAAATATGGTTAGGTTTAAAATATTCCTGATGTCTATCCCAAGAGATCGACATCAAGAATAAGTATCAAATGTCAAAAAGTAGTATACTGGAAGAAGATGATTGCACAAACAACGTCATCTTGATCAGACATGTATATGTCCTAATTGGGGCAGTTTGAAAAATGATACTGGTAACACGACGACTTCATCGTCTCACGCAAACAACGACGCAGATCCACGAGCATGTCAAATGAGATCCAATAGCTTCGATAATCTTAGAAAGATGAATATGGTATCTATCGATTCTAAATTATTCCCCAAAATCTTTGACATTGTGTGTCCCATACGAAGCTGTCTCCTCAGAGCAGTATATTTCTGACACTCGAGTAATATGTGTCGAACAGTCAAAATCTCGTTACAAATCTCACATCTGGGGACGATTTTATCGAGAGTGAAGAGATAGGAATGGGTTAAAAGTGTGTGTCCCACTCGCAGACGAGTGAGAACCACTTCCTCCCTCCGTGAACCTCGGATTGAAAGATTCCCAAGCACTAATCGTTGGCTTGATTTCTTTCAGCCTGTTGTTGGTCTCCCTGTCCCATTCTTTTTGGAAACGAGATTTGAAAAGTAGTTTGAAATAAGCCTTGAAATCATTGAAAGGTACTCTCGGGTTATCAATATCTTCTTTCTCCGTCGCTTCTTTGGCAGCCCTGTCCGCTGACTCATTACCACCAATCCCCACGTGTCCAGGTACCCAGCAGAACACTACACTGACATCCTGCGAGGCACGGGCGGTCAGGAGTGTCTGCACTTTCTGGACTAGATGGTGAGTTGGAAAGATCTGAGTCATGGCTTGGAGTGCACTTAAAGAATCAGAACAGACCAGGAAGCTCTTCTCAGATCGTTGTTGAATGTGCTGTAGAGAGGTGACAATTGCAAACAACTCGGCTGTATATACGCCACTCATCGAACCTGATCTAAAACTAACAGTGGAGGATTCGCTAACGAATGCGCAGCCAACTTTGCCGTTCAGTTTTGATCTGTCCGTGTAGTATTTAATATGTCCGGGGTAGTGTGTGCAGAGCTCTAGGTATTTTTGCTCATACTCTTCTGCACTCGTGCTTGCCTTCGTACTTGATGACAAGTTCATCGAGCACTCCGGACGTGGAGCCAACCAAGGGGCGGTATCACTAAATTGAATTGGATAGACTCGAGGGTATACAAATGACTCTTCGACCAAAATATGATTCAAACGAATCCCAGTTGGTATGGTGGCGAATGGTTTCGATTCATAGA
>OZ023338.1:17309185-17334185 GCA_964007535.1 Brachyptera risi | reverse complement strand
ACTTGTGTTTATATGAATGTTTTTCTTGATTGTTTTGTAATTGTTGTTTTTCTAATATTTTTAATTCTTGTCATTGCTCCTGAAGAGGTGACCGATAAAGGTCATGAAATGTTGAGCTTTCGAGAATAAAACTAATTATTTTAAATATGAAATTGAATGAGTTTGTTTTATTTTATCATTATTACACTTCATCCAAAAATATTCAATTTATAGCATATATATATATATATATATATATATATATATATATATATATATATATATATATATATATTTATATATATATATATATATATATATATATATTTATATATATATATATATATATACATATATATATATATATATGTATATATATTCAAATATATGGATTTATATATATATATATTTATATATATTTATATATTTATATATATATATATATATATATATATATATATATATATATATATATATATATAAATATGTATATATATATATCTATATATATATATATATATATATATATATATATATATATATATATATATATATATATATATATATATATATATATATATATATATATATATATATATGTATATATATATATATATATATATCTATATATATATATATATATATATATATATATATATATATGTGTGTATATATATATATATATATATATATATATATATATATATATATATATATATATATATATATATATATCAATATATATATATATATATATATATATATATATATATATATATATATATATATATATATATATATATATATATACATGTTTTTTTAGAATCTTTTCTCAGAACAACCACGTTCGCTCTTCCGGATGCAGTTGTTGGATCTGAAAAGATCCATTGCTCCGAAATTTTAACAAGATCGCACATGTCTTCTTCAGGGATTCGTGTTGATCAGCAGGCTGCGTGGTACTAAATGGCGTTGGTTCTTTCCGCTCTCAGCCCATAAACCTTCTGCCGAGATGTTCCTGCTGCATCCCGCTGCCTACTCGATTGTCATTGGTCGGGCGCTCTGCCAATGGCTGCGTTCGCTTCCCTCTGGCTTGTTGAGTTGCTCCCAGTTTCTCCATAGAGAATATTGTTCACCTCTCCATGGTCTCTCTCAGATCAGCGTACGTTACGTGTCGCGTCACAGTGAGGCTCACGGCTACGGCATCCGTGACTCCCGGGCATGCTGTTCGTAAGCGGCGGGTGGTGGCTGCACTGCTGGGCACATCGTTCTTCCTGCGTCTGTCCACTCTCATCAGCGGTGCTTTCGTTCTGGCTGAGGGAGAAGTCGGCAGTACGCGCTGGCTCAAGAGTAGATGCTTCCATGTGGCTGGCAGTCGCAGGGCGTCATCTCGGGTATTCATCGTGTGCAGCCTCTTCAATTTCGACTGCTTCTCTGTAGATCCGGGGGCGTTCGTGGTCGATCCTGGCTATTGTTTTGCGTTGTCACAATCATTCCGGTGGTTTTCTGTGGATGCGTGAAGTGCAAGTGCCGACGAGTGATCTTGGCTTCCGATTAATGACCGGTGTTCTTCTAGTCGGGCCGAGATCTTACGATTGGTGCGGCCTACGTATGTTTGCGCGCAAGACCCACACGACACTTCATATATGCCGTGTGACTCGAGAGATACATAGTCTTTCACTCCTCGCAGCATGGATATTATTGCTCGGTCAAACATGACGTCAAGACGAAAAATATTATTAATAATGAAACAGCCCGTACATGACACATTTCTTCAGGCCTACGATTTCACGTGAGAAAATCTCAATCTTGAATTCATTCATAATCGTCCAATACTACCATAGCTGAAAGAAGTTGGCTACCAACAAAATGATAATGATATCTGCGGTGATTCCATCTTGCAATTCAGTTCAGTAATCGCCCTTCAAAGAGGTAAATGTTCGTTTATTTCCATGAATCTCGTCCCAAATAGTACCTGAACCCTATCTCACAACAGCTGTATTGCAATATGACGTTGATAATTGAGGGGTTGATGCAAAAACAAGTCAAGTCACATTTTTGACGTTTTTGATAGGAGCGCGCAATTATGTAAAATATTTTTTTTGCCTTCATTCTGGAGCAATAATAAGTGAAGTACAAGACAGTGTGCAATGCACACTTACAGCCACTCACTTTTGTGGGAAGAACAAGACATGTCCCAGGACTTGCTTCGTTTTTGCAACCAATCAAGGTGGCAGTGAGCTGGTCAGATCTCACCAAATGGCCGTCTAGAGTTTGAAATAAAAAAAATCCAGAAATTCTGGCGATTGAAACCATCTACCCTGACCTCTAACCTTCAATCTAGCCTATCATCTAACCTTGTATTGATTATAATGAATAAATTTGATGAAAATCGTAATTATGTTTTAATATCAATCTTGGTGCAAAAACATGACAAGTCAAAATGCATCAAGGGTTGCAAAAAATAATCATCCCTCCAATAAAAATCATTCAAGATGAATTGTACAGTAGAATTTTTTCATTTTTTTATTACTATACTTAAGGAAATGAATAACATTTGAGCTATATATTCATTTTGGAATTTGAAATCTAATATTGTGAATACATCCAGATATGAAATTTGTGACTTGACAAACTTTTGGTGTAACGTGATTTTTTTCGAAACGAGTTTCACGGTAAGAAATCAATCTACATCATTTTTCTAGATGAAACAGGGACCACTGGATCCAATTGCATTATGGATACGAAATTCCGCTTAAAATTCCTCTCGACCGCAACGAATTGCCGGGAAGTTGTCGACCGTTTCGACCGGGGTGGTTTTCATGGCAACGATGCGGCAACCTGAATTCATCAGCGTAAGACCGTGTTCATATTCGGATTAATCGGACTGTTGTTCATCTGGAAATAATTCACTCAGAAATCCCGATTCTGAATCCGGAAGATATGGGCAACAAACGGTACCCATGTTTTGGTCCCATAATACCAATATGATTTGAATAGGAAAAATTCCTTCCGTCATTTTGCATTGGCTTCATGGGACTAAAACATGGGAACTGTTTTTCACCCATATCTTCCAGACTTCAGATCGGAGTTTTCGGGTGAATCATTTCTGGATGAAGATCAGTTCGTTAAATCCGAATATAAACACGGTATTATGCTAAGAAATTCCGGTCGGCCGCAACCTCGCCGTGAAAAATAGCCAACGCTGACACCTTTCCAGCGACGTTGTGCTCGATAGGTAAAAACACAGAAAGAACCTCGTAAGTTGAGTTTTTTTTCATTTGTATTCTTTGAATTTGCATACTTTCATCTCATAAACGTTTCCGAAACTCTCGACATGAGAGTTTGACGAGCATATGTGCAGTACAGTTGCAGAATTTGTGCCGACGCTGTGTGAACTTGACATCTCGTTTCTAACAATTGGATTTCTCGTAAAGTTACCGAGCACAAATTCTGGAACTCTCGGCATAAAATCTAGAGACCGAGCACAAACTCTGGACAAAGTATCAGAATTTGTGCTGACATTGGAGGGGCTGCGTGAACTTGGCCCCTCATGGTTGGCGAATCGATTTTCTCGTAAAGTTACCCAGCACAAATTCTGGAACTCTCGGCATAAAATCTAGGGGCCTAGCACAAACTCTGGACAAAGTTTCAGAATTTGTGCCGACATTGGAGGGGCTGCGTGAACTTGGCCCCTCATGGTTAGCGAATCGATTTTCTCGTAGAGTTACCCAGCACAAATTCTGGAACTCTCGGCATGAAATCTAGGGGCCTAGCACAAACTCTGGACAAAGTTTCAGAATTTGTGCTGACATTGGAGGGGCCAGGTTCACGGACCTGTTTCAGAGAGATTATGCATGCAATAACTGAGCTTCTTACAAGTTTTTTTCCATATATTGAGTTCAACGACGCACTATGATGGTAACTAAGATATATTGGCGTCGTATGAATGATTGATGATATAATGGGATGATGAAATGAAGGTTCCTTAGGTATTGGGAAGGACAATGGGAAGAGAGCGGTCGTAGCCTATATTGTATGAACCATTCCGGCATTAGCCTGGACTACAGAGAGACACTACAAAAAAAAACTGTGAAGATGGACGGTAGCAGAGATCGAAACAGGTCCGATATGTCCGTTTACCTCCCGGATCACATGAAGCGAGCGCATTAACCACTGCGCTGCATGTACCGGTTCTTACAATTATTTGGTTGTTGGACGAACTTTATCGCGATACAAGTACATGTTCAAACTTTTCATTAATCACCTTCATTTGTTTGTACTCCAGTAGGTCTCCAGCGATATTGCAGATTGATGTTCCTGGCACAGCATTTATCCCTCTGCCACACATGTAGAGGTTCCCGAAGTCTATACGGAGAAACGGTTTACATCATGAGAATATTAGGCCTTACCACCATCACTTGACCTTGAAGTAGGGGGCAGGTGGGTCATCAGTCAAAACTGAAGTGGACCAGTGTCGATCAAGCGAAATATCAGTTTTTTTGGTGATAGCTCTTGAACGGTATGAGATACCAAAATTCTAATACGCGAGAAACACAAATAAATATGATTCAATATGATATGAGGTTATAACTATTCGAGTCATGTCGCATAACTGTCAAGCGTATACAGCCTAAAAAAATTGTTCAGCTGTCTACGCTTGACGGTTATGTGACATGACTTGAATAGTCATAAGTTATATCATCTTGAAGCCATTATAATCATGTGTTTCTCGCATATTAAAATTTCGATATCTCATACCGTTCAAGAGCTATGATGAAAAATGATATTTCGCTAAATTGACTTCCAAGAACTATCATTCAAATGTTTTTATTCTGTAAGAGAATGCTTGACCGATTGATAAGACTGTATTTTATATTTTGACTCATTCAAATTTGTATTATATGTACTGGTTTTTCACATTTTGACAATGTATTCTTCCTGATTTATCTTATAACATCCACACGTTCAATCGAGATCAATGAAAAATGGAATAAAATGAAAATGAAATGTAATTTAGTTAGTGAATAGGTATTGACGGCAAGTTGACAGCGAGATCATTTCACGCCTATGCTCGTGTCCGTGAATACTTTTGTCATGCTTGTCAACTCTTGTGAATGTTTTTGGCAGATGAAGGTAGCGAAAAAGAAAGAGTAAAGGAAGATGATATGACAAATCAAATACAAAAGAAAAAGAGAATATGGGCCTATGAGGAAAAAAGTGGCAAGAAAAAGAAATGAGATACTGAACGCAACGCTCAGTGGAAATGCTCTCTAAATACTTCGGTAATCAAAAAACTTTCACTAGAACGGAACGGTACGAACTTGGCCTAGATACTCACTCCAGGCCTTTTCGCCAGGGGTAACACGTTTGGGAGCAAATGAATTGTTACCAACGACAGCTCTGGAGATCACGGAGCCACGCAAGCCCCCACACTACACCAAAGGGATATCCAGATCCTTTGAGGAGGATCTTATTTAAATAGTCTCATATATACGACGTGTACTATTAGGGTCACAGACAGCGTAATCCTGGTGTTGAAGTTCATTGGTTCCAGATGATTAAAATCGGGTGATTTAAGTTCTACCTTGTTGTGCTTCGTCCAACCATCCCACCTCTTATCCATAGCACTGATTGGGGGACAAAGTTTTTGCATCAAGTATCGATGTTATTAAGAAAAAAATATGGTTTTCATCTATATCGAGTTTAATTACCTGTAATCATTGCCGAATGAAAATCTCCGGCAGCGATAGACGTCACTTTGGCGGCCCCTGAATCTAATGGCAAGACCACTAGCCGTGCCGTGGTGATTATTGGACCTTGCGCAGCAAAACCGCACTGGCCGGATTGGTTGTTTCCCCAAGTCCATACGTCACCATCGACTGTTGACATCAATCTAGCATTTATGAATATTCTATTATTTGGCTCATCTCACGAGGGACGGTCAAAACAGGACAAAAAGCGCCAAATGCAGGCCTTTGGCTTCTGACACATGGTGGGTAAACGGTGGGCCCAATCAGTCTAATTATTTCTGCACTCGAACCACAATGAGTGTATCTGTGTATTCATATTATTATAAATCATAATTTCATATTCTATCACTCTGAAAAAACCTTATGAACAATGAAAAACATGTAGAAATATGTTGATATTTGACAATTATTTTGAAAGGGTTGAAAACACCAAAAACTAAAGCTCTTCGAGGAAGCTCGCATTGAATACTGGTGATTATTTAAGCAAAATCTGTATGTTGTTACGATGATTGGTTTTCCGTTGCCAACCCAGATTCCGAAAGCCTGCAATCAAGCTGGTGGGCAACATTTAAAGAGGCTTCTTAAGAATCCAAACAACAGATAGGTTGTGTGTGAGCAAGCACGCGAGTGAGTGATAATATAGGGGGGTGCCTGAAGAGTATATACCGGGATAAAGTAGACTCGGTTGTGTGACATGGGTTTGAGTACCCAGCCCTAATGAATCCTAGCAACATTTCATTGAAAAGCATCGCAAAACTCATGTCACACGACCGAGTCGACTTTATTCAGGTACACGCTCTTCAGCGTTGCCGATGAGAGGATGAAGTGAGATATTAGGCGAGAAGGTATGTATATTTGCTGAGCAAACATTTCGTCTTCATTCCGTTTCATTGTGTGTTTGTTTGTGTGTGTTCGTTTTGTTTAGCCGTAAAATAAACCATGGACCAATGGACCAATTGATCTATAGACTATAAATATAAAATATATTCATATCAATAGATATAAATAGACCAATAACCTTTCTCGGAAGCGAATGAATTGCTCCCAACGATGGCTCTGAAAATAACGGGTTCATGCAAGTATCGTGAGTTGGGTCACGGAATGAAGCATGCGCATAGCTCAAAAATGATATTTATTAGATATATCACATTATTAATTCACTTTTTTTGGTAAGGTTTCGTCTGTAATTTGGTTGGACGAACCCACAGAGCTCCTCTAGTCTGAACGATCAGTGTGACAGTAATTGCATCGCTTGAAACATTCACTCATCAAGTATTCATGATGAATGATAGAACTAGTATTTATTCTAAAATTTGTATATTCGAATATTGAATTGATTGAAGAGGCTAGATACTGGGCAAGAGAGTGGTCAACTTGGTGACTGTTTCCTATTGGCTACTGAAATATCTCTCGCATGGTCGCCATTTTATGTCCAGAATTTAGATGAGATGTTTGAGAACGTGTGCTAGACTTTATCGCATCGGTTAGGAAACAACTTCAGTGAAAATGCTGGCATCTCTTACTGACAAAACTGGTTAGTTTACAACACTTTCGGACAAAAAATGTGGACAAAAAACGATGTCCTGCGCGGGAGTTGACTACATTTTTACCCAGTATCTAGCCTGTATACGATCATCGGCAGTGGAACCAACCAATGCACGCAATTGGGCTGCATTTGGTTGGATACACCGATGGGAGTGCAAACCTCAATTGTACCAGCATACAAGATGAGCCAGCAGGTAGTGTGAACAATAGCCTGACATCAAATGGGGGTTGAAATATGGGATTAATCATTCTCTGATCATGGAGCTGTATTGTAATGGAGGTCAAACTCAGCGACGATCCATGTACTTCCAGTCACTTCCAAACGGCGGCCATTTTCTCGATTCACCTGCTAGTTGGAGCTACTCCCACGTTGGTAAATCAGCAAAGCCTTCTTTATGATGACATATTAGGTAATGATATAGAAGGCCTTGAGTAATGACATAGAAGGCCGTGATTTTGGTTACTGAATATAAAACAAATTGGTATAAGCCCGCACCTGACAACAATCAGTTTGAGCAGTGAACACGGTCGCCGTTACCCATTATTCAAAGTGATCAAGTGAGTTGAACTCTCAACATTGAGAGTTATACCTCAATAACAATACAACTCCATTGTCTGATACCGAGGGTGTTCTCTCATTAGATATTATTTCGAAGGTATTGAGAATATCACTGTTTCTGCCTTATTGAGATTTTTATCCCTCAAAATCTTCAAAAGTTATCACAAGAGACTGATGGCGTGTTCAAACGAAGTACGATTTTGCCAATACCATGTTGTCGAGCAATACGATGCGAGCTTTGGGGCATTCAGACACAAGTTTGGCACCGCGCATCGCATTGCTGTAAAGTCACAGCCACCTTGAAAAATAATCCAAATGACTGTGATCATTGGGCCAATAGAAAATTCTGTCTGGGCGACCATATTCAATCAATGTGCATTGTTATGACTATCGATCACTCGAATTAAAAAACTGTTCGCCTATTGGTCAGTCATGCATAAACCAACACCATAGGATAGGATGTCTATCCGAAATTCGACGTGATTCAAGTGTTTTTTTTTATTTGTATATTGGGTTTTAAGGACGCACTGTTATGATTACTAAGATCTTTTGGCGTCGGATGAATGATTAATGAGATGATAGGATGATGAAATTCAGGTTTTTTATGGGTAGTGGGAAGGAAGCGGTCGTGGCTTATATTGTGGGAACCATCCCGGCATTAGCCTAGACTACAGAGGGAAACCACGAAAAAACCCTGTAAAGATGGACGGTGGTGGGGATCGAACCGGGTCCGATATGTCCCTTCACCTCCCGGATCACACGAAGCAAGTGAGCTAACCACTCAGCTACTGTGCCGGTAACTCAGTGTTGACCTTGTTGCGTTCGCACGGGGTGTTTCATTGCTCGACAACATAGGATTGACACGATAGTGCCTCGTCTGATCAGGCTATGATATTTCGCTGATTTGACTCCATGCACTTGACGTGTCAGTAGCGGTGATCTCAGAGCCCTGGTCCAGTTGAAAGTAAGGTTTGTCAATAAGAAAAAGTAAGAACACAATATTACCGGTAAGAACGAGCGTATGAGCTTGCCCTGATGCCATCGCAATGACATGCGGTGTTACTATGAGCTTCATCTGCTGTGATGCGACCGCGCTGCCATCTGTATTGCTTGCACTTGCTCCGGAACTCGTGGGGATCGGTTGAACTGCAATATAGTCATGATGTAGTGACATTAACCTATTTTATCATGATATAAAGAAGGTGATCCAACTCCCATATTGATAATATGGACGGCATTTGTGATTTCTTGCGGTCAGCTCAGAGCCGAAGGTCCCGATTGCCTGTCACGATTTAGAGGATTCCCTTGTGCACTAGATATAGATAAGAGTGGCTACGGTAGACCTACAGGTGGCATTGTTCAACTCTAAAATCTGAAATTACAAAATCTTGAATTTTTAGACGAGCTTTAGCGAGGAGTCAATTTGACATACTGAAAAAAAATGGTGTTCGTTTTTATGTTGTTTTTTTGTCGGTTCTCCACAGGTCAAACGGCCAGAGCTATCAAATACAAACCTTTTTTCATCATGGTTCCTCATTTAACTTAGATCTGTATAGTTTTGTGGCATTATCGGATGATAACTTTTTTTTATGAATTCAAGAAATTTCAAAAATGCCTATTAAAATAACACGGCGAAAAAAAAAATATCTTAATTTTCCAAAGAAATGAAATTCCGCGTGAAGTTGATTTACATTTTGATACACATTTCTGAAATTTTTCAGCTTGATCGAGTGAGCCATTTCGAAGATAAATCATATATTGTGCTAAATTGGTACCACTCGGAAGCAGTTTTTACCCATTTCTAACTTAAATGTCACCCAATTGGCGAATGTAGGCAAAAGTTTGGCAAAGAAGTCGACATACTATTACTTTCCGCTCGTCTAACAACGCGTATATAGCGTTTTCCTGGTCGTACAAAATGAATGAAACTACCAATATAATTTTACTGAGCCGTGTATAGCATTGCTGAGCATTGTTGTGTTATATAGTTTGATATAGAACCGATAGTTGCGCCACAGGCAATTGGGACCCTGGACTCGGGTAATGACCCTGGAAATCTTACACTGTCAAGACCCGAGCTGGAGCACCCCCTATAATTAGACGAGCTTTAGCGAGGATTCAATTGGACATACGGTGATGCTGCTAGGAGACTCACTCGTTCGGGGAGTAGGAGCGCAGGCCGGGGGAAAGCTGGACGTCACAGTTTTACCGGGAATAGGGGTAGTTAGGATGAAGAAAGTGTTGGAACAGGTTAGTGAGAAGGATGCTGCAGGGAAGGCGGTGATAGTTCATGTAGGGACAAATGACGTGAGTGGTAGGGATGGCTGGGGAAAGGTCAAGTTAGTACAGGAGATGGAGGGGTTAGTGAAAGTAGCTCATGGGAGGTTTGGGGAAGGTAGGGTGGTGGTTAGTGGGATTTTGTATCGTAGGGATATGTAGAGGGGGGTCATCAATGGTATGAATGACTTTCTTAGTCGTATGTGCGAAAGAATGGATGTGTGTTTTGTGGACTCCAATTGTTGGCTAAGAGGAGAAGGATTAGGTGGGGATGGACTTCATTTGTCAAAGGAGGGGCAGCGGATGTTTGGTGGGCTGTTAGGGAGGGTAGGTGATAGGCTGGGAACACAGGTTTGACTTGAGGGGGGTGCGATGAATGAAGAAAAGGGGGGGAGAGTGGGTGGGGGGGAAATAGGTCGAGGGAAAGTAAATGCCAGGTGATTAACCTAATGGTAGTAAATTGTAGGAGTTTAGCAAATAAGGTGAATGAATTTAGAACGCTATTAGAATTGTACCAGCCAGAAGTGGTGGTGGCAGTAGAGACATGGTTGGGAGGGGGATTTACAGAAAGTGAATTAAGTATAGATCGTTACACATTGCATAGAAGAGATAGGGATATGCATGGAGGGGGGGGGGTAATGGTAGCAGTTAAAAGAGGTATTCAGGGGACAGTGCTCTGGAAGGAAGAGGAAGTAGAGATGATGGGAATGAAGATAACAGTAGGCAAACAGTCTCATGAGGTAATCGCAGCATATAGGCCTCCGGGGGGGGATTTAGGACTGCTTCATTGCTTAGAGGATAGGCTTAGTGCGAGGGATAATGTAGAGAGTTTGATTATAGCGGGAGATTTGAACATGCCTAACGTAAGATGGGAGGTAGGAGGTAGAGAACAAGGGAGGGGAGTAATGCAAAACATCGTTACGGGCTTATTAAACGAAGGTTTTCATCAGGTTGTGGAGGAGGGAACCAGGAGTAGAAGGTTAGGGGGTACAAATATTCTAGACGTAGTGTTAGTCAGGCCGAGTGAGTTGTGGGCAAAAACAGTGATTGTTGATGGCATTAGCGATCATCGGGTACCTATAGTCAGCTTAGCTTTAGCTCCGGTTTAAACCGATAACGTTGGGAAGAAAGTTTGGGGATACAAAAGGGTGCAGGCAAGAGAGGTTCAAAAAGCTTTTGAGGATAGGTTTGAGAAGTGGTGTGAGATTGACGAGCGTGATGTTGAAGGTCTGTGGTTCAATTTTCGGAAAGTATATGAGGAGGTTAGAGATATGTTGGTTCCCTATAACGTGTTGCAGGCAAATGCAGATCCTGCCTACTATAATAGTACGGTTAGGAGGCTTAAGAGAAAGGGTAGAAAGATGAGTAGGAAATTGAGGGAGTCAGGGGAGGGAAAGGAAGCGATCAGGGACCTGAGGCGGGACTTAAACAAAGCTAAGAGGGAGGCGAAAGAAAACTTCATGGGTGGTATGTTTAATGAACGTGATGTACAGGGTAGCTGGAATAGAATGAACAGGTTTGTTTCTAGTCAGAAGGGTAGTAGTAAGGAGTTGCCCACCTTAGTTGATCAGGGAGGGAATGAGTGGAAAACGGATAAGGAGAAGGCAGCAGCATTAAATAGATTCTACGGGGAAGTGTTCAATGTGACTGGAATTATAGGGGAGGGAGAAACAACACTGGAGAGGGAGGGGGAAGAAGTCCTGCTTACAGAGGGGGAAGTGTGGAATGTATTAAGGAAACTAAAAAGTGGGAAGTCACCAGGCATAGATGGGGTGCAAAGCGATCTCCTGAAATTAGCGGGTAGGGGGTTGTAGGTTATTTGCTAAGGTTGTTCCAAGCCTCACTCACAGCAGGTAGAGCACCGCAAGATTGGAAAAAAGCGGAGGTGGTTCCAATTTAAAGGGGAGGGAAAAGGGGCAGGGTAGACAACTACAGGGGAATCAGTTTAACGTCACATGTATGTAAGATGATGGAAAAGGTAGTTATAAAGAGAATAATGGAGAAAGTAGATGAACATAGGGGTATTTCGGAAGTGCAGCATGGGTTTAGGAAGGGGTATTCATGTGAGACACAGTTGTTAGGTTTTGCGGAAGAGCTGGCAGGGGTAGTAGACAAGGGGGGCTGTCTTGATGCAGTGTTTTTAGATTTTGAAAAGGCTTTCGACAAGGTAGATTACACTATATTATTAGGGAAGTTGAAACTGTCCATTGGGGATGCTGGGTTAGTTAATTGGATTGAAAAACTTTCTTCAGGATAGAGTTCAAACGGTTCGAGTAGGTTCGGAGGTTTCAAGTGAGGTTAAGGTTACGACAGGAGTTCCACAGGGTAGTGTGCTAGGTCCGTTATTATTTGATTTATATATAGATGATCTGACTAGGGTTGTTGATTCGAGAATAAGGTTATTTGCAGATGATTGTGTGGTATATAGGGAAATCAATACAGAGGAGGATGTAGTAGCTATTCAGGCAGATTTGACGGCACTTAATTGTTGGGTTCAGTTGAACAAGATGGGGTTAAATGAAGGAAAGAGTAAGTTAGTCACCTTTGGTAGGAGGAGAGTGAGGACTGATGTAGTGTATGATGTAGGAGGGGAGGCACTTGAATGAATGAATGAATATTAGAGTTTTAAGGCGCATCGACAGCGAGGTCATTTAGCGCCTGTCGAAATAAGTTGCAACAAAAGGTGAAAAGTGTGATATAAAGGTGGAAGTGAAATTTAGATGAGAACACCTTAATACATTGAACTAAGACTAAGACTAAACTATGTCTGAGGTGTCTGAAGACGTTATACACTGATTTGTTAAAACCGAACATGTGTGTGCTGTAAAGGGTCACTTCCATGGGACTAGTATGAGAACGTTTTGTTACTTGTTCGCAGTTCAAACTCCCCCTCAAATAAGAGTGGAGGAACGACAAACCATAACAGATATATGTTGGGATATGGTTTGAATTAAATTATTCCTGATGTCTATCCCAAGAGATCGGCATCAAGAATAAGTATCAAATGTCAAAAAGCAGAACACTGGTAAGAGATGATTGCACAAACCACGTCATCTTGAACGGACATGGAAATGTCCTAATTCGAGCAGTTTGAAAAATGATACTGGTAATAAGACGACTTTATCGTCTAACGCAGATTCACGAGCATGTCAAATAAAATCCAAAAGCTTCGATAATCTTAGAAAGCTGAATATGGTATCTATCGATTTTGAATTATTCCCTAAAATCTTTGACATTGTGTCTTCCATACGAATCTGTCTCCGCAGAGCGGTATATTTCCGACACTCGAGCAATATGTGTCCAACAGTTAGAATCTCGTTACAAATTTCACATCTGGGAACGATTTTTTCGGGGGTGAAAAGATAGGAATGGGTTGAAAGTGTGTGTCCCACTCGCAGACGAGTGAGAACCACTTCCTCCCTCCGTGAACCTCGAATTGAAGATTCCCAAGCACTAACAGTAGGCTTTATTTCTTTCAGTCTGTTGTTGGTCTCCCTGTCCCATTCTTTTAGGAAACGAGATTTGAAAAGTAGTTTGAAATACGCCTTGAAATCATTGAAAGGCACTCTCGGGTTATCAATATCTTCTTTCTCCGTCGCTTCTTTGGCAGCCCTGTCCGCTGACTCATTACCACCAATCCCCACGTGTCCAGGTACCCAGCAGAACACTACACTGACATCCTGCGAGGCAAGGTCGGTCAGGAGTGTCTGTACTTTCTGGACTAGATGGTGAGTTGGAAAGATTTGAGTTAAGGCTTGGAGTACACTCAAAGAATCAGAACAGATCAGGAAGCTCTTCTCAGATCGTTGTTGAATGTGCTGTAGAGAGGTGACAATTGCAAACAACTCGGCTGTATATACGCTACTCATCGAACCTAATCTGATACTGACAGTGGCGGATTCGCAAACGAATGCGCAGCCAACTTTTCCGTTCAGTTTTGATCCGTCCGTGTAGTATTTTACATGTAAGGAGTAGTGTGTGCAGAGCTCTAGATGTTTTTGCTTATACTCTTCTGCACTCGTGGTTGCCTTCGTGCTTGATGACAAGTTCATCAAGCACTCCGGACGTGGAGCTAACCAAGGAGCGGTATTACTAGATAGAATTGGATAGACTTGAGGGTAAACAAATGACTCCTCGACCAAAATATGATTCAAACGAATCCCAGTTGGTATGGTGGCGAATGGTTTCGATTCATAGAGAGCATGAAATCTAGGATTGATAACTGATTGGTAGGTAGGATGACGCTTACAGCAAAATAACTTTGAAGCGTATGAGCAAAGGGGATATGCTCGTCGACTCTTCAACGAGGGCTCACCAGCCTCACAATACAAGCTCTCCACCCGACTGGTACGGAGTGCTCCTATGGCCAGTCGGATGCCTGTGTTATGAACTGTATTGAGTGGCTTCACGTAGCTCTCTCGTGCCGAGTCGTACACAACACTACCATAATCCAATTTGGAACGTATTATTGCTCGGTAAAGCCGCAGCATCGTAGTGCGATCCGCTCCCCATTTGGTACCACTAAGATAACGGAGAAGGTTGAGTGACTTGAAGCACTTGATTTTGAGTTGCGAAATGTGAGATTTCCAGTTCAACTTCACGTCAAACGTCAGCCCTAGGAACTTTGTCGATTCTGCGAATGGAAGGAGTTCTCTACGAAGATATATATCTGGGTCAGGGTGCAGGCCTCTCAGACGAGAGAAACGCATGCACGTTGATTTTGATGTAGAAAACCTGAACCCAGTTTCTTCTTCCCATGCTTCTAGTTTCCTAATTACGAGTTGGATTTGGCGAGAGGCCGTAGCACTTCTCGCTGACTTACTGAATATAGCCAAGTCGTCGACAAATAAGGAAGAAGTGATTGAAGATGGAACGCTTCGAATTATACCATTTCTTGCGATGGCGAACAAAGTAACACTGAGGACAGAACCCTGTGGTACACCGTTCTCTTGGATGAAATCATCCGATAAAACATTACCAACTCGTACATTGAAACGTCGGTTGGTCATGAAATTACAGATAAAATTAGGAAGATGGCCTCTGAAACCCCATTGTGATAAGGTGTTCAATATGTTGAAGCGCCAGGTAGTATCGAATGCCTTCTCAAGGTCGAAAAATACAGCTATCACTTCCTGCTTCGTAAGAAAAGCTTCTTGAATGAAGCTTTCCATACGAATAAGATGATCCAAGGTATTTCTATTTTTTCTGAATCCAGACTGTACTGTGCGAAGGAGGTTTCTCCGATCCAACCACCAGACGAGGCGGTTGTTCAACATCCTTTCCATCACTTTACACAGACAGCTGGTCAGTGATATAGGTCCATAGCTTGATGGTGAATGCTTATCCTTGGATGGTTTCAAGATCGGTACCTGGATAGCTTGTCTCCAAGAATCAGGGAAAGTATCGGTTGAATAGATATGGTTGAACAGGTTGAGAAGGTCATTTGAAGCGGCAACTGGTAGGTGTTTCAAGAATTGATTGTGTATTCCATCAATCCCTGGTGCTGTGTCTCGTGCACACGTCAAGGCGTTCTCCAACTCCCATACACTAAACGGCACGTTATACACCTCGTTGTTCGCAGAAGAAAAATCTAATCTTCTACATTCTGCAGCACGTTTGTGTATCTGGAACGATGTCGAGTAGTGGTGAGAGCTAGAGACGTCCAAGAAATAGGACCCAATAGCATTAGCTATTTCCTGGGGCTCGGTAATCAGACCACCATCTGTGTTCAACCCAGATATACAGGATGTTTTGAATTTGCCGTCTATCTTCCTAACTCTATTCCACACCTTGGTGAGGGGTGTGTGAACATTAATGGATGAAATGTAAGAATTCCATGAGGCTTTTTTGGAAGTCTCAATGATGAAACGAGCCCTTGCTCGGAGTTTCCGGAATGCCATAAGGTTGATGTTGGTCGGGTATTTCCGGAAAATTCTAAGGGCACGTTTTCTCTTACGGATCGCTACTTTACATTCCTCGTTCCACCAGGGAACGGGTATGTGGCGTTGGTTGGTCGACGTAAGAGGAATGCTCTCTCTTGCTGCGGCAATGATCACCTCTGTCACATGCTCAGTCCTTCTATCAGTCTCATGTATGTTATTAGAGTTCTTCAAATCAACATGGTTAGTGAAAAGACTCCAGTTCGCGCGGCGCAAGTTCCACTGCGCACACCGCAAGGGCTGTTGATGAGAATCTACTCTCAAGATGAGTGGGTAGTGATCGCTACCACACAGATCTGAGTGAACGGAGAAATTGAAAAGAGGTGCGACAGATGGGGTGCTGAAACAAAGATCGATCACTGAAAACTCACCGTTGAAAGCATTAAACCTTGTTTTCGCTCCATTGTTGAGAATAATCAAGTCGTTGTCATTGAAGAATTGTTCGAAAAGACGCCCTCTACGGTTACTATCCACCATTGTGTCACCCCACAAGTTATTGTGGGCATTTAGGTCACCTAGAAGAACGTAGGGACGTGGGAGCTGTGACACAAGGTTATCCAGATTCATTCTAGTAACTGGAGCCCATTCGGGAAAGTAGATGTTACAGAAGGTAACAGGCTGAGGGAGAGCAACTCTGACTGCCACTGCCTGTAGTGGTGTTGTTAGTGGCAGTGGACTTACGTGACAGCTGTGATGGACAGCTGTGGCTACTCCCCCATGGGCTCTGTTACCTGTCAAGTCATCGAAACGATAAAAACTATAATTACGCATCAATGGAGAGTCACAAGGTTTGAAGTGCGTTTCTTGAAAAAAGAAACATATCGGTTTGAGGTTCGATGTTAAGAGCTTGATTTCTTCTTTGTGTCTGTTGAAACCATTGCAGTTCCATTGTATTAGAGCCATGCTGTGATGATGATTCTTTGCAACAACGTCTAGATGTGCGCAAAAAAAAAAATAGAATTGACAATAAATATATGTATCACTTATTAGGTTTTGTATCCTTGTGAAACTCGCTCACACGTGACTTCTGAGCGGAATCCTTCTGCCAATCAACGTCCATTCTTTCATCCGCTCGAGATGGAGATACAGAGGATGCACGCTGATTTGCATTTTCCACATTCGTTGGTGTGTCTGTGGTCTTCTTCGTTCTTGATAGACGACGAAGTTTGGTAATATCACTTTTACAATGTGAGAGTGATGGTTGCGTCGCAGGAGTTGTCGACTGCTTCGCAATTAGCTGTTTCATGTCCTCAATTTCTTTGGCCTGTGCTGCTATAGTACTTGTATACCGTTTTGCCTGCTTTGTCATTTCTTCTGCTTGTTCTATGAGTTGCTTACTCAGTGAAGACATCTCTTCTGCCTGCACCATCATCATTTGTTTCATCTCGTTGAGGGATGATTCAACTGATGTGTTAGGGGAAGTGTGCTTCGACAACTGCAAAGACTGTTCTTTTATTATGCTCTTGAGCTTGTCAACTTCCTCAGATTGGTTTAGGGAAGTGCTCTGAGCTAGAGCTTGAGAGAAAGATTTAGAGATTACAGGGTGCGGGTTGATTTCAGAGTAGCGTTTTCTTGCCTCATTGATCGAAATAATCTCCAAAGTTTTTATTTCCATGATTTTTGATTCTTTTTTGTAAAGTGGACATAACCGGGACCACACCGGGTGGTCACCGTCACAGTTCACGCAATGGCTAGCATTTGAGCACTCTTGCGGTTCGTGACGGTCAGCACCGCAATTCCCACAGGTCTCTGTACCTTTGCAGGTATCGCTGGGATGCCCAAATCTCTGGCACTTGAAGCACCGCAGAGGATTGGGTATGTGCGGGCGCACTGCCAGGCACATATATCCCACGAACACCTTCTTAGGTGTTACCGGAGTATTGAACGTGAGGATGAGCAAGGGCGTTGGCACAAGTTTTCCGTTTTGTCGCTTACTTATTCTGTATACATCGATGATATTTTGTGATCCGAATTCATTCTTTAGTGTGTCAAGTTCTAGATTCATGAGATCATGGCAGAATATGATTCCTTTGGACGTATTCAAAGATTTATGGGCTGAAACATCGATGAGGTAGGTCAAAAACAATTTAGATTTCAGAAGAATTTGGGATTGTTCGCTTGTCTTCGTTTCTACGAGTAGAGTGCCATCTCTCAGCGACTTGGAGGTTTTAACATCGCCTACCAGGCGGTTTAGCCCTCTATGTTGATCGAAGAGAGAGATATTCTTGAAGGACTTGTTTGCTGTTGTGATCGTGATAATTAAAAAGCGCGGTTCTTTAGCTACTGCTACCAGATCGTTCATGGAGATTAAATCGTCCATTAGAGCGGCTGGTCTTTTTTTGTTTCTGTGAATGGGGGAGGGGGAGATAATGGGGGTTTGGTTGATTTCATTCATGTTTGATCCCACGAGTAGCTAGGGAAATAAAGGTTCACTCGCACAGAGCCCCGCATATGAAAGTAAGGTAAAATTGAAACTGGAGGTCACCAGGTATCCAGAGTTCATCGTTCAATACTACATTAACCCGTAGTCATTCAGCCATTAGCACGATTGTTCCCACCATAGGCTTAGGTTCATGACCGTGTACATTGCAATTGTCGTCAACAAATGTGGGCGATTCGAGCATATGGAGGGAGCCGGCAAAAAGAGGAAAGTAAGAGAAGATAAGAGAAAAGAAAGGAAAGAAGAGAAGAAGAAAAGAGATCGACAGATAAGGAGAGAATCGAGAAGACAACGCAACGCTCAGCACTACCTCCATACACTCCGGTCACCGAAATGGAACCCACTCGACCGACGGTCCGAACTTGGTCTGGACCCTCACTCTAGACCTTATCGTCATGGGTGACCCTGCTGGGAGCAAATTAATTGCTCCTGACGAAAGCTCTGGAGATCATGGGGCCACGCAAGCCCCCACACCACGTCAAGGTGTTCGGATCCTTTGAGGGGGAAGTCACTTGAGTCAGTGGAAAATTACAAGTACTTGGGGGTGGTATTTGATAGACGTCTAGGGTGGGGGAGTCAGATTGAGAGAATAGTAAAAAAGAGTATAAATGCACTAAACTTTGTAATGAGGCAGCTCAGGGGGACAAGTATGGAGATAAAGGAAAAGGCTTATTTCTCGTTAGTGGTGAATTTCTCGTTAGTATTTCCATGGTGGAATATGCTAGTTCAGTTTAGGATCCTTATAGATTAGGTGAGATAAGGGATGTGGAAAGGGTGCAAAGGATTGCAGTTAGAAGGGTTACAGGTAGGGTTAGGAGGTGGAAATGGGGGGAAAATGAAAGGGGGGAGAGGGTGAGAATATTGGAGAGTCCATCTGAGATGATCCGAGACTTGGGATGGCGGGAATTGGAAATACGGAGAAAGGAGGATCGGATCTGTAATTTCTTCAGGGTAATGGAAGGAGAAGGGGGCTGGGGAGAGTTGAATATGTTGATTGAAAGGAATGAGTCAGGGTATGGGGGTAGGCGAAGTCATGATAGAGCAGTAGTTATAAAGAGGGCTAGATTAGATGTCGGTAAGTTCTCTTTCATGAATAGGACAGGTAGGGATTGGAATGGGCTTAGTAGAAGTATACTTGAGGAGGATGAAATAGGGTTGAAGCTATTCCGTCAGAAGGTTAGGGAGGCGATAGGATAGGATTGATAGGGAACTTGCCACCGCGCATTTATGTGCAACTGCAAGAGTTAATAATAAATAAATACTGAAAAAAAATTGGTGTTCGTTTTTATGTTTTTTTTTCATTTTTTTTCATGTTTTTTGTCGGTTCTCCACAGGTCAAACGGCTACAGCTATCAACTCCAAACTTTTTTCTATTATGCTTCCACATCTAGCTTGGATCTGAATAGTTTTGTGGTATAATCGGTTGGTAACTTTTATTTTTATGAATTTTAGACATTTCAAAAATACTCATCAGAATAACACGGCGAAAAAAAAATGAAAAATTTTTATTTTCAAAAAATTGAAATTCTGTGTGGAGTTGAATTACATATTGATACACATTTCTGGAAATACTCAGCTTGATCGGGTGTGCTATTTTGAGAAAAAAACATGAAATGTGCTAAATTGGTACCCCTCGAAGCCGTTTTTACCCATCTATAACTAAAATGTTACCCAATTGGCGAATTCAGGCAAAAGTTTGGCAAAGAAGTCGACATACTATTACTTTACGCTCGTCTAACAACGCGTATATAGCGTTTTCCTAGTTAGACGAGCTTTAGCGAGGATTCAATTTGACATACTGAAAAAAATTGGTGTTCGTTTTTGTGTTTTTTTTCTTCGTCTATTTTCATGTTTTTTTGTCGGTTCTCCACAGGTCAAACGGCTACAGCTATCAACTCCAAATTTTTTTCACTATGGTTCCTCATCTAGCTTAGATCTGTATGGTTTTGTGGCATTATCGGGTGGTAACTTTTATTCTTATGAATTTTAGAAATTTCAAAAATACTCATTAGAATAACACGGCGAAATTTTTTTTAAAAATTTAATTTTCAAAAAAATTGAAATTTTGTGTGAAGTTGAATAACATCTTAATACACATTCATGGGGATTCTCAGCTTGATCGAATCAGCTATTTTGAAGAAAAAACATGAAATGTGCTAAATTGGTACCACTCGAAGCCGTTTTTACCCATTTATAACTAAAATGTTACCCAAATGGCGAATTTAGGCAAAAGTTTGGCAATGAAGTCGACATACTATTACTTTCCGCTCGTCTAACAACGCGTATATAGCGTTTTCCTAGTTATGATGAATTATGATAAAATAGGTTGGTACCACGTGGTTTGTGTTATCAATCTGGACTCTTACAGCGACTGCCACTTAAGAGCCCGCACCTTAACTGATAATGTTTCTCTTCAAAATGCTCGACCCAATTTCGATGTGCTTTGCAAAGTTTTGTTGTGGGTTGGAAAGTGGAAAGAAGATTATATTGAAAGAGTCTCAGGAACCACCGCTAGATGGAGGGGTTTTCCATTCTATAATTAGGACGAAATCTAGTTACATTACACATTTCGACCAAAGAAAATGGGAGAACTGTGAAATTACAGGCAAATCAGGATTTGAAATGGTGATGAGCAAAGTTGAACCTAGAGAGGTGCGTTTTTGATTTATTTCCACTATCATTTGGTAACCGACAATTAATCAATGAAAACCATAAAATTAGGCACAATTCGATTCAATTATTCCTCCATGATGAAATTATTCTTCAATTTTTGATTAGGCATATCTAATTGTCAGAGTATTATCCATTCATAACATTTTACAGCAAGACCGTAGTGTTCGTAGCTCTTGAGATGTGGTGAAAATGGATCCTGTAAATATGTCCAGTGGCTCTTGAGAGTCCATGGGAGTCGACTTGGCGAAATATCAATCTTCAGAGGATACATTTTGAACGGTATGGAATATCAAAATTCCAAGAAAGTTGAATCACAAATGATTGTTATACCTTCAAGATAATAGCAATTATAACTAAAGAACTCGTGTGGCATATTTGTTTTAGCTGTATACGCTACACTTGACGATCACGTGATATGAGTGGAATATTCATAATCTAAAGCATGTTGTAATGTATTGAAAGTATATCTGTTTCCTTTCAACTAGAATTTCGATATCTCATACCTTTCGAAACTTATTCTCAAAAAACTTATATTTCGCTAAATCGACTACCATCGACTCTCAAAGTTCCATGCTAATGTTGTGATAAGAAAATGAATATATTACCAACACTGCGCCAGCTGTTTACAGATCTGCTGGTGAAGTTCGCTTGATGTACACCTGATTTTGAAAAACATATTGTATTAGGTTATCTCTTATATTATTGAATGAATGAATATCAGTGTTTTAAAACGCATCAACAGCGAGATCATTTAGCGCCTGTCAAAATAAGTTGCTGAACAACTAGGTAAGAAGTGTTGTATGAAGGTGCAAATGAAACTTAGATGAAAACACCTCAATATGTTAATCTGAGACTAAACTATTAAGACTGAGACTAACTATAGACTTACACAAAAGGAAATATACTTTTCAAAATAATACATCTTTGATTGTCACCTGATGCTCACGTTGTCCTGTACCTAAGGTTGATAAATGGGGAAAATAATATTGAGCGTTCAATGATGGAATGTTGGTACGCAATATGTTATCAAATGTCAACTTCAATTGAACTGAATCGAATACTGAAAGTGAATAGGAAGTCAATCGATTCAAATAGAGAATGATTGTTGAAATGGAATAGAATATAGCCGAAGATATTAATTCCATGCGAATATCGTAAATGAACTGGATGTTCTGAAATAAATTAGAATAACTTGGATTGATACAATTCATATACAAGTCAGCTCGGTGTTTGATATCATGCTGTTCTCACATTATTTCATATTTGTAATCCTAGGAAAACGCAGTAGGTGCGTTGTGAGATAAGCTTAGAAGTGGGAAGATCTGGAATGATGAATATTCCACATCTACATACCTTGGATTGCCTTGAACGTTCGAAAACCTCACCTGCAACTTGTTGATATTTATAGTGCAACCTGTTGCATGTACTTTGCGAATCCAATTGACCACTAGTGATGGGCGTGGCTCATCGGCAGGCCACCTTGATCTGTACTTCATGTGGGTATTTAGAGATACTCTGATAGGCTATGTCAATGTTCCCACATAACAAACTACACATTTGATTGGATGTTTTGTTCTGTGACGTAAGTGGGCGGGTCAATCATTAGTCGTCAATTGATCCTGATATTCAATTTAGTGGTATACTTTAATTACGGTTCATTTGTTATTTCCGATTCGATTGTTGTGAAAATCAATGCTATTTTGTATGATAGCTTTCTTCATACACAGTGAGATTTCAGAATCATTGGAAGAATTTTCATCATTCCAGTATTTACTGGAATGATGAAAATTCTCCCTATATGTACCTCAATACAATTCCAAAAAGCACGAAATTAAATCCCCGCAATGCGCTTGTTTGTTGTCTTCTCGGTGAACAATTATAAAAAAAAATCCGTTGTTCTTTTTCATCCAGTTGAAATTTTTATTTTCAATTCTTTTCTGTTTTTGTCTGATGGCGGATGAAGGAGACAATACCGTGAGGCGTGTGTGCTTTTAGCTTTTTCTCTGGGTTGTTCTCATGTTTTTTTTTCCAAATTTTCCGATTTTCTTCCGGAAAATCCGTGTGACCTATTTTATGAAAAAACAATCCCAACCTATTGCACCAATATGCAGAAGAAGTGTCGAATTGATTGAATTTTTGTCCCTGACCTATATGCCTCGCACAAAATCACAGCAAAAAACACGAAAACGGAACCCAATTTTTTTCGGTATATGGAATGGAAATCTTCGCTACACTCATCTTACAATGTGGTACATGTTTTGAAAGTTGGGAAAAATATGTACACATATTTTAAATCAAAACAGTTTATAGTTGGATTCAATAGCCATTTCCTAATTTCAAAATTGCTTAATCTCGTACTTTGAAATGTATATATTTCTCAGATTGACTGGCATTTCATTAAATACAATTTTTAAGTTATTATCTTGTTAGCATTTATATCGTCATATTCCACACGGTTACTCTTTCCCACATTGAGTAGAAACGAAATAATATGAATACAAGTCGCAACAGACACAACTGATACAAGTTGTGACGAAAGTTGCTGATTCCGTATGAAACTGATGTCGAGTGGCGAGTGCTATCTGTTACTCGGTAACAGATGACCATCTATCGGTGACTGTTTGTAACTATTTTGCATTTTTCCATTCCTCCCAAACAAGATGCATAGAGGGTTGCGTTGGTTTGTCGCCGGAAGATGGTGACTTCACTTGACTTCGAAACACGTTCCATTTCCCTGTGAATTTTTCTGAGAACCAAAGATCTCTGCTCTATCTGCTTTTGTCTTGTAGAAACGGCTCACAGACTGACAAACATGATGACAGTTGTAATTAGCTGAGGCGATGTGAACGCAAAGTTAGTTCCTTTTATCACTACTACCTAGAGCACGATAGTTCTTAAAATGTGGCCCTTGAATTGGAACCCATTTTCAACATGGGAGGAATAGGAAGTGAAGCCACAATCTCCAACGGGCAAACGCAACCCTCAATGTATCTTGCTCCCAAATATGAGACACATTCCACTCACCTCTGCCATGAAGTTTTGGCATGGCACTCCGGGCGTAATGTGATTGCAGCAATGGCTGTCGACCATCAAGGTTGCTGCTAGCATAGACCCTGCCTGACTCTGCGGAGAAAATAACAATATTATCATACTCCATATTATCAATAATGATGTGTCAATTAAGCTAATTATTGATTGGGGTACAAAAGTATTATTGGTGACCAAGGGTAATAACGTGTTAATCCACTAATTCACGCCTAATGAACGAATTCATCATTCGTAAGACTGGACCTTATAGAAAAATCCACCCGGATGTGCCCATACCAACAATGTTGAATTGGGTAACTTCTTGACCACTTCCCAGGAGAATAGCTCACTGAATTGACATGGAATTTCCCACCTGAATGAATGAATATTAGGGTGTTGAGGCGCATCGACAACGGGGTCATTTAGCGACTGTTAAAATAAGTTGATGAATAACTAAGTAAGTAATGTTATATAAAGTTGCAAGTGAAATTCAGATGAGAACACCTCAATATATGGAACTGAGACTAAACTATTAACTAAGACGTTATACACCAATCTGTTCAAACCGTACATGTGTTTTGTGAACATGTTCCGAACGAAACATTTTTCTGATTTTTTCCCGTTATTATTATACCGAATATTTTGCTACATTTCAGCAAGTTGTAAAATAAATTGTTCCTTTGAAATGAAGTGACAAGAAAAATAATGAAATAAGAAGAGGCATCGCTCAGTACTTCCTCCACTATACTCTGGTCACCAAAAGGCTTCCACTCGACTAAGACGGTCTGGACCCTCACTCCAGACCTCATCG
>OZ023338.1:17184185-17304185 GCA_964007535.1 Brachyptera risi | reverse complement strand
AAAAACATCGCACCCAATGACGTGCCTATTCTAGAACCTCGTTATAATCGTATGTTGACGATGGAGGACGATTTCAATTTAATTCAATCAAAGATTATTGAAATCAATGTTCGAGTTATACCGCCAAATCAACCACTTGATGTTAAACAAGTGCAATCTAGTTTCGAGGGAATGTTTTACGCTGCAGAAGCTCTATATCTTGCATCTAAAGAGAAGGCTAGCAATGCGTCACCAAAAGCTTCGTTTTCAACAGGCCATGTTAGCTCGTTGCCGACCATCAACATTCCGATGTTCTCCGGTGATCTTAAACAATGGAGTGAGTACTATTCCCTGTTCAAGTCACTGATTCATGAGAACGATCAGCTCAACAACAATCAGAAGTTTCATTATTTGATTTCCACATTAAAAAACTCTGCTCTTGCAACCATTTCTGGCTTTCACATCTCTTCGGACAATTATCCTCTGGCATTTGCAACATTAGTTTCTCGTTATCAAAACATACGTTTGTTAGCTAGTCTCTATATCCAAGAGATCTTAGAGTTTACGCCTCTAAAATCTAATTCTCATTCTAGCTTACAAAGCTTTCTGTGTGTACACAAGAGTTCTATTGAGGCACTCAAGGCTATTGCTATTCCTGATTTGGCTGATTTTATTCTCCTCTCATTGGCATTGACGAACCTTGACATTTCGACGCGTAAGGCATTCGAGAATAGACATTCCTCGCAGAATACCCCGACTTATGCGTCATTGATTGCATTTATTGAGGATCAGTCCAGGACTATGGAGTTGTGCGGTCTTGATAATAGCTCTAGCTCTCTGAAAGTATACTCTTCCCCGCCTAAGCAAACAACTTCGGTGAAAGCTCGCTCTAATCACGCTGCAACAGTATCAACTGTTGTAAAACCTATCTCTGCAGGCTCACAGACGTGTTCCCAGTGCTCCGGTCCTCATTATATTGCATCATGCTCTGCTTATCTGTCAATGACAGTCCCACAACGACGTGATCTTCTCGTCAAGAAAAGTCTCTGCTTCAACTGTCTTGGACCTCATAAAGTCCAGGCATGCCGCTCTCAGAAGAACTGTCGGATATGCAGTTCGCGTCATCACACATCTATTCATAACTCCGAGAGTACTGCTTCAACTCAATCGACGTCTGCGACGTCGACACCTCAGCAAGATGGATTCAACTCTCATCACGCTCTCCCTCGGCAAGCTAGCAAGCGGATATCAGTCCTACTAGCCACTGTTCTCGTACAAGTCTACACGCCTCAAGGTATCGTACTCAAGGCTCGAGCTCTTTTAGATCAAGGCTCAGAGATCTCATTTGTATCCGAATCATTAGTGCAGAAACTACATCTCTCACGGCGCCGCGCAGCGGTACCGTTACTCGGCATTGGTGCACAGCATGCTGGTACCACTCGAGGTATTGTTTCATTTAACATTCAACCTCATTATCTCTCAGACTTTAAGTGTGATGTTGATGCCTTCATCTTGCCTGATCTCACTGCTCATCTACCGAGCACCTGTATGCAATCCCGCGATTTGCCTCATCTCGCTGGTCTAACACTGGCGGATCCTGACTGTTTCACTCCTGGTAAAATCGATCTCATCCTTGGCGCTGACATCTACGGTCGGTTAATCGAAAGCGATCTAATCAAAGGACCACCGAACACTCCAATTGCACAACGCACCAACTTGGGTTGGGTATTGTCGGGTCCAAGCGCGTCGATTGATGATTCATCTCAGCAACCGCCAGCACAAGGATTCCGATGTTCGGTCGATAACGATTTGCATGATCTTCTCGAACGGTTCTGGGTCCAAGAAGAAACGCCGTCAAAATTACCTCTAGAACTGTCCGTCGATGAAGCTAAGTGTGAATCACACTTTGCCTCTACGCATTCACGAGACACCGATGGGAGGTACATCGTGCGCCTGCCTTTCAAGACGGAACCAGATGATCTCGGAGATTCTCACACGCCAGCCTCTCGCATGCTCTCTCGCTTAGCCAAGCAGTTCGCAAAAGACATACTCTACTTTCAACGATACAAAGAGTTTCTTGACGAGTACGAGAAGCTGGGTCACATGCGACGCGTGCCAGCATCGCAGCACGGAACTCAACCAGTGTGTTATTTGCCACACCATGGAGTTGTCAGGGAAAGCAGCGTGACAACAAAGCTGCGAGTGGTATTCAACGCCTCCTGCCGTACAGAGAAAGGATCGTCTCTGAACGACCATCTCTACATCGGAGAGAAGCTACAAACAGACTTGGCTGACGTAGTCCTCCGATGGCGGCAGTATCAATTTGTCTTCTCCGCGGACATAGAGAAGATGTTTAGACAGATTCTGGTACATCAAGATGATTGGGACCTTCAAAGGATCTTGTGGACTCCCAATCTCTCCAGTAGACCAAGAGAATATCAACTGGTAACGGTAACGTATGGCCAATCGTCGGCACCATATCTGGCCCTTCGTGTACTCAAGCAGCTGATCGAGGACGAAGGACATCGTTTTCCTCTCGCCGTTGACATTCTCCGCCGTGGCATGTACGTCGACGACGCCTTTGGTGGCTCAGACACTCTTGAAGAAGCTCAGATAGTTCTGAAACAACTCGACGGTCTCTGCACGGCGGGCGGCTTTAAACTCCAGAAGTGGACGTCGAACGACGACTCCATTCTCAGCACTCTTTCTGATGATCGGAAAGCAACGTCTTCGTCATTAGTAATCGACGATCAACCTCTATTCAAAACCCTTGGAATCTCGTGGCAACCTCAATCTGATAACTTTATCTTCTCCACAGGTCTAAGTGATATCTCTCCTCCTACAAAGCGCAAGGTTCTATCGAAGATATCTCAACTCTTCGATCCTCTCGGATGGCTGTCTCCTGTGACCGTCAGATCCAAGATGTTACTGCAAGAAATATGGTTACTAAAACTTGGTTGGGATGAGATATTGCCATCTCATATTGCTCATCAATGGTCTCAATTCATCAGCCAACTCGAAGACATCTCGGTAATCTCTATTCCACGTTGGCTTGGTACATCTACTAACAGTCATGCCGTTGAACTTCACGGCTTCTCAGACGCATCTCAACTAGCAATGGCTTCTGTGACGTACGTCCGTGTACTCTCTGAAGATGATCAGGCTTGTGTCACGATAATTGGGGCGAAGACAAAAGTCGCGCCATTGAAGAGGATGACAATTCCTCGCCTAGAGCTTGCTGCAGCGGTACTTCTCACTCGGCAGATGGCTCATGCTCGTAAGGTACTTAATCTCTTTAACGCACCTGTTCATTTGTGGACTGACTCCACTGTAGCTCTAGCTTGGATCCGCAGTCACCCATCTCGCTGGAAAGACTTCGTAGCTAACAGAGTCTCCGTAATTCAAGAGACGTTGCCCGAGGCTCATTGGCATCACATTTCTGGCAAGGAGAATCCAGCAGACTGTGCCTCACGTGGTGTTTCTCCTCAGCAATTGAAAGAAGAATCGCTGTGGTGGAAAGGACCTTCATGGCTCTCTCAACCGTCAACGATTTGGACCGATTGTACTCCACCACTCGACGACGGTGTACAACTGGAAGAACGAGGCTCTAAAGTCATTTCAGTAGTTGCGACTGAAGCTCCGCCACCATGGAACTTGATAACCAGGTACTCTAGTCTTACTCGTTTGCTCCGTGTTACAGCCATTTGTCGAAGAGTCATCTCACGGATGCAACGCGTTCCAGAGTCATCACTCTACTACCCACTTTCACCTGCAGAGATTTTATCTTCGCGTCTCTATTGGGTAGGAGTCGTGCAGAGGACTCACTTATCCGATGAGCGGAGACTAGTCTTCCGAAATCATGTACTTCCTCGAAACAACTCATTGTCACGACTAACTCCGTATCTAGACTCAACGGATCCTCTTCGCATCGGTGGTCGCCTCAAGAACTCGCTCCTCGATCCCGACGCGAAGCACCCACTCATTCTACCCCGGGAATCAGCTTTCACTCAGCTGGTGATCGCTGACGCTCACAACAAGACATTGCATGGTGGAACTCAGGTAACTACGGCACTAATTCGTCGAGATTATTGGATTTTGGGCGGAAGAGTGCCCGTGCGTTCATACATCCTGAGATGTGTCAAGTGTGCACGTCATCGGAAAGTTGCCGCCAAGCAACTCATGGGACAGCTTCCAGGCACGAGAGTGACGCCATCGCGCCCATTTCTCCACTCTGGCGTCGACTACGCTGGTCCTTTCACTGTAAAAACTTGGAAAGGGCGGGCGGCAAAATCCTACAAAAGTTACATTGTTCTTTTTGTCTGTTTCTCGACGTCAGCCATCCACCTGGAACTCGCTACTGACTACTCTACCGACGGGTTTCTAGCAGCCTACAAACGTTTTACCGGTCGCCGCGGAATCTGCGAAACACTCTCCAGCGACTGTGGAACGAACTTCGTCGGCGCAGACGCAGAACTTCGGAATTTGTTTTCAATTGCAGGTAAAGAATCTGCCCGAATAGGCAACCTTCTCGCAAACGATGGAACCAAGTGGAAGTTCAATCCACCCTCCTCTCCACACTTCGGAGGAAAATGGGAGGCGGGAGTGAAGTCCGTTAAATTCCATCTTCGGCGAGTCATCGGCGAGACTCTACTCACCTATGAGGAGTTCTCCACTCTCCTAATTCAGATAGAGGCGGTGCTGAACTCTCGGCCACTATGTCCGATCTCAGATGACCCCGCCGACGTCGCGGCGCTTACTCCAGGTCATTTCCTCATCGGCGCCGCTTTAACTTCGATTCCTGAGCCAACCATTTCCGACATTGCCACAACTCGTCTCTCTCGGTGGCAACTTCTCCGCCAGATGCTAGAACATTTCTGGGCGCGCTGGTCAACCGAATGCCTTCAACGGTTCCACGCAATTGGCAAGTGGCATCAACCATCTGACGCAATCAGAGTTGGTTCATTAGTGCTAATCATGGACGAGCGCTATCCTCCCGCTAAATGGCCTCTCGCTCGTGTAACCGCGACTCATCCAGGCCCTGATAGGCTTACACGAGTCGTGACAGTGAAGACATCGACGTCTACATTCAAAAGACCGGTAGTCAAACTATGTCCACTACCCGTCTCAATCTTCGAGTAATCATACACCGAGTCATGAGCATTCGACCAAGAAAATACTTCGTCAACTCTGTCGACGAGACGGGCGGTATGTTGCGGCGACAGTGGTATAAATATCAGCTGTTACAAAGCTACCCTTATGTCTCGACTCAGTATTCGGCGAAAATACGAATATATCCGAGGACATCCGAGGCTGCCCGAGCAAGGTCGACTTCAGGTCACTTATTAGTATAATATTCACTCAGTCATAGATCGTCATTAGATCAGTCATCGCTCTCGAAAGTTATCAGATATTATCAGTACGCATTATAAACTCGATGTATTTATTATTTATTATTGGTGAATAAACCGTCATTATTATTTGTAAAGTCTCTTTGTGTTTTCTCTCTTTCTTTTAAATAAAACAAGCACACTGCCTCCAGAAAGTCTCCCTGAGGTGTAAGAGGTAACAAAACAAGTTACACCCAACAACGTCACTTTCCAAAGATATTCAAGTATATCGGTCTATTTGACATGTCATATCTGCGAAAATACGAGCAACTTTGGGAATTTCTTACGAGAATTTGAATTACGCGCGCATTCAATTGGGCCGTGATCGTGAGTTTACTAACTTTGTTATGACAATAATATGAAGGATTTTATTCAATAATATTACGGAATATCATCGGGACAAGTTCTTGAATGATGCTTATTGCTTGGGATAACATACATATCGTTCAAGTTTGAACCTCGGTAAGCCTGAAAGCCCTAATCGAAATGTAAATATGACATAACCTCAATAACGTAGCAGGAAATTGAAGAATTATGAGTGAATGACATTTGTTCAAAGTTGAAACTTTAGATACCAGAGTGCAGTACATACCAGACCATGACGTCATTTTTCCCTGCGCGAGCAAATATGCGCGAACCCGTCAAAATAGCCCGAGTGAAAGGGCAGTATAAGGAAAGAATGAATAAAGAAGGCTGTGGTCTAACCTCACATTTTATATTACAGGCCCACTTAAAAAGTAAGTCCACATCATAGAATAAAGAGTAGGAGAATTATGCGAGCAGTTAGGATAGGCTTACATCAATTTTCTGTGTGAAACATTGAAAGAAATAGTGAGACATATTGTATTTGACAAAGTATTCTCATGTTATTGGGGCTTGGGCCTAGGGTGGCCCATTGAATTGGTAGGCCTATGCCTTCGCCTACTGTTTAAATCAATGGTTTGAATTCACTCGGACCACTAGGCCCTAGTACCGTACGCCTAGTTGATAAGCCTGTACCTAGGCCCCACTTTTTGAGATCACAAGCTCTAATATCCACTGGGCCATTGAGTTTATCTACAAACTCAATGACTAGGCCTAGCAGGCGTAACTCGACTTTTAACTTTGGTCTAGAAGACTACAGCACCGGTTTGGTTAGTTAACGCTCTAGTAGAGTGTGGGTTCGAGTCCCGCTCGAGGTATGGATTTTTGTGAACATCGTCAACGTATCACACACTCATTCGTGAAGACTGAATATCCTAGCTGTTGATGGATCGTTGAATAATCAATACTGCAATCATCATCATACAGCATATTATCCACATTAATTGACTTTGCAAGCAACACAAAATTGTCCCTGGATTTAAATCAATTTTTCTTTTCAGTGAATGCAGTTCTTCCTCCTTCACTCCCAGGTTTTCGATGTGCGGTTGGTGCTATACTTTGCTGACGCTTTCTTCGATTAGAAGAAAGGTTATTGTGGATCTTGCATAGTGTTACTTGCTGGGGCCGTAGACCGGTAACATAGGCCTACCATTGGTGACATAGGACGAGGAGTGAGAGTGTTAAATAAATCAGGGATTGACGTGCCATCTCAATTCAGTAGGAAGAAAATTCATAATTGGACAAAACCGGTCATGTGTGTTGAACAGAAACAGTGTAAAATTGTCAGTGTGACAGCGCAGATAATTAATTTGTAATACGATAATGTCGAAGTACTGTATTCAGTAAAATAATGGTGAACTCAAAGTGTACATCTACAAAATGACTGGGTCCTACAAGGGCATTAGGCTAGGTTTATGAAATACTGTTATGACAAGGTGAAAAAAAACAGCTTTCTCAAACAAGTGTAAATGAGTGTGAGAAAAGAATAGAACTACTTGAATTGCATCCAAATCCAAGATTTTGTATAAAATTAGGCCTATGTTTGAGTTGTAATTGAAGATCAAGTTATTATTTTAAAAATACACTGTGCTCAACAGTCAAGGGTCCTACCTGACTTGACTAAACAAAAATGAATTTTCAATGAATTGTATTTGTGTATTTGTATGAATTGTGTAGGACCCAAGTAGAAAATAAAATTGATGTTGACTATATAAGTGCATTATTTCAGAATCTTCAGTGTGTACTTGAAAGGTATTGAAATATATCCAAAGGCCTATATTCATTCACATTGGTTTCATAACGACGCACTGTATTGATGACTACGATCTATTGGCGTCGGTGAATGATATACGCTGATGATGGGATGATGAGATGAAGGATTATTTTATCAGGTGTTTTTGGATATTGGGAAGGTGTCGGTCGTGGCCTGTTGTTAGGAACCACCACAGTAGGCCTATAATTGACCTGAACGACAGAGGGAAACCAAGGAAAACCTTGTCAGGATGGTCGACCATGCCGGGAATCGAACCCTGGTCTCCTGAATGACGGTTCAGTGTGTTACCACTTGTTTCAGTCATAGGCCTATACTTACGCTTTGTGTTTAGTGTAAAACATCAACAAAACTATGTGTACATACATTTTCAGTAACGCTCATCAGTGGAAAGACTGGATTGACATAATATCAACTTGTGTTTGGGCTTAAAGACTGTTTTGGCAAAGTAAAACGGTGAAAAATAATCATGTCAAAAGTAGAACGTTCCAGTTAGTACCGGTAAGTAGTTGGCAAAGTAAAACAGTGAAAATAACCATGTCAAAAGTACAACGTGAACTGTAGTTAGGTTGCGATATTATTTATAAGAACTGATAGGCCTACGAGAATACCAAAGTGAAAAAATCGTTTTGTTCCATATTATTTATTCATGAAGCAATGTAAAGATAGATTGGTTTGCATGAAGACAGTTTTGTTGAAACATTGTTCAACCGAAAACCATAATGTTGAAATTTCAACGATTTGTATTTTGTTGGAACGTTGTTGTTGTTGTTGGAATTTTGTTGGAAAATTGAACGTAGCTGACAAAACCTACCTTCCATACATGCCTCATGAACCAATCCCCTTCCTCTTTTCAGAATCAAAAGAATTCAATTGAAGAACTTGAGTCGAAAGAATTTTATTGAGTGTTATTAAAAAATGAAAGTATCACAGATTTTTAACTAATACAATGCCCATTGGCCAGGATCGAGCGTAATTTTGTTATGAAATATTTTTTTGGTACAAAATGACCAGATGTCGACGCATCGTAGAACCCAAACATTGATTCATTAGACTGCAATATTACTTCTATATTTCAAACTTCCTAGTAAGCTGTTGGTGTCATTTATATACTCTTCCCAGAGCTGCGTGCCATTGTTACTCAGCTGGCCGAACGATATGGGCAAAGAGGGCACGCCGTGAGTGTGGAGTATGTGACGTTAGCATGTCCGATGTGCTGTACAGGGTGTAGACGCAAGCTCAGACTTGTCTAGACACCGTGCACTCCTTGCTCTCGTGGCGTTCTTTTACTACTAAGGGCTGAGTGTTTCAAGCCAATTGACAAGCTTATCATTAATAACTGGAATTGTTCCGTACAGAGATTTCGGCGGATGGCATTACAGTGTTACGCTGAAATATCATGGCAGAGTTGTAAGGACCAACTAATCATGTGAATCAATTGAATTGAACTTAATTTTTTTAAACCAGATTTTTGAATTATACTTTTCAAATGAATTCATCGAAATATTTGCGCCACGGCAGTATTAAATTCAAGATAGGCCCTATATTTTTTTTAATGAATGTTGAAAACATGTTGAAAAAAATGTTATGAAGAGGATGAATGTTGAGATTTTATGATGTGGAAGTTGAATGAGTAAATTGCGTCAATTTTATGCGAGTAAAATATTTTGCCCTTCACGGCTACCGTACTTGCGAGACTATAGACACTCATTGTTCTGTGGCTTTGTACCTTTGTATATCATTTGTTCTATAAATGAAGTACTCCCTATTGTTGGTCACCAGCCCCCACTGTACATAACTATTTGTTACAATACAACAAGATATGTTATTCCTTTAGCCTCCCCCTGCTGCTCAGTCAGCTGAGGCACAGCTTCAGAAATGTGAGTCATGTTGGGTGTGGGTTCGAGTCTAGCCCAAGGCACAGGATTTTGTGAACTTTTTTCACTTATCAGTTCAGTTATCAGTTTATCACTTATCAGTGGAGTTACGAGGAGGAGTGACTAGGTATAGCTGTACGGGCGAAGCAGGAATCGCCCAAGAAGATTCCGTCTCCAAACGGTAATGCAATCGTGACTGGATAAAAATATTTTGTTCATGCGTTGCACTAGCCCAGGGCAATACAATGTCTTTTGCGTAAATGAATCTTGTGGTTGCAAACTGTCGGGATGTTCCAGGAATGCTTCCGAGCTTAAAATCTACGACAAAATTATATTAATCACTGCATTTTGAAGACGTTAAACATGTCAACATTTCTCCCGTATTAGAATTTCAATATCTCATACGTTCGTTCCGCTCAAAAGTCATCACCAAAAATTGATATTTTGCTAAAGTGACTCCCATGTCATCTAAGGAAATTCATGATAGGATGTGTCACATCTAAAACTTCTAGGTAGTGGACAGGCTAGGGGCACAGACTTTGAAGCGAATTATACACGAGCCCGTCTTGTTGTGAAAGGTATGGACAACAATTGACTAACCCTCCCTAGGCTAGGCCTAGGGTGACACTTGACAACATTTTCCCAGGAATGTAGGACCTAGGTCAACTTAGCTGCTAGGAATAGACCTAGATAAGATGGATAAGAGTTGATGTGAATTGTGTTGTGCATGTAGCCTAGTGACAGTTGTGGGCATGATGGTAAAAACTAACCTCTCAACCAGATATCCCTGGAATCTCATTAAGAAAATAGCATCGTTTAGATCATGAAAATGTTCAGCTCTTGTCTCAAAAGCTCGAGCTCTTCGTTCTCTAGCAGTGACTAGGCCTAGCATAAAGAATTTGTCTGCCGAGTTTGAACTCGCTGGCTCGTAGGCCTGGCCCACGCGGCTGTTCGGTTTCCTACGATTCATGTTGTGACAGCTGTTAAGACTCAAGTGACGATACCCACACCTCAAGGCTAATATAGGTTAATATAGTAGAAGAGGTTGCCTATTCCCGTGAAGTGGGCGTGAGTAACTTTTGATTGGCCGGCCGGTTCGTGACGACATAGCCAGACTCGATTACGCGCGGCAGTAGGCACACAAACTCACAGACGATGGATAAATAGGTGATGAACCGAGGAATGATTTTGTATAGGCCTACATACTTTTATCTATAAATATTTAGGCTTTATTATTTAAAGTTTCATATGTAAAGATCAAGGTGCATGTTGCTATAAAACAATAGCTAAAGATAATATCCTTCATTATAGACCAATGCGTATTGCAGGTTATGTATTTCCCTATCAGGTATGTTGACGCTGCATCCATGATCCAGCTACAGTACACATTTTCACAAAATTCAATTATACAATTAAATTAGTTGGTTTTAGTTCGGTTCAGATCACCACAGTGGTTATCAGCTGATGAGCATGGATCCTATGATTGGTGAATTTAAACAATATGGTTATGCAGTGGATCAGCATTAGCTTACCGGTACATACATTTTATTCACTTTAATATGGAGCTTGGAAAACAACCACAAGTGAGTTTAATCTAGGTGTGTAGGGCCATTGAATTCATAATAACTCAATGGTAGTGCGCTAAATGTACTTACCATGGAATTCGATCGACATTAATGTAGGCCTACGGTACAATGTTTATTCAGGAGATGAAAGAAAACAGTAACATGGTACATAGGACATAGGATTTTTAATCATCATTTTATACTAGGCCACTGTTACAACTGTAAATAAGTAGGTCGACACCCTCTTATACATGGTACTTTTATTCGCTTCTCAGTTTTTGCGACCCACAGTAGGCCTACACATCTGATTAGAATATAATACTTTGAAGTCTGTGATTAAATTGAACTTATTACATATTAATTATGGGATTGCTTGTAAAATGGTAACAACTAGTCAAACGCGAAGTATGCGTTGTAAGATGAGCGAGATATCCGAATAAGGTATAAAAGTCCTTGAAGTAGTTGTACCCTTGCTACTTTATCGACTCTGGTATTCTACACACCTTGATATCTGAATAAGCTATAAAAGTCGTTAAAGTAATCTAGTCTTGCCACTTCATTGACTCTGGTATTCTACACACCTTGACGGATATAAAAAATACTTCATTGTTGGTCAACTCTTGAATCTAGAAAGCAGTGAATCTCGACAACTTAATTCTGTCACAATTTTTATGATATATTTTATGAATATTATCAGTCATTTTATTTTTTTTCTCCAAAACGACTGATCAGAATTGCTTAAAAAATCGTAATAATGTGTGAAATCCATGTATACACAATTAGAGAGAATTTCATTCCATTTGGAGAGATTTTATTTTTCAACATTTTCCGCCCAGTCAAATCTTATGGGGTTTTTAGAAACTTTGAGATGATGATTCTCAAAATCGGTCCGACCGATTCATTCCAAAAACTAAAAAGTTCCAAGTTGGATGAGTTTGGGTGTACAAAAAAAGTTTCATGTTGATCAGTCAACCCTTGCGACCTGTGGAGTGCTTACAAAAAAAAAAAAAAAACACACAGACAAAGTCCTATAAGAGTGGGATGGAGACTTCGCTACGCTCATCAATTATGAGTAAATACAACTGGTATGCCGTGTGCTGCAGCGACATACGTACAAACATAGATGCATAAGCTTAAACATAATACAATCACACATTTTTTATGCGTGAAAAGGTATAGCACGCTAGGATGCAGTCTTAACTCATAAATTCAAGTTTGTCTTAGGTTTATCACAATGACAAACTATATAAAGCTATATTATTTACAAAAAAAGACTATTGGTAGGTAACTCTCTGTAACAATCTTCTTTAGTTTTTTGATTTTTGTATCAGACTTGCCTATCGATTATAATTTTTCTTTCCCTAGACGCTTCATTGGCAAAGAAAGTTAAGAAATGACAGTCATCTATCTGACTTTTCTTCCGTACAAGTGTTGGTTCGATTGAGCTGCCGTATAATGGCTGTTCAATCCAAGAGGAAAGATTATAAACCATTTCAGTGTGCTGACTATGAAATACGTTCAGAACTTGATACATATTGTTTGTATTGGTATTCAAACATTTTCCAAATCTAATTTAACGCATGGCAGTTTTAGCGGCAACGGTGAACCTCTGTTCATGAACATAATTAATAAATACTGTGACTACATTGACATAATAATAATAATAATAATCACATAATAATCACTATATTAACCTTGGGTTAGACCTAGGTTAGACTCAACCACTCAAGCTCGCTGCTACTAGAGTCTGAGTTTGACGTCACGGCACGAAGCGCTGCCGAGTTTACACGAAGTTTTTTCCTGAGATCGGCGCAACCTCTTCTACTATATTAACATTAACCTTGCCCACACCTGTATAATATAGCAGCGTAGCTTTCAAACGGGATGATAATGAATACCAAAGCAAATACAAGTTGTGGTAGGCCCACCTAGGCATAGCTTACATCTCGGCTGTAAGGTAGAAACTAACCTCAATTGACAGAATTCCAGCCAAGGCTTTATGAGCGTAAAACAGTAAGTTTGGCGAGTCGGAAACTACCAAATTATTTGTATCACTTTAATCATTGAAATTAACAGCTTCTTGGCTTAAAAGCTGGGACTCAGCGTCTTGTAGCAGCCAATATTCGTGTGAGGTGACTGAAAACGCTGGAATGTAGGCGGCCATTTTTTCCCTTAATCGGTTCTTTTAGGAGATAATAGCTGCTCAAACGGCCTGTTAACTTAAGAGCCTATTAGATGTACTTAAAGATCTGATAAGTGCTATTGGAGTTTCATAATAACCGTTTAGGCTTATCGGACCATTAACTTAGTAGCTAGAAAGTTAAGAGCCTCTTAACTTCTTATTCGTCCTTCATGATAACGGCCCTCAGTCTTACATCGATTGGCGTAATAGAAGTAATCATATTGTTTTGTAGGGATATAATTTTATTAACATGAACAGCTGAAGCATTACCCCAGGCAAGAAGACCATATGAAATTAAAGACTCGGCAAGAGAAGTATATATTAACCGGGCAACATGTGAAGGTAATATAAATTTCAAATCATATAGCTGCAATGCACAAGATCTTAATCGCTTACATAGGAGGTCAATATGAGGTCTCCAAGTGAAATGCTGATCAATTGTTACACCTACATATATGTGTGTATTTACCACATTTATTTTTTCTGTGCAATTATCACATACTTGATCATTTAAATTGTGCAGACAGTTATAATTATGATGAATAATATCAACATGATCGAGCTTTGAATCACTGAAGGGGGAGCAAATATGTACCAAATTTGTTTTATTTGTATTTATTACCAAATTGTGATCATGGGTCCATTTCAGAATTTGATTAAAATCTAATTGCATATAATTTTCTGCAATTGCTAGTTTTTTATGCACTGCAAGTAATACCGTATCATCAGCATATAAAAAGGATTCACAATAAGAGAGACAATTAACCATTTCATTAACATAAATCAGATACAAAATTGGGCCGAAAATGGAGCCCTGGGGTACACCAGTGCTACAAGCTCTCAACTCACTACACATATTATTAACTTTGACTGAAAAATGTATATTTCTTAAATAACTAGTAAACCACGCCAACATAGGCCCTCTGACGCCAATATTTTCTAGACATAAGATTAACTTTGCATGGCATTAAGTATCAAAAGCCTTTGAGAAATCGATAAACATAGCAATAATGTGCATATTATTATTTAATTTTTCATCGACGAAACTTGAGAAATCTACTAATAAGTCGGATTTGCTTTTTCCTTTCTGAAAACCGCATTGCAATTTAGCAATTATATTGAATTTTTTAAAATAACTAGTTAGTGCAGTTGCGACACAACGCTCCATAATTTTATCTACGGCGAAAAATTATGGTCACAGACAGCGCAGTCCTGGTGTTGAAGACCATTAGTTTTAAATAATCAAAATGGGGTGGTAAGATCGCCCTTGTGGTGCCCCGTCCAAACGATCGTATCTTTCATCCATAGCCTTAATTGGGGAACAATGATTTTGTATCAAGTTTCGATGTTATTAAAAAAAAAAAAAAATTTATCAATTACTGGTAGTAAAGCTATTGGCCGATAATTCGAGTATAACATATGGTCCCCTTTTTTGTTAACCGGGCGGTTCACAGCAATTTTCATTTTTTCCGGAACTTTGCCCTGCTCAAGGGACAAATTGATTAATTTAGATAAAATGGGACTAATAATTTCGGATAAAAAAAACAAATCTTCAACTCTGATAGAATCATAGCCTGGTTGCTTATTTATGTCTAAGCGTTCAATGATAGCTTTGATATAACTAGAAGTTACTGGTGGCATATACATAGTCTGAATCTGAATCATGGCTACAACAGATGTTTCCAAATTGCATGAATGTACTATGGATTTTACGTCATCAATAAAGGAATTTGCAAACTCATCGACTAATTTTTCATTTGAAGTAACTTCGTCAATATATTTAGCTATTATATCATCAACCGAATCTTTCTTCTTTTTACCTAATACTTGATTGATTGATTGCCACGTTTCCCTAATATTACCCTTAGATGCATCAAATATTTTCTTATAATACTTCGATTTTGCTAGAACAATTAACCTATTCAACTCATTTCTGAATAATTTATAATCCACCTTGAAAATACTTTTACATGAGGTTGAACAATTTTTCCATTCTTTAAATAAAATGTCTCTCTCCTTTATCGCTGCCTTCACATCATCTGTAATCCAGCTATTCTGCTTCCTAGATTTCCCCGTACTTCTAGAAAAATGCATATACGATTGATCATAACAAGATTTGAATTGTGCAATAATAGTTTCGTAAAGCAAGTCACAGTTATTAATAGATAACAAATAATTCCAATCACATTTCTGGAAATTTCGATTTAGTATTAATTCATGTAATACAGTTGAAGAGTTAATTGTACTTTCAAATGTATGTACATTAATTGTAAGGAAAATGTTAATCATTACCATGTAGTGGTCCGAAATTTTTGTAGTAAATACAGCTGAATTGATTTCAGTTGCTCTTGTCCTGAAAAATATGTGATCGATACAGGAAGTAACTATCTCACCGAGTCTCACTTCCTCTTTAGTCACACCCTGTATACATTTGATGAATCCATTAACAGCTAAAATGTTTTCATATTTAATTATAATATTATAATTTCTATTTAGTAGATCTAGATTAATGTCACCGAGGATAACAGCATTACGTACATCACAGCTATTTAAAAAGCATTCAATTTCTTCTATGAATTTAATTTTGCTTTGATTAGGAGGCCTATATACTGCCAGAATTTCAACGGTACTATTATCACACTGAGTGAGTGAACCATGCATTCCCTCAAAATGTACAAAGTTGGAATTAAATTGTTAGAAATGAATATTTTGTTTTACAAATAATAAGAGACCACCTTCAGTTCTGTTAGACCTAGTCTTGGAAAAAGAATTATACCCTGCTGAAGCATATTTATCAATAACATCTAAGAGCGACACCTCACTTAAAAGTAATACATCAAAAACGCCGATATAATTGCACAGAATAACACACAACTCGTCCCAATGTTTACGAACCGATCTAATGTTTAAATGTAGGAATGTTAAACCATCACTTGCGTCAAAAAATACATCAAGGTCATCAACGACACTCCTCGTACAACAGTCAATAAACAGATCATTGTCGAAAGACGGCAACATGAACAATGACGTAGAACTTTATTAAAATAGAGCAGGTTATTTTATTTTTTCCATGTCAGCAAAAAAAGAGATTCTTATTACTTGACGAGTGTTTTCGTCTTTACGAGCAAATATTTTCCCGTTTTTGACCCAAATGAATTTGCACCCCACTTCCTTTCCCTTTTCCTTTGTTTTCCGAAGCAATTCCTTGTTAAATACTGTCAGATTTTCGTTGATGTATATACGCTGATCTCGATTACCTGTTGTTATCTCGGAGCTCTTGATTACGTTACGCTTACGTTCGATGAACAAATCACGTTTCCTCCTCGATGTGAATTGTACGATAATTTTAGGTGTACGACCGGGGGTTCTGGCAGGCAAGCGATGAGCTGCGTCTATGTCATCAACTTGTAAATCAATGTTCAGTATAAAGGCTACTTTCAGAACGATTTCCTCAACACACTCACCCACACAAGGCTCAACGTTGTCAAACTCAAGATTCCTATTTCTCCCGTATTGATCGAGAAGATTAACTTGCGCTTGAAGACTGTCAATTTGTTGATCCTTTTCTTCACACCTTTTAGTCAAGGTCGCGACAGAAGCCTTCAAGTCTTTGAAGTCACGGGCAAAATCTTCTTTGAAAACTTTCAATTCGTTAGTGAAGAACCCGAAGTTTTCTTGTAGTTCTTGTTTCAACTCAGTTATTATTTTCTTAAGGTCAGGATCGACGAAATTGAATTTGTGAGATGCCTCCTCTGCGCTTGGCGTACCGGAGCCCGATTTCTTGTTTTCACGACAGGTAGGACACTTCCACACCTGCTTACCTTCAATTGTCTTCGCAGCGTAAAGGTACGTTCATAGAGCCACGGCAACACGAATTTGCCGTGCCGTCAAAATGAATGAGCCAATCACAGACTTGCCGGGCTTGTCGTTCACTGTGGCCTTGAAAGTTGAATGAAGTTGAACATTTTGCCGGACGACAAACTAGCCGTGATGACGTAGACGACATCACGGCCACGTTTATACTCGAACTATGTGTTCTGCGTACGAACTATCGACTGTCAAACGCGATCACTATCGAAGTTGCCATGGTTATTGCATCGATTTGATATATAATTGTCGGCGATAGTTTGCCGTGGTAGTATGAACGGTACAAATCATTTGACGTCCAACGTCACCCGACAAGATTGCCGGCCGGCAAAAATGCCGTGGCTCTATGAACCTACATCTAATCGCCTTCGCAAGACCCGAACACTTATAATGCAAGTCCCGTTTGCAAGCAAAGCAAGAGACATAGTCACCATCCGTTGGTAAAGCAAGAGTACATTTTCCACACGACATACCTGATAGTACACTGTAACAACAGAGATAACCAGTTCCTGGAGAGCAACAAAACACGTTCGCTCACCACGAGAACTGAGACTGAACGACGATGATAATGACGATAATAATAATAATCAGATGAGAATGCATGGCATGAGAGATTATAAACAATAGCAAATACCAAGTGAAATTACAATTAAGTTATATGAACCAAAACACTGATGGAAAGCAAACATTGAACACATATTATTAACGAAAAATTCCAAACTTTCCATGAAGAGCATAGTTATTTGGAACAATAATCACAATAACAAATTACCGTGTCACGACAACAATATAATTTCAATTTGGTTTTCCGTTTCATGTATGAAACCCACCCTGTAGTTAAATATTCAATCATATCCAGCTAGTTAGTTCTTTTTTGAAAGAGGTTATAAATTCTTAGTAGAACGAATAGAAAGTGGAATCTTATTGTACACTTTTGGACCTATAAAATCTATGTGCTGCTGTCCAATTTGTTTATTACGGTTAGGAATAGCAAGAAGATTTAAATCGAAAGTACGTGTTTGATGAACCTCAGTTATAGTGTCAGCTTTATGGAATGAATTGATATTTTCATAAATATAAATTGATGAGGATTTGATGAACAACCGATTCGAATTTAGAACTTTAGTTTCCTGAAATAACATCAGTGTTGAAAATAATTTTAGAATTAGTTTTTGAATACTGACGATTGGACTGAAATTAGTTTTATTTGTATATATTTATATGTATATGTATATATATATATATATATATATATATATATATATATATATATATATATATATATATTATATATATATATATATATATATATATATATATATATATATATATATTTATATATTTATATATATATATATATATATATATATATGTATATATATATATATATATATATATATATATATATATATATATATATATATATATATATATATATATATATATATATATATGAATATATATAACTATATAGATCTATAACTAATGCACCAATAATGTTACCTGGTTTGCCGAGGGTCTATAATTATATGATTCCCTTCCGATGATCCACTGATGGTAATTGCAACAGGTATTCGGTGCTATAACGAAGCCATACTGACGTTGTTGATTATATATCAATTAATTGAAGGTGTGGATCTCAAGTATATCGATTCAGATAACAGATCTCAAATTCAGTTTCATATCAGTCTATCTGTTTTCGATAAGAGATAAAAGCATAATCGCCGTTGTTGAATATTTCTCCTCTCATGATTTCTCTCCCATATATATGAACACTTCGAGTGTTTCTTTCTTTTTTTAATATTGGGTTTTAACGACGCACTATACTGATGGCTACGATCCTTTGGCATCGGTGGATGATGAATGTGATGATGGAATGATGATATGAAAGGTCATTTTATTAGGTGATTTGGATGGTGGAAAGGAGTCGGTCGTGGCCTGTTGTTAAGGAACTATTTCAGTAGTGACCTGACCACAAAAAACTCCTGTCAGGATGGTCGACCATGGCGGGTATCGAACCTTGGTCTCCCGAATAACGGTTCAGTGTGTTACCACTCGGCCACGCGGTCGTTTCTTTCTTTATTTTTTTAGAAGAAATTGCAAATCAACGGACACAAATAGCTATGTATTTCCCTAGCAAGTTTGCTGGAGTATGATAAATTATAGGACTGATGGAACATACAGTTCTAGTAAACAGTACACACATACACTGAAAATAGGCCTTCTCTAAGACCTATAGTAGATGATAATAACAATATAGCCTCAAATCGTATGAATAATGGTTGATACGTTCAAATCCAATATAATAACCAACAATGAATACAAAAACAACAAATGAATTTGTGAATGTAATTCGAAAAATATAAACATTTCTTATACATTCTTAAGAAAATGACATGTCAGATGATATCCAAGAGGTTTCATATTTGAAGATTGAAATTATTCGAGAGATTTATGAGCTGTTTTATCCATACCTGTACCTCAATTTTGAATATATTAAAACTCTGAGTGATCCATTTGACCATTGTAGATGGGCGTGACTTATACGAAGCAGGGGAAATTTTAGATACCTTGATTGGTTATTTCCCTATTTCCCCTGCTTCACTGTCCACTTGATTTGTTTTAATATTTTGTGAGATCACGAGGGCGGACGATCTGCAATGGTCAATTGGGAGTAGTAATTAATTGTAGATTCTGGGTCCAATAAAGTCTAAATGTTGTTGACCTTCATATTTATTTATTCCTATTCTCGTTACTGTATATTGATCAGTTTTCATTGCGCAGTGCATGGCGGGCATGTCACATCTCTACATGTCCTATACATCTTCTGTATGTGAGTCAGACTTGTTTTGATATATGGTTGCTCTAGATCTAAATCTCTTGAAGTTGAAACAAGGGTGAGCGAGCTCATCCTTGGACGCCCTCATATAGAGAATTGAACCTTAAATTGATTGCTTCTATTGACAGAAAACCTCAAATGGATTCTTCTGTGGAAATACATTCCTAAATTGATTGTTTCTTTTGACAGAAATCTTAAATACATTGCTTCTATTTACAAAAAAACGTGACATGATTTCTTCTATTGACATAAAATCCTGAATTAACTTTTCTCATCAACAGAGTAGAGCAACCCCGACCCACCTTTGATATTTTACTTAGGCCCAGTATTACCACGGCCAGTTAGTATTTATCTGAGAGTTGGTGAAAACAAATAACATGGGTAACCATGGTGATAACAAGTTTGAACTGTCAGATAAAAGCTAACTGGACTTGGTAATACCGGGCCTTAGGCTTGGTATAACCACGGCCAGTTAGTATTTATCTGACAGTTGGTGAAAACAAATAGCATGGGTAACCATGGTGATAACAAGTTTGAACTGTCAGATAAAGGCTAACTGGACTTGGTAATACTGGGCCGTATAGGCGTAATAATCTGATACTTTTATTAAATGCTCATTTTTCTATGTTGCTTAACGACCCCACCAACAGCTAGGTTATGGAGGGTTCAAATGAGCGGGAGATAAAAAAAGGTGAGCGAGCTCACCCTTGAACGCCCTCATATAGAAGAAAACTTGAATTGATTGCCTCTATTCACAGAAAACCTCAAATAGATTCTTCCGTGAAAATGAATTATGAAATTGATGTTTCTATCGGAAGAAATCTTGAATACATTGCTTCTATTCACAAAAAACGTTACATGATTACATCTATCGACAGAAAATCCTGAATTGAATTCTCCCATCAACAGAGTACAGTACTTTCAATATTTCGCTCATAGGCGTAATGATCTACAACTCTTATTTGATGCTTTTTTATGTTGCATAACTACCCCACAAACAGCTTGGTTATAGAGAGTATGAATGAGCGGGTGATGAAGAAACAGTGAGGTGATGATCGATGGAAGGACATTTAAAAAACCCATACCTTACGCAGGATTTGAACCTGCGGCCCTGAAACCAGAAGCAGATGTGCTACCTTTAGACCAAGTGGGACAGTTTTAATGCTTCTGTTGGCAGAAAACATTCAATATATATATATATATATATATATATATATATATATATATATATATATATATATATATATATATATATATATATATATAACTTAACTTAAACTTTCACGATTCATATTTATTTAAATTGACTGAAACTGGGCTTTTCTTCTGGCCAGTTTCAGTCAATTTAAATATATATATATATATATATATATATATATATATATATATATATATATATATATATATATATATATATATGAATATATATATATATATAAATATATATATACTAATTTTTTTTCTCAATATATATATATATATATATATATATATATATATCTTTTTTTTTTATTTTCATTTCTATTTTTCAGAGAAAATGTGTCATTTTCAAACATATATATATATATATATATATATATATATATATATATATATATATATATATATATATATATATATATATATATATATATATAGATAGATAGATAGATAGATAGATAGATAGATAGATAGATAGATAGATAGATAGATAGATAGATAGATAGATAGATAGATAGATAGATAGATAGATAGATAGATAGATAGATAGATAGATAGATAGATAGATAGATAGATAGATAGATAGATAGATAGATAGATAGATAGATAGATAGATAGATAGATAGATAGATAGATAGATAGATAGATAGATAGATAGATAGATAGATAGATAGATAGATAGATAGATAGATAGATAGATATTTATATATATATATATATATATATATATATATATATATATATATATATATATATATATATATAGATAGATATAGATAGATAGATAGATAGATAGATAGATAGATAGATAGATAGATAGATAGATAGATAGATAGATAGATAGATAGATAGATAGTTAGGTAGGTAGATAGATAGATAGATAGATAGATAGATAGATAGATAGATAGATAGATAGATAGATAGATAGATAGATAGATAGATAGATAGATAGATAGATAGATAGATAGATAGATAGATAGATAGATAGATAGATAGATAGATAGATACATAGATAGATAAATAGATAGATAGATAGATAGATAGATAGATAGATAGATAGATAGATAGATAGATAGATAGATAGATAGATAGATAGATAGATAGATAGATATTGCTTCTAGTGAAATCAAACTTCGTAACACAAACTTGTATTGTTTACAGAAACCTAAAAAAAAGTACAAAAGTAATATTTGTATGAATAGTGGTCTCAGTTTTGTGTACCACACATTGTGTTGATAGTCAACATGCATGTTTTTCTAAAAACATGAGCAAATGGCCTAAAGTCCATTCATATGAGCGTGTTAGTGATGCAACGATTCAACTTGAACCACACGATACACAAAATTATAACATATGTTGCAATTTTATTATTCAGATCCTATTTGGATTTATTGAATTCAAATTATTCATGATGTTATACATTATTATTTAATTTGTAAGAACACACATTAAGAACAGTTTCCCTGACAAGAGTGGTTACTACCATGATGTCATTGAGTTTTCAGTAGTTATAAACTCAATGATGATGTAAACGTAGAGTCATTACACATTGATACATTATATACCTATTTCAGCTGTAATGGATTTTGAAGGATTGCAAATAAAATGTGAATGTTATATCAATATTGCCTGTTTCTTATGAATCCGTAAAATAGGCAATATATGGGGATGAAACTCTGGGGCTCTGGCGGACGAAATACATTTCTTATGATATTGCCGTGTCCAGATTCGGCGTAATTGGACTGGGCTTATTACAGAAATGATCACCTCAAAGAGATCCAAACGAATGTCTAGAAGATATAGGCAAAAAATGGGAACCATGTCGTGAGCCTCATAAGGCCAATGTTAATTGACTTGTAAAAATACAGTCATTGTGATTTAATATTGGTCTCATGGTACTACGACATGGTTCACGTTTTCCGCCTATATCTTCCAGAGTTTTGTCTGAATCTCTTCGACATGCTAATTTCTGGATTGGGCACAATCCAATTTACACGAATATGGGCTCGGCATAACTCGGAAGAATCCCGTTCGACCGCCAGGAGGCTGTGAAAATACCCCTCATTTTTTCGAACTTTTATCAAGAGGCTATAGGAGAAACTCGAAAATTGAAGGGTGGAAAACCCCTCTTTTTTGAGAGGAGGGGGGAGAGGGAAGGTCCCTTCAGCATCTATTGGTTGAATTTCCAGCGATATGTCGAATGGTTCATTCACTACGCGTGTCAGAAATGTCAGCACAAATTTTGTCCGAAAGTTAAATGCTCACCATTTCCACATTTTCTCCTGATTTGGCCAATATTTCAGCACGTGGAATCGGATGTCATAATCTACGAATGTCAAGAGGAAAAATCCGAAAAAATATCTATTGACGAGAATGTTTTTTTCACGGGTTTGTATGCCCATTTATGTCGGCCGGTGCCGTCGCGGTCGCTGCAGTGGCCGTTGACGCTAAAACCGACCCAAAATGGCCGCCATCATGTCGAGGAGATCGATAAGGAGAAAGCAAATTCTTGGTTTTGAACTGGTCATTCAGGTCGGGTTAGGATAATATGTGATACCCACCTGGACCGGGATATCGAGATCAAAGCAATTTTTATCCGAAAGTGAAAGAAATGCTCGCCATTTCCACATCGGTTTTCCGATTGAACCAGTTTTTCAGCACGTGTAATCGGATGTCCTAATCTGGGAATGTCGATAAAAATATTGTGAAAAAAATAAATGACAAAATGTTTTTATTTCACGGGTTTTTCGACCTAGTTGACGTGGGGCGGCAGCGTCGCGGTTGTTGCATGTCCGTTGACGCCAAAAACGACCCGAAATGACCGCCATCGGGTCGAGGAGATCGATAGGGAGAAAGATGATTCTGAGTTTCGAACTGGTCATTCAGGTCAGGGTAGGATATTCAATACCAACCTGGACCTGGAAATTGAAAGCAAGACAATTTTTTCCGAAAATTCGATGCTCGCCATTTCCACATCGGTCCCCTGATTGGGCCAGTTTTTCAGCACGTGAAATCGGAAGTCATATTCCACGAATGTGGGAAAAAAATCCGGAAAACATCAATTGACGAAAATGATACATCAACCTATTAGGGAATGTATTTTGCTTAAACGAGCATCAAACAGAAAAATTGAGGATGGAAATCAGAATGGGGTTGGTCCACCAACCATCCAAGATGAGTCATTTTGTTGCAGAAATTCAACTAACCCCTCCAATAGAGGTCCGTTAATAGAAAAACGCTAATCCGTTAGGGGATGAATCTCACCGAAACGAGCGTCATACAATAGAAGGTAGGGGTGGAAAATAAAATTGTATCGACCAACTAACCACCCTATAGGCTTATGAGTCATTGTGAAGCAGAATTAAAGACAAAGCCTCGAATAGGGGTCTTGTTCCAGCACCCAGAATTGTGAAAATATCAACCTCTTAAGGGATACGTTTCTCCTACACGAGCGTCACACAAAAGAAGGTTAAAGATGGAAAACAAAATGGGGTTGGCTCACCAAATCCCCCCATATGAGTCATTATGTTGCATAAATACGAACAACCCCTCCAATAGGGGTCCGGTTAGCGGAAAAAGTATATCCGTTAGGGGATGAATCACACCGAAACGAGCGTCATACAAAAAACGTTGGGGGTGGAAATCAAAATGGGGTTGTTCCAAAAACCATCCCATATGAGTCGTTTGGTTCCAGAAATTCAAACAACCCCTCCAATATGGGTCCGGTAATCGAAAAACGCGAATCCGTTGGGGATGAATCTCACCCAAACGAGCGTCATACAAGAAGAGAGGGGGGGGGGGGGGGAGGAAAACAAAATGTTATTGATCAACTGACCATTCCATATGGGCCGTTTTGTCACAGAAATCCAAACAAACCCTCAAATAGGGGTCTGATTCCAGCACCCAGAATTGTGAAAATATCAACCTGCTAAGTAAGTGTTGGATTTCTCCTTAACGAGCGTCATACAAAAAAAGTTTGGGGTGGAAAACAAAATGGAGTTGTTCCACCAACTACCCCATATGAGTTATTATGTTGCGGAAATTCTAACAACCCATTCAATATGGGTCAGGTAATGGAAAAACGCGAATCCGTTGGGGGATGAATCTCACCCAAAGGATCGTGATACAAAAAAGTCAGGGGTGAAAACAAAAATGTATTGATCAACTGACTACCATATATGGGTCATTTTGTGCAGAAATTCAAACAACCCCTCAATAGGGATCTGGTTCCAGCTCGCAAAATTGTGAAAATATCAACCTGTCGAGGGATGAATTTCTCCAAAACGAGCATCATACAAACGAAGTTTGAGGTGGAAAACAGAATGGCGTTGTTTCACCAACCACCCCATATGAGTAATTATGTTGCAAAAATTCCAACAACCCGTCCAATAGGGGTCCGATAATTGAAAAACGCGAATCCGTTAGGGGACGAATCTCACCCAAACGAGCGTCATACAAAAAAGGTTAGGGGTGAAAAATAAAATTCCATCGAGCAACTAATCACCATGTATGGGTCATTTTGTTGCGGAAATTCAAACAACCCCTAAAGGAGTCTGATTCCAGCACCCAGAATAATTGTGAAAATATCAACCTGTTAAGGGATGAATTTCTCCTAAACGAACGTCGTACGAAAAAATTCAGGAGTGGAAAACAAAATATGGTTGTTTAACCCCCCCCCCCCCCCCCCCCCCCTCCCCATACGAGTCATTGGGTTGCATAAATTCAAACAACTCCTCCAATAGTGGTCAGTTTAGCGAAAAACGCGAATCTGTCAGGGGATGAATCTCACCCAAACGAGCGTCATACAAAAAACGTTATGGGTGGAAAACAAAAATGTTATCGATCAAATAACCACCCTATACGAGTCATTTCGTTGCAGAAATCCAAATAACTCCTCAAATAGGGGTCTGGTCCCAGCACCAGATCGGGTGCTGGAATGCAAACCATAATAATCGAAAAAAACTTATTCTGTCAGGGGATATAATTGCCTTCGAAAATATCCGGGGATGTATAATTGATTGATTGTGCATTATTATTCACCCTATATAAGTTCATTCACCCCTTAAAATCATTTTAGAGGCATCTTCTTCCTTTTGGCTTTTTTTGTTTTGTTTTGGCCAACTTGGAATCGAGCTAGATGCCCGATGCATATTTCATACGGTCCGGAGGCGTAGTTCACTCCCGTGGGGATAGGCCCTGGACCTGCGTGCCTGAGTTTTTAATGGTTAAAACGTGTTGTCGGTCTTACAACAAGCTGAAGATGTGACAGTATTCAGAAATATATTTGATTGAACTGCTCTTCAAATTTATCAACACACTTGAACGACAGATATGGGGCTAGGCCCGCATGTATTTTTTGCATCAACTGTGAAAACCTAACCAAACATTCACGCCAATTTGGTATACTTTACACTTTATACATTATACTTTATAATATGGTACATTTTGGCCTACTGTCTCTCATGGCTCTGGTATTATGTCATGGGTGCAATTGCGGAGGAAGATAGGCATGTACATGAAAGAGTGGCTGAACAAAATACATCGGGATGCATTCGAGTTGAACGGTGCAAGATTTTGTGCAAGGTTTAGATTGCCAATAAACCTTGCGCGGAACTTTGTACAGGATTCGAACAAATTTAAGGGATCTCCAAAGAGAGCCTCATCATTATCGAATACCTTAAAAGTAACACAATTTATGTCAGTATTGTCAAATAGGCCACATACATTGAATTTGATGTGATATAAACTGACCTGACACTACACACTCGAAGCTAAGCTAGGCCCTATACTATTGTCTCCAACTAATCATGGGCCTAGAAAGGCTAGGTTGGTTTTTGGAGGTTTGTTATGAACAGTATAAAAGTAGTTTCACTGCCGCTTGTCTTAGAGTCATGATCTCATGGTACATACCGGGTCAATTTATCGACTGATTCAATGTTGGGGTCATGTTAGGTTGTGATAGGCCTCAGACCAAGATGATGGTTTGAGCATTCGACACAAACCTTACCCTACCTAATTATGACCGCCATTGAAAAGTACAAAATCTTGAAAGCCTATAAAACATGACCCTATTCTTCAGGCCTACCTCTCACCATAGAGTGATGATAATGAGTAGGGCCTACCATAGAGGAATAGATTAAAGACTGTGGATAATCGTCCAGTCAGCCGTATGAATACACGTAAATAGATTGTACGGTCAGCGTTGTCATTGGTTGTTTGTATTAGTGACGTAGGATTCGTTCGGTTTCGTTCGGGAGGATAGTTTAGTTGTAATTTTCACTGCTAGAGTGCACAGTGGCGTTCAGAGGGTCAAATTAGAGAGGAGCAGACACCCCCGGACAGGGGGTGGTACACCCCATCTCCGTGGTGCGTCGCCCTCGAAGTGGCAAATTGAAGAGTGTGACAACTCAAACAAGCCATATATATAAAATCAAAATCTGGGTCATAGAGAAAGACGTAGAGAAGTAAGCGGGTGCGAAGCCGGTGATCCGCGGGGGGTTTGGGGGGAAGGCCCCCCCAACAGCCCCACAGGATTTTTTTTTTAATGTTTTTTCTAGGTGTTTTTTAATTTTGATTGCTTTAGAACTGGAATCAGGCCTTCTGGAAGAGAATAAAAACGACGAAACGTGTACATTTTTTGTACAACCAGCTGTCTCTTGAGCGGGAAAGGAAAAGAGGTGGGGTAAGATAAGCTGGGGAAATTGAATGCGTGCACTTGCTGCGCGCAAAATTGAAAATGCGATCTGTGTTCCCTCTCAACCTGTGGAGTGTCCTAAAAACTAGACTAACCATCAAACAGAGAGATATGATTTGGAGTGTTTTCCTAATGGTTCGAAAGTCAATTCGCTCACCCGAACTCATTACATAACTTGGTGCAGAAATTACCAATGAGTAATTTGAAATGGGTGCTCAACCAGCTACCACCGATAGTTACCAATTGATCAATTATATTTTGATTTCAACTGATTCTCATATCATGGCTTCTATTGATCTTGAAATGCCAGACCTTAGATTTAATAATTGGAATTGAATGGTGAGCCTTTATTCTCGATGTTTCCTCATATGGAACAAGCACTCCACCTGAGGTAGGTTTGGGTACTGACTTATTTGATGTTTCACATTCGTAGAATGATAGGCCTATACTTACCTTCCTGGTACCCCCATGCTCTCCCACATAACTGTCTACATTGATTCATTCGTACACAATCACATAGATGATTGTGTATCATGAATCTACGTACAATTATCAGGCCTTTTCTTCCGAAGCTTTTGAATTTGTACACCCACCCACTTTTGAGGTGGAGCGCCGTGCTCCACTTATATATAGCCTGCACGCCACTGAGAGTGCACCAGACACCAGTTACCAATAATTGAACATGATATGTAAGCTCCGTTCAGCCTGCCGGCGGTATTAGCGAGGATTAAACTTAACCCAATAACCTAACTTACTGTCCGCAACCTGGCTTTGTCCACATAATGGCGTTCTTCACTGCACAATGTTCTCACTCGTGGCGCTAGTGCGCCATAGCCCTGCACGGTCGACTTTTCAGCTGCTACATTATTGTTATTGTGTTGTGTAAAAATTTACATCTCGGTTTACATATCTCCGAACTTGGAAATTTCAACGGGATTCAATAGTGCTACGTTAGTGGCGTAAAATTCACCGTTAGTGACGCTTTAGTTTCGCCGTCACGACGAATTGAATTTTCAGAACCAGCCCCTCACATATCTCTGATCTTGGAAATTCCAACGGTATACGTTGATGCTACGTTAGTGCCCGTTAGTGCCGTGAAAAAATCGTTAGTACCGCTTCGGTTTTACCCTTACGACGCGTTGTCAATGTGAGGGGCCAACTTCACGCCAGCCCCTCACATATCTCCGATCTAGAGAATTCCAACGGCATTCGTTAGTGTTGTGTTAGTGCCCGTTAGTGCCTTCAACATTTTTCGTTAGTGCCGCTCTGGATTCGACGTTATAACGCGTTGTCCACCCCTCACATGGACAACGTGTTATAATGGCGAAACCGAAGCGGCCGTAACTAAATTTTTTTAACGAATGCCGTTAGAATTTTCAAAATCAGAGATATGTGAGGGGCTGGCTTTAAGTTGGCCTCTCACATGAACAACGCGCTATCAGGAATATCCTCAGCAGGCATGTCTTCTGCCTGAGGTGGCACTGCCTCTGGGACGGGATCCGGCTCATCAACGTTCTCGTCGTCTTCTTCGTCCCCCGGAGCGACGTCGTTTCGCTCATCCGGAGCGTCTTCAGGCCCGAAAATCCTGTTTTGGTCAGCCACAAGACGTTCCAATTCTGCGAAGCGACGGGAGAAAGTATAAGCCATTCTGGCTAAGAAGTCTAGAATGGGCAAGCCATTTGCCAAGGCAGTAGCGGCACGCGCTACGTTCGCATTTTGCAGCAAATATTTGTCCCTTGGTGGTCTTCTTATTCCTTCATCCTCCATGACGAGGATAGATGCCCGGTACTCACTACCGTCACACTGGACAAGTCGATCTGGAAATGAAAAGCTGTTTACACAATTGTATTCAGAAAAGCACTGAATAGTAAATATATTTGAATTATAATATGAATTAATATTGTTTTGTTTAACGACCCCACTAACAGCCAGTTAAATGGGGGTACGGATGAGCTGATAATAATAATAATTTTTTCATTAGAACTGTTTGATCAAGTACATGATATTGTCACCGTCAAAATGAAACTAAATACAGAGAAAATAAAATATATACAATTGTTAATAATATTTTCAAAAACTTACAATACTGGTATATATAGAACTGACTAGTGTTGATGATTAAAATTAAATATAGTCAGTCTTCTAGAAATTCTTTAACGCTATAGTAACATTTACTGATAAGGTGATTCTTTAGTTCAATTTTAAAACAATTGTCATTTTTTATTTCTAGAGGTAGAGCATTATAAAATTTAGTCCCAGCATGTATAGGCCCTTTCTTTACAGTTGATAAGTTGTGCTTCATTACCTTCATGATACATGAATGATAGTGGTAAGGGCGAGATCATTGCCTACATTATGGGAACCATTCCGGTATTCACCTTTGAGCTACAGAGGGAAACCATGATAAACCTCTGTAAAAATGGACGGTGGAAGGGTTCGAACTTCGAACCGTGGTCCGATAAACCCTTGCACCTCCCATTTACGAGTGGTAAGTATATCTATTACTAAATTTGCGTAACTGAATTGTAGATCACGAGTAGAGGTGCTTAGAAGTAGAAGTAGATGGTGCTTAGGGCGGTGGTGAGTGGGGTGGGGGAGGGCTGACGGGAGGGCGGGGGGTGGGAGGGGAGAGGGTAGGAAGGGGGGGTGGCGGAGAGGAGAAGGGTGTTGACGGGAGGGGGAAGGGGGCACGTCGTATGACGGGCCCGACGTGCTAGTAGATATACATATATAGAATATAGATATATTTCTTACTGAGGAATATCCAAATATTCGGGCTAATGTTGATGCGCCGCAACAGATTCCTGTTAAATGACTCAACGTGGTTGTTGGTCCTGCGTACTAGACCGTGGACGGGCAATTTGTCCACCCAACCACGCCGAGCCAATAGCGGTGGAAGTATCTTATCAGCTGCCGGAGCTTTGGTCGTGCTGCCGCTGGAATTATATTGTTAATTGTACCCTAAATGAAAAACAAATGTTAGACATCGAATGTGCATTTGTAATAATCAGCGTTTCCTCATTCGATAAAAATAAAAATGATACTAAGGTTACGGAATCGCATGTAGACCCATATATAGACTTGCACCCACCATATGTGCCAGGTTGCATAACTATCAGAGTTCGAGTTCGGACGGATACCACAGGGGATTTTTTTAGAATAGGTCGAGTTTGGATTCGGTGGAGTTTGGATACGGTTGAGTTAGGAATCGGACGAGTTGAGAATCAGACGAGTTAAGACCTCTGTACCGTGGGCTTGGCTAACGCTTTGTAAAATCAGTCAAGTCAAGATTTGGTCGAGTTAGGAATCGGTCGGGTTGGATTCGGTCGAGTTAGGATTCGGTCGAGTTTGGACGCTCCCTTGAAACTTACTTCTAATGCCGTAACTCCCTCGACGATCCTCGCCGCGGGCAAAAGAGCCAGAGCAATCACTTTTCTCACACATTTTCTGCAGTCCCCGTCGTCCAGCGCATAGTACTGAACAAGCCCGATCTTCTGGCACTTTCGCCAAATGGCCTGAAAATAAAAATGTATCGTTAGAAAATAATCCAGTATTATTGCAGTCTGAGTGTGAGTTTTAATTATTTGTAAAATAGGTTATTCGATTTGATTTGACAATGGAAATAATTGTATGGATGAGAAGACTTAAGGATGGACAAGTGAGCTCCGAAAAAGTGAAAACAATGATTGTTGGATTGGAAGACTGAGCAGTGAATAGCAAGTTTTAAATTTAATTTGTGATTCGGGCAGGCAGTTAACAAATGTATCTGCAGTCCCACTCCCTCACTCAATGGGTTATGTTTGCGAAGTACAGAATGGCCAGTGACTGATTACTAAAGAAAAGCATTAGTGGATAAGTGAGCCAAGTAAAAAGAGTAATTCATTAAATTATGTTTGACCTGACAGAACACATTTATTTCACTCGCTCATCCTTCTATTTTATTATTTGAACTCTTGCAATGACACATAAATGCGCAGTGGTAAGTTCCCTATCTCTATCTATTCCACCATCTCCTTACCCTTCTGACGGAACAGCTTTAACCCTATTTCATCCCTCTCAAAAACACTACTACTGAGCCCATTCCAGACCCTATACTTGTCCTATTCAAGAAAGAGAATTTACGGACATCTAATCTAACCCCCTTTATATAACTACCGCTCTATCATGACCTCGTCGACCTCCATACCCTGATTCATCTCCTTCTATCAACTCATGCAGCTCCCCCCACCTCCCTCTCCCTCTATCACCCTGAACAAATTACATAGACGATCCTCCTCTCTCCGTAGTTTCAGTTCCTGCCATCCCAAGTCTCGCATCATCTCGGATGGACTCTCCAACAATCGTACCCTCTCCCCCCTTTTATTCTCCCCCCATTTCCACCTCTGAACCTACCCTTATCCCACATCCCTTATCCCATCTAATCTATAAGGATCCCAAACTGAACTAGCATATTCTACCATGGGACGCACTAACGAGAATTATGCTTTCACCTCAATCTCCATACCTGCTCCATACTAAGTTGCCTCATTACAAAGTTTAGTGCATTTATACTCTATTTTACTATTCTCTCAATCTGACTCACCCACCCTAGACGTTGTCACGGCCTTCAGTCGTGACAAAACATTCGCTATTGTGAGGCTTTGGTTTAAAAGCAAAGCCAAGAGGATCGAAGAGAAATAAAAGACGAATTGATTGTTGGGAAAAGGGGGATCAGAAGAAAACTTTGGTTGCTAGAGGCAAGAGTTGTTTTAAAAGCTGTAGAGAATAAATATAATAAATCAAGTTTAATATCAAAATTGTGTTATTTGAATATTTCGTGATAATCATCTAAAAAGTAGAATACAGTGATTATGAATACGGAAACAAATGTTGACGGCGGGACCGAGGTGGTCGTCGAAGAGGTCCCGGCCGTAACAAATGGCGAACCTGTCCAGGATTCTGTGAGTAATAAATTCGACAAATTGTTGAAGCTGAGCGAACAAATGTTAGAAAGGATAACGACATTAGAAAAGAAGGGGAATCGTAAAGACGAATGTAGGAGTGAGGTTAGTAGCGAAATTGATAGTTGGGTCACGAGGTCGAATGCTTTTATAGCACCAAAAGTTCCAATTGGCAATACGAATAGCATGGCAGATTTCGGATTCAGAAATTTAGAAGTGACGGTTGATGGAAAAATTGTCCAGTCAATCGGAGTTGATTTTTCGGTACTACCAGAGTTTTTAGCGGCGAAGTATGAGGATCCATCGATATTTATTTCTGAATCCGAAGAAGTTTTGTTTGATTCTGGCATTCCTGATACGCAGTGGGTGCAGTTGGTCAGCAAGAGATTAAAGAATGGGGCAAGACAATGGTGGCGAAGACATGAAGAGAATAGACCAACGTGGAACGAATTTAAAATGCGTTTTTTAGATAAATATAATGATTTGACACTCCTGGATCAGTTACGTGGTGAGTTTTACAATGAAAATCAAAAAATGGGAGAAAATTCAGAAGATTTTATATGGAGAAAATATAGAATATACAAAAGGCTGTTTTCCGGATATACTCAATTGCAGGCGGTGAACACAATCTATGGGAGGCTTCTTCCGGAAATGAAGAAATGTTTAGCTCATCCGTCCGCAACGTCTGTGGAAGAACTAGCGAGCAGAGCTGCTAAGTTGGACTTCTTGTGCGCTGAAGAGAAGGTATGGAATACACAATTGGTCCGCGAAACGGACCGGTACCGATATGACGGCGTAGAAAAGTCCAAGGATAGGCAACTACAGGGGAGTCCGGTTACGTGTTATTTCTGTCACGAAGAGAATCACATCTCACGGTACTGCCCAAAGCGGAAAGAGAAACAAATTTGCGAGTCGGGAAACTAGAAGGAGGATGTGTTGAAAGAGAGGAGTCACACATCCCGAGATTGATTGTTCCTTCAGTCATATCTGAATCAATTCAAGTAACACAACTGAGGACATTGACTGTAACGAATGTGGAAAAGGTAGGCCTACCAGATTTTATGGACCCAGTCATTGAAATTGATATTGGTGAAAGGGCCCTGTCGGCGTTAATTGACACTGGTGCAAATTGTGATTTTATTAGTAAGGAATTAGCAGAACAGTTAGCTTTAATTATTGAACCATTTGATCACCAACCAAAGGTAACAATGGGTATTACAACAGTAACAGCAATTCCTGATGGGAAATTTTCGCTCATCGGTAAAGTGCGAGGACTAGTATTGAATCTGTCTGGACTGATTATCCCAGATCTCGGATTCAATTTGATTATTGGGAAGAACACACTAATAAAGTATGGTGCAGTTATTGATATGGGTGAGGGCTCATATATATGTTTAGGCACTACAAAACGTGAAACTTTGAGTTGGAAAGAAAAAAAACAAACAAAAAACAAGAAATCGGCTAATATAGATTGGACCTTGGGAGAGGATTTAGCGGTAGAAGGAAAGCGATCAATAACAGATATATTGGGGAAATATCCTGAATAGACAACATTAAAAACTACTAGCGCATTCTATGCGAAGCGCGCAATGCATGCTGGGACCATCGTGTGACGGCGACTGATGGCCGCGGTATTTGTGCGTGTGTAGGCATGGACGGTCGCTACTTGAGTATTTTATTAATCAAGGTAAGGATGCATTATTTACATCAGTTGTTATTTGAAATTGTACTTTAATGCCTGCATTATCTGTTTATTCAAGAGAACATGAAAGTGTAATTGAATGGTGTTTGTTATTTTACAGATTGAATCTTGAGCACACCCTCTAGTCTTGTCTGGAGGTAGGCTAGGTAAAAAATAGGCTAAAATGAGTTACATTACAATGAAATATTTAGTTTGAGGTGGCAAGACCGCCCCCTTAAGATGCCCCATAAAAACAATCCTATTCTACCAGATGTGTGTCCTAGCTTTGGGCCTACACCTAAATGGGAAACAATGATTTTATTTCAAGCTTTCAATGTCAATGAAAAAATTGTTCGACCAGTCAAACACGAGAATCAGTCATGCGGATGCTCTGCTGATGACAGTGGCCGAAACGATCAACTTACTCAATAGTGTTGTTTCCACAAGAACCGTGTCTGGAGATACTTCCAGACCTATAACCTAAGATAGATCAGTGTGTCGCGTATTGTAACTTACATTGCATGTGTTGCGCTGCTCTTGTAGAAGTAGGTACACTTTCAGTAATACTCTTTGGATCTTTTAAAATGCACCCATGCACAGTCGCCAGCAGGTTAGATGCATTGGTTCGCCGTAGATTCTGCTTCTCCTTAGGCTCGGGCACTTCAACATTAGCTCCGACCTCAAAAGCTTCCTTTGTAAATGGTAAAGTGTCATCAACTTCCTCTAGGTCATAGGGCTGACACAGAAAGCTAGGCGAGGTGTCGTCAAACTGCATTGGGTAAATGCTCCGGTTGCGTACATCTTCAGCTAAACCAATAAAATTAGATTAGAATAAGGCCTAGGCGTACAGCAGGTTTATGATTTTAGGGCCCCTAACAAAGATAGGCCTAGGCCTACTAATTAAACTAGAGGCCAGAGCTACGCCTTGCTTTCAAAGTGAATGTTTACTTACCTATGACAACTGGAGCAAAAGCCTTCTTTCCTGTCAAATATTTGTGTTCATATAATTTATGTGGAAAAATGGTTGGAAGCTTATCTTCATATTTTTTCCTTCCAGTTTCGTTGAAATGTGCACCGCATATTTTACTGTGAATAGTTGGGCACCATTTACTAAATTTACCATTACTTCCAGAGCGATGACACCTTCTTATCCATTCCTTCCTCAATGTCAAGTCTTTGGGAAAGCCATGCCACGAAACATTGTGGTTGAATTTCGTATTATTTTTGCAACTTGGCACACAACACACTGTTCCAAAAGATCTAGCAGTATTAGGTCTAGGCATCTTACTAAATAACAAATAACTAAAAGCTTCCAAAGACAATATTACATCGATTATAATAGACTATTGCAGTCCTTAGACATGCTATACAAACAGCAACTGTCAGTTGTGAGAGTGCAAGTCACACAAGAAACCGACAATGCAACGCGCTGCTCCGCGCATGTGCAGAGGGTTAAAAATGTTGTCTATTGTTCGAAGGAACCGTGGGAAGAACAAAGACAATTGAACATGAAATTCACACAGACAATCACCGTACAAAACGATTTGCAGCGTTTACTTATTCCACAGAAAAAAAAGTTGAAATAATTCGCCAAGTAAGAGAAATCGAAGCAATGGGAATAATTGAACCAAGTCGATCTCAGTGGGCATCACCAGCCATTCTAGTGAGAAAGGCGAATGGAAAGTATCGATTTTGTGTGGATTATAGGGAACTTAATAAACTCACAACTCCAGATAAATATCCTATGGCAAATATGGAACAGATTTTGAGAGATGTCACCGAAGGCAGTAGAATCTTTGCCACATTAGATCTAAAGAGTGGATTTTGGCAAGTTTCGGTTGCTGAAGCAGACAGAGAAAAAACAGCATTTTCTACTCCAGTGGGATTGTACCAATTCAAGACAATGCCTTTTGGCTTGCGAAATTCACCGGCCACCTCCACTCGTTTGATGTCTGAAGTATTAAGAGGGTATTCTGAGAGCTTTTGCCGAGTGTATTTAGACGATGTGATTATTATGTCCAACAATGTAGAAGAACATGCAGTGCATTCAGACAAGGTCCTTCTACGGCTTGAACAACATGGGCTTACATGTAATTCAGAGAAGTGTAAGTTCGGTTTCAGAAATATTGATTTTTTGGGAAGAGAGATCAATAATATAGGAATAGGCCAACAAAGAGAGAAGCTGATTGGGGTTAAAGATTTTCCTCGTCCGAGAAAAGGAAAAGAAGTTCAACGATTTCTTGGATTAGTCAATAGGCATGGGAGTTTTATTGCCAATAGAAGTGAAATTGCACTTCCTCTTTCAAAATTGCAAGGAAAAAATGCCAAGTGGTGTTGGGGTCAAGAGGAGGAAAACGCATTTGTGAGATTGAAAGAAGAAATTTGCTCTGCCCCGATTTTGCACAGGATCGATTATTCGTGTCCCATCATTTTACAAACGGATGCAAGCGAAGTGGGATTAGGAGCAATTTTATATCAATGGGACAAAGAGGATAATACAAAAAGGAGGGTAATTAATTATGCGAGTTGCAAACTTTCTCCAGCACAGACTCGTTATCATGCTTGTGAACGAGAGTGTTTAGCAGTTATTTGTGCAATAAAAAAACATCGTATTTTCTTGGAAGGTCGTCCTTTCACTCTCATAACGGATTGTAGTGCGTTGAAATGACTACACAAGATGAAAGATTCTAACAGTAAATTGACTCGATACGCATTGCTTTTAGAAGAATATGAATATACAGTTGTACATTGTTCCGGAATTTTGAATGAAGGCGCCGATTCATCATCCCGGGTTCCACAAGGAAATCAATTCAACGTGTCTGACCTAGAAGAGGAGGAAGATCGCATGTTTGCACCAGTCCCGCATGATAATAACCACGATAAAGAGAATCCCGAATTGTTCCTAATAACTGCCGAAGAAACAATCTCAGACAATAGTATATGGAAGCAAATTGAAACCTGGCAAGAGGATGATGATTATCTGCTTGGCTTCAAGAAGTGTTTGCTGGGGTCTCCACCATCAAATACGGACAATTGGGGAAGAAAAATATTGAATGTATGTACAGATCACATTATTGTGGAGAATGTGGTATGTTTGCAGGCTCTAGTTAACGGTGAGATCACTTGCCGTCCAGTCATTCCACGAGAGAGGGCGCAAGAAGTGATATGGGAGTATCACGACAGCGAGACAGCAGGCCACCCCGGTTGGCTAGAAACTGCTAGAGCAATAAAAATACGTTTCACTTGGGAAGGACTCTCAGCCGATGTAAAGAGTTATGTCCGGTCCTGTAGTATGTGTCTGTCATGTAAACCATACCACCAGAAGTCAAAAGGATATTATTTTCCACGAGTACCAAAAAAAGCCGGTGAGGTTTTAAGTGTCGATCTTATGGGTCCATATCCATTATCGAAAAATAAGAAACGGTTTATTCTAACAATTATGGACCAAAATACTAAGTGGTTAGAAGCTTCTGCACTGGGTACCAGTAATACCAGGAAAATAGTGGATATTCTAGAGAATGAGGTATTTTCCCGATTTGGTTATCCCAAGATAATATTGACAGACAATGGACCACAATTCCGGTCGAGTTTGTGGAGGGAGTCTTGCAAACAGTGGAGAGTACAAACTTGGACTACACCCATTCATCATCCCGAAGCCAATCCGGTCGAGAGACAAAATCAAGAGATAAAGAAGCAATTAAGAATAATGCTAGGAAAAGATCACCGGGATTGGGATGTTAAGTTGCCCAAGATTTTGTTTCAGTTAAGGGGTCGCCGGAATAAAGCTACTGGCTATACTCCATCTCAACTTGCAATCCACCGATATCTTAGACAGCCTGGCGATTGGGACCTGGTGGATAGTCCCATGGCATCAGGCTGTCCGAAAATATCAGAAGAAGAAGCTACTGAACATATTACCAAATATCAAGGGAAATATGCAGAGAATATGAACAAAGGACGCATGGATCACAATTTCAAGGTGGGGGATATGGTTTATATGAAAAACCATGTTTTGTCAAAGGCTGATGAAAGGTATTGTGCTGGGTTCGCAAAGTTATATGTGGGTCCGTTGTTAGTGAAGCAAAGTTTAGACCCATCGGTTGTGGAAGTGATCTGGCCTGACACTAATAAGACAATAAAGGTACACACAAGCCAACTGCGGCCTGTTGAAGAGAGAACAAAGGAAGAAAACTTGGAATGAACGAAGAAAGAATAACTGATTCGAGTTTTTAGAGTATGATTTTTTAGTGGTGGGGAATGTCACGGCCTTCAGTCGTGACAAGACATTCGCTATTGTGAGGCTTTGGTTTAAAAGCAAAGCCAAGAGGATCGAAGAGAAATAAAAGACGAATTGATTGTTGAGAAAAGGGGGATCAGAAGAAAACTTTGGTTGCTAGAGGCAAGAGTTGTTTTAAAAGCTGTAGAGAATAAATATAATAAATCAAGTTTAATATCAAAATTGTGTTATTTGAATATTTCGTGATAATCATCTAAAAAGTAGAATACAGTGATTATGAATACGGAAACAAATGTTGACGGCGGGACCGAGGTGGTCGTCGAAGAGGTCCCGGCCGTAACAACGTCTATCAGAAAGTTTATAGGGAAATGTTTGAGATTGATTGATATATGGCCGTTGGACCTGTGGAGTACCGACAAAATACAAAATACAAAAAAAAAAACGAACAGAAAGTTTCTTCAGTGTACGAAATGGAATCTTCGCTATGGTCATCGAATCACGTTGTGAATCTGATTTTGTGGTGGACTCCCACAGAAAGTCACAGAACTGAGATGTGAAATCAAAACTAGAGCGCCAAGTCACTGCTTTCAAAATAATCAAAATAATTGTCAAAATAATGTGAAAATAATTTGACGTATTGCCCTCAATGCATGCATTTAGGGCCTACTAATTTATTTCTGAGGCGGTGTGTGTCTGTTAATGATCATGAACATAATATCATACTGGGCCCTAGTTGTCGTAATGTATTGCATTGTAGCATGTGTTCAACCAGAATGAGAAAATACACCAAGATTACGTCTAGGTTGACTAAATTTAATCCGGGATAAAGCAGTGACGATTTCACATCTTTTCAGCGTTGATTTTTTTCAATAGGAGTCTTTTTGAATGTCAATGTTTTTATTGATTCAAGACTTATCGAAAGATAGGCTACTGTCAAAAAATTGTTCCTGAGATTTTTTTCATTGGAATAAAATTGAATTCACTTGCTTAAAACAATCAATAAATTTGATGCTTACTCGACCGTAATGGAAATAGCACCCATGAAGTGCCGAATTCGGGAACACGTGCTCCAGTGCATTCTGAAACGCCCTTTCAAAGTCAGTCATGATGTGCACGGGAGCCATGTTGACAGCCAGCACATCTCTCACGTAACTGAAAAGTCGTGTGCATGCCTGTTCCGTACGCCTCGTCATGAGGGCGTATACGACTGGAAACGTCTGTATATACATCATAAAAGTAGATTACAAATTGGTTGTCTTAATTATGTGAAAGTTGTGTAATTTTTCCATGATCTTTTTGTATACATTGTGAATAGTGATGAAGCTGATTTTTTCAAAAACAGGCAACATATTAATAGGCCTGAATTAATTCACCATTTTAGTCTCAGTTACTTTCGGGACAGAAATAACTAGGAAAACGCGGGATGCGCGTTGTGTGATGAGCTTAGAAGTATGGCAAACTAGAATGAAAAATAACTTGTCAGCTCAATTCACATCTACAAACCTTGACTTACTTCAAACGTTCAAAAACCTCACCTGCAACTTGTTGATATTTATAGTAACCTGCAACCTGTGGCATAAACACTTTGCAAAACCAATTGATCCAAATATTCAATTAAATGTACACGTTTATTGCTTTTTCTTCATTATTTCTCATTCGATTGTTGTAAAAATCTCTGAAAAGGTGTTTAATAGTATTTTTCATATTCTGTGAGAATTTGAGAGCTTTTAAAAAATTCTTGTTTTTCAAGTATTCTTCCTCCGGGTTATTCTCATGGGGATTTTCCAAACTTTCCGATTATTTTCCGGAAAAACCTTCCGACCGATTCTTCTGAATAACAATCCCAACCTATTCTGGTATGACACCAACGTTCAGAAAAAGTTTCAAGTTGATTGAATCATTTCTCTGACCTGTATGCCGCGTACATAATTACAAAAAAAAAAAAAAAACATAAAAACGAAGCCCATTTTTTTTCAGGGTGTGAAATGGAAAGCTTCGCTACGCTCATCTAATTAATGTCTCTTTCTATTTTTCCGGAAATATTCCTTTACACAGTGATATGCTAACCAGATTTAAGAGATGCCACTTTATGTGTTCTTCATATATTTGTTAGAATGCATGCCGTCTAAATTTATAATACTAATTGCATTTCGAATAGATGAATGTTAGGGCTTAGAGACGCGTCGACAGCTGGGTCGATGGCATTCCGTGGAACGAAATCTGTGGTTGTGTCATTGTGGAAGGACATGCAAAAGTACTATTAAATTTATATAACACTCAAGATTAACCGCTTTACCGTTTTGAGTTACTTACGTAATGGGCATTTGCATGTTGTACAACAGCGTGGATAGTTAGTAACTGCTGAATATGAGGCTGTTTTGGTACCACCTGGAAGAAATAGGTTCAATATTATGTTGGGAGTTAGTATAGCGTTGATCTCCTACAGTATCACTAATCAGGCATACATTATCCTACAACCGACCATAAAAACGGAAACGAATAGAATGTGTCATTCTCTGTAGCGGAATTCAATTTGATAATAACTTGATTAATTTTAAACTAGGCAAACGCTGCGTGCTTCACTCGCGTTGAAGGATGAGCTGGGAAATTAACAACAGATTCACATAGAGTCCTATCTTTAGGACGTCTCAAGTCAGCACCATTTTACTGAGTTAGGACCAATATCGGTCTCAAGTTTGGACTATTTTACTGAGTTAGGACCAATATTGGTCTCAACTCAGTTAAATGGTCCTAACCTAGGACGTCCTAAAGATAGGACTCTTTGTGAATCGGGGCCCAGTACCTCACCTAACGTACCCCATTGTGAAGTCACCTGACTTCAATAACCCTAACTATGATAATCCAACCCAGGCAGTTAGGTTGAGCCACGTCAGATCTGGTCAGGTCAGGTCCGAGTCAGTACTAACCTGCCCTTGTTAACACCAATCATGGAAGCCCAACCTAGGCAGTTGGGTGTGTGTCTGTCTTTGAAAGGGTTACCATGGTAGTTTGTGTGTCTCTGCGAGTGTTACCATGGTCTTTAGTGAGTGTCTCTGCGAGGGCTACTAGGGGGGGCCATGATTTGTTGTACTCAAGAAAAGGGTTACCATGGTAGTTTGTGTGTGTCTCTGCGAGGGTTACTAGGGTGGTGGTACCATGGTTTGTTGTACTCAAGAAGAGGGTTACTATGATCGTTTGTGAGTGTTTCTGCGAGGGTTACTAGGGTGGTGGTGCCATGGTTTGTTGTACTCAAGAAGAGGGTTACTATGGTCGTTTGTGAGTGTTTCTGCGAGGGTTACTAGGGTGGTGGTGCCATGGTTTGTTGTACTCAAGAAGAGGGTTACTATGGTCGTTTGTGAGTGTTTCTGCGAGGGTTACTAGGGTGGTGGTGCCATGGTTTGTTGTACTCAAGAAAAGGGTTACCATGGTAGTTTGTGAGTGTTTCTGCGAGGGTTACTAGGGTGGTGGTGCCATGGTTTGTTGTACTCAAGAAGAGGGTTACTATGGTCGTTTGTGAGTGTTTCTGCGAGGGTTACTAGGGTGGTGGTGCCATGGTTTGTTGTACTCAAGAAGAGGGTTACTATGGTCGTTTGTGAGTGTTTCTGCGAGGGTTACTAGGGTGGTGGTGCCATGGTTTGTTGTACTCAAGAAGAGGGTTACTATGGTCGTTTGTGAGTGTTTCTACGAGGGTTACTAGGGTGGTGGTGCCATGGTTTGTTGTACTCAAGAAGAGGGTTACTATGGTCGTTTGTGAGTGTTTCTGCGAGGGTTACTAGGGTGGTGGTGCCATGGTTTGTTGTACTCAAGAAGAGGGTTACTATGGTCGTTTGTGAGTGTTTCTGCGAGGGTTACTAGGGTGGTGGTGCCATGGTTTGTTGTACTCAAGAAGAGGGTTACTATGGTCGTTTGTGAGTGTTTCTGCGAGGGTTACTAGGGTGGTGGTGCCATGGTTTGTTGTACTCAAAAAGTCCGAGAAAATTGGGAGTGAGGGTCAGCGGTCAAAAGCCACCCCCGCGAGGGCAGGCGGCCGCAGCACGTAGCTTAAATGCGAATGACCCGAACTATATTGTGAGTATAACAGCTGAAAGCTAGTAAAACGGGTCAACCGAATTCCAATAGCACATTTCTATCATTCGTATTCGTATAATACGCTTATTATATACGTATATTATTATATATATATATATATATTTCGTGTGTCGTGGTCAATCCCCAGGCAGGACAGTCCCGCCCATTCTGTGACGTCGCTCTGAACAACGATCGGTACCAGGGCGTCTGAACCATGGTCCAAGTGGTCAGTCGTGTCGAGGTCTGAGAACCAAAATTTGCTCTGGTCATACGCATCCAGCTGGTCGCTAAGTGTTGTATATTTCGAATGATGAATGAATATTAGGGTTTTAAGGCGCATCGACAGCGAGGTCATTTAGCGCCTGTCAAGATAAGTTGCTGAACCGAGAGGTAAGTAGTGTTAGATGAAGGTGCAAGTGAAATTTAGATGAGAACACCATGTGAAACTAAGACTAAACTATTACTAAAGACGTTATACACTAATTTGTTAAAACCGAACATGTGTGTGCTGTAAAGGGTCACACCCATGGGACTAGGATGAGAACGTTTTACTACTTGTTCTCAGTTCAAACTCCCCCTCAAATAGGAGTGGAGGAACAACAAACCATAATCGATATATGTTGAAATATGGTTTGATTTAAAATTTTCCTGATATCTATCCCATGTGATCGACATCAAGAATAAGTATCGAATATCAAAATACCGAAAAAAGATGATTAAATAACCAACGTAATCTTAATCAAACATAAGTAGCCTGATCGCGGAAGTTTGAAAAATGATACTGTTGACACGACAACTTTGTCGTCACACGCATACAACGGCGCAGATACACGAGCATGTCAAATGAGATCCAATAGGTTCGATAATCTTAAAAAGATGAATATGGTATCTATCGATTTTGAATTATTTCCTAGAATCTTTGATATTGTGTCTTCCATACGAATCTGTCTCCGCAGAGCGGTATATTTCCGACGCTCGAGCAATATGTGTCTAACAGTTGAAATCTCGTTAAGAATTTCACATCTGGGGACGATTTTTTCGGGAGTCAAAAGATAGGAATGGGTTAAGAGTGTGTGTCCTACTCGCAGACGAGTGAGAACCACTTCCTCCCTCCGTGAACCTCGGATTGAGGATTCCCAAGCACTAACAGTAGGCTTTATTTCTTTCAGCTTGTTGTTGGTCTCCCTGTCTCATTCTTTTTGGAAACGAGATTCGAAAAGTTGTTTGGAATACGCCTTGAAATCATTGAAAGGCACTCTCGGGTTATCAATATCTTCTTTCTCCGTCGCTTCTTTGGCAGCAGTGTCCGCTAACTCATTACCACCAATCCCCACGTGTCCAGGTACCCAGCAGAACACTACACAGACATCCTGCGAGGCAAGGGTGGTCAGGAGTGTCTGCACTTTCTGGACTAGATGGTGAGTTGGAAAGATCCGAGTAAGGGCTTGGAGTACACTCAAAGAATCAGAACAGATCAGGAAGCTCTTCTCAGATCGTTGTTGAATGTGCTGTAGAGAGGTGACAATTGCAAACAACTTGGCTGTATATACGCTACTCATCGAACCTAATCTGATACTAACAGTGGCGGATTCGCAAACGAATGCGCAGCCAACTTTTCCGATCAGTTTTGATCCGTCCGTGTAGTATTTTACATGTCCGGAGTAGTGTGTGCAGAGCTCTAGATATTTTTGCTCATACTCTTCTGCACTCGTGGTTGCCTTCGTGCTTGATGACAAGTTCATCAAGCACTCCGGACGTGGAGCCAACCAAGGAGCGGTATCACTAGATTGAATTGGATAGACTCGAGGGTAAACAAATGACTCCTCGACTAAAATACGATTCAAACGAATCCCAGTTGGTATGGTGGCGAATGGTTTCGATTCATAGAGAGCATGAAATCTAGGATTGATAACTGATTGGTAGGTAGGATGATGCTTACTGCAGAATAACTTCGAAGCGTATGAGCAAAGGAGATATGCACGTCGACTCTTCAACGAGGTCTCACCAGCCTCACAATACAAGCTCTCCACCCGACTGGTATGGAGTGCTCCTATGGCCAGTCGAATGCCCGTGTTATGAACTGTACTGAGTGACTTCACGTAGCTCTCTCGTGCCGAGTCGTACACAACACTACCATAATCCAATTTGGAACGTATTAATGCTCGGTAAAGCCGCAGCATCGTGGTGCGATCCGCTCCCCATTTGGTACCACTAAGATAACGGAGAAGGTTGAGTGACTTGAAGCACTTGAGTCTGAGTTGCGAAATGTGAGATTTCCAGTTCAACTTCACGTCAAACGTCAGCCCAAGGAAATTTGTCGATTCTGCGAATGGGAGGAGTTCTCTACGAAGATATATTTCTGGGTCAGGGTGCAGGCCTCTCAGACGAGAGAAACGCATGCACGTTGATTTTGATGTAGAAAACCTGAACCCAGTTTCTTCTTCCCATGCTTCTAGTTTCCTAATTGCGAGTTGAATTTGGCGAGAGGCCGTAGCACTACTCGCTGACTTACTGAATATAGCCAAGTCGTCGACAAATGAGGAGGAAGTGATTGAAGATGGAACGCTTCGAACAATACCATTTATTGCGATGGCGAACAAAGTAACACTGAGGACAGAACCATGTGGTACACCGTTCTCTTGGATGAAATCATCCGACAACACATTACCAACTCGAACATTGAAACGTCGGTTGGTCATGAAATTACAGACAAAATTGGGAAGATGGCCTCTGAAACCCCATTGTGATATGGTGTTCAATATGTTGAAGCGCCAGGTAGTATCAAATGCCTTCTCAAGGTCGAAAAATACAGTCATCACTTCCTGCTTTGTAAGAAAAGCTTCTTGTATGAAGTTTTCCATACGAATAAGATGATCCAAGGTATTCCTATCTTTTCTAAATCCAGACTGTACTGTGCAAAAAAGGTTTCTCCGCTCCAACCACCAAACGAGGCGGTTGTTCAACATCCTTTCCATCACTTTACACAGACAGCTGGTCAGAGATATAGGTCTATAGCTTGATGGTGAATGCTTATCCTTGGATGGTTTCAAGATCGGTACCTGGATAGCTTGTCTCCAAGAATCAGGGAAAGTATCAGTTGAATAGATATGGTTGAACAGGTTGAGGAGGTCATTTAAACCGGCAACTGGCAGGTGTTTCAAGAACTGATTGTGTATTCCATCGATCCCCGGTGCTGTGTCTCTTGCGCACGTTATCGCGTTCTCCAACTCCCATACACTAAACGGCACGTTATACACCTCGTTGTTCGCAGAAGAGAAATCTAATCTTCTACATTCTGCAGCACGTTTGTGTATTTGGAACGATTCCGAGTAGTGGTGAGAGCTAGAGACGTCCGAGAAATAGGACCCAATAGAATTAGCTATTTCTTGGGGCTCGGTAATTATATCACCATCTGTGTTCAACCCAGCTATACAGGATGTTTCAAATTTGCCGTCTATCTTCTTAACTCTATTCCACACCTTGGTGAGGGGTGTGTGAACATTAATGGATGAAATGTAATAATTCCATGATGCTTTTTTCGACGTCTTGATTATATAACGAGCCCTTGCTCGGAGTTTCCGGAATGCCATAAGGTTGATGTTGGTTGGGTATTTCTGGAAAATTCTAAGGGCACGTTTTCTCTTACGGATCGCTACTTTACATTCCTCGTTCCACCAGGGAACGGGTATGTGGCGTTGGTTGGTCGACGTAAGAGGAATGCTCTCTTTTGCTGCGGCAATGATCACCTCTGTCACATGCTCAGTCCTTCTATCAGTCTCATGTATGTTATTAGAGTTCTTCAAATCTACATGCTTTGTGAAAAGGCTCCAGTTCGCGTGGCGCAAGTTCCACTGCGCACACCGCAAGGGCCGTTGATGAGAATCTACTCTCAAGATGAGTGGGTAGTGATCGCTACCACACAGATCTGAGTGAACGGAGAAATTGAAAAGAGGTGCGACAGATGGGGTGCAGACGTAAAGATCGATCGCTGAAAACTCACCGTTGAAAGCATTAAACCGTGTTTTCTCTCTATTGTTGAGAATAATCAAGTCGTTGTCATTAAAGAATTGTTCGAAAAGACGTCCTCCACGATTACCATCCACCATTGTGTCACCCCACAAGTTATTGTGGGCATTTAGGTCGCCTAGAAGAACATAGGGACGTGGGAGCTGTGACACAAGGTTATCCAGATGTATTCTCGTAACTGGAGCCCATTCGGGTAAGTAAATGTTGCAGAAGGTAACAGGCTGAGGGAGAGTAACTCTAACTGCCACTGCTTGTAGTGGTGTTGTAAGCGGCAGTGGACTCACGTGACAGCTGTCATGGACAGCTGTGGCTACTCCCCCATGGGCTCTGTTACCTGTCAAGTCATCGAAACGATAGAAACTATAATTACGTATCAATGGAGAGTCACAAGGTTTGAAGTGCGTTTCTTGAAGAAAGAAACATATCGGTTTGAGGTTCGATGTCAAGAGCTTGATTTCTTCTTTGTGTCTGTTGAAACCATTGCAGTTCCATTGTATCAGAGCCATATTGTGAAGAATATACTCTAATACAATGTCTGTGGTTATCTCAGTTATACGCAACCTTTTTTCTCTCTTTTTTACCAGTAGGTGGTATCTTTCGACCCAAATCAACAGCTTTTTCTGTTGGGTCCACTTCCATTCCGTCATCCACTTGTGTTTCAAGTGATGCGGAAGATGTATTCCGGGGTTCTTTTGATTGAGAATTACGAACTTGTGTAGTTTTCTCAGTTGCGGTTGTAGGTGTTTGAGTTACATGAGTCACAGGAGGTTTAGTTACTGTAACTATTTCTGTTGTTTGCGCCTTAGATTTACTCGACTTCAATAGCAGTCTTACTTGATGTTTGAGTTGAAAAATTTCAACGTCTTTTGGTTCAAGTTTCGAAGCAATATCTTTTTTCTCTTCTTCATGACGTCGACGTTCTGCTTCAAATCGTAGTTTATCTTCGTCGTGTATATGTTTCTGTGTTTCCACTTGCTTCACTAGTGTTTCTACCATAGCTTGAAGTTGAATGAGATCCGTTGCAGATGTAGTAACCGCTTTATCGTTCAAGACTTCTTCAGAAAAAGATTTTGTTGGAGTGGAACGAGAGTATAATTCTTCGTATCTCTTCTTAGCTTCATAAGCGGTTATGTTATCCAGAGTTTTGATTTCCATTATGTTCTTTTCTTTAATCCATTGGGGACAACTTTGTGACGAGTGGTCATCATCACAATTAGCACAATGAAGTTTAGAAGTACAAGCGGCAGGAGCGTGAGAGATTTCAGAACAATTTCCACATATTTCGACACCTTTACATCCAGAGCTTGGATGGCCAAATCTCTGGCATTTGAAGCATCTCAATGGGTTTGGAATATGCTTCCTTACGTTCAAACAGATGTAGCCTGCGTATATGTGCTCAGGAGCAGTTGGAGATGAAAAAGTTAGAATTAGTAATGGTGTCGGTTGGATAATCCCATTGCGGCGGCTAAGCATGCGGTACACATCCACTACATTTTGCGATGCCAGTTCCCTCTTGATCTCATCGATCTCAACATTCAGGAGATCGTGTGAGAACACGACACCCTTCGATGTATTGAGTATCTTATGGGGGAGTACTTCGACAAGCAGAACAAAAGCAAAGCAGAGCAAGAGAACACAATTTCTGACATTGAAGGAGAGTTTTAGACTGCTCGGGGTTGGCTGTTTCTACAAGAAGTGTCCCGTCCCTTAAGCGTTTACAGGTCTTGACCCTTCCTTATAGAACCTCAATACCTCGACAGTAAGAAAAAGGTGATAAATCTGAGAAAGTCTCATTTTCAGTTTTAATTTTAACAACAAGGAAACGTGGTTCCGGCGTCTTGACAGCTAGGTCTTCAGTAGAAATAAGGTCATCCATCAGGCGTGGCCTCTTACCATTTGTTTCTTTGAATAAGGGGGGGAAGGTTTTACTTTGGGAATTCATGCATAGAATTTCTGTTTCATCTCCTGAAGCCCCACCCACCACGGAGCCCAACGAGGGGGCGCTGAACTTCAGCGCCAGGGTTGTCCAGGAGATATAGAAGATGCAACACAGGCCGACAAGAGTGAGCACACGCCTAACTGGGACAGTTGGTGTGTGCCATCGTGCATCCTGTGTCCATTATCTCATCCGTGCTGTTGTTTTAACGCAGACGAGCGAGCCGATTGACAAGGGGTGGATTAGCCCCTAGCCTCCTGTTTTGAATGAAGCGGAAGCCAAAGAAGTGTTTTAGCTACTCTAGTTTTATATGCTGTTTCGCCTCAACTGCCAGGATCGTCTTTTCCATCCTTACGGGTCACCACGCACGGCAAACACGCAGGTGGGCGTTCTAAGTGCACAAAGGGAGACGGCAAGAAGAAAGAAACGTAAATGAAGAAAAATTCAGAAGAAGATGGAAGGTAAGTATAGAAGTGAGACGAGATGGACAAAGGCACAGTACTCCCTCTGCATACTCCGGTCACCAAAATGGAACTCACTCGACCGAGGCGGTCCGAACTTTGTCTGGACCCTCACTCTAGACCCTATCGCCATGAGTAACCCTTCTGGGAGCAAATTAATTGCTCCCGACGATATGGCTCCAGAGATCACGGGGCCACGCAAGCCCCCACACCACGTCAAGGTATTCGGATCCTTTGAGGGGGTTGTATATTTCATAGAGGATCGTTGAAGATCCTTGAGGATCCTACTTTGGAAGTGCAATCGGTTGAAGATCCTTGAGGATCCTACCTTGGAAGTGCAATCGGTGTGCATCTCTGTGGCCCGCTGCAATACTGAGGTCATTTGCGGTGAAGCAAAAACCACAGTGTCTCCTTCTTCCTCATTTCCTTCCAGAACTGCACGGAAAAACGGCTGCCTCTGGTCTTCCACCTCCCCATCTGGCAGGATGCGGGGTGCAGCCGTCCCGTACTTGGCGAAGTGTTGGGGTAAAGCTATCATGGCACCTAATTGTCGCAGCGTGGCTGGTATCCCTGGCTGCCCCGATTTCCGCGCAGCCTTCATCATACTGATATGTCGCCTCATGTTTAGAGGTGGATTAATGAGAGGGTATCTGAAAATGTAATAACATACTTAATTGGAATGCGATGAGCGAGTGGAGCGAGTGAATTCTTCAATTCAATATTGACAAAAATCGGTCTTGTGTTTTTGTTTGTTTGTGTACACACAGTAACTGTCTGAACAAAGCAAGCGACAACATTCAAAACTGTTGTCGCTATACGTACTTATTTAAGTTAGACTTGAGTAGTTTTTGAGTAAAATAGTTGCTGTCATTTTTCCGAAAAAAACTTTGAAAAAGTCAATTTGATTATCGCTGGACATGTTGCACTTCTATCTCTAAGTTCTACTAAATGCCTATACATTCTCGAACTTTAAACTAGGTACGTATGTGTGTCACAGTATATTTTTAAGTAGTAGGAAAGTTGGGTGTTAATGAATTGTAAATTCACTTCATATTGTCTTAACAGTTCAACGTTCAATGTTGGTTGTTGAAATATAGTAATAGAGACCACAACCACCGATCAGTTAGCCATGCGTGTAGCGCGTGTGATTTCAAGTGTGCAACTCTTGAGAGGTATGGGTTCGAATCCATTGGCACCAGATTGGTACCAGTCCTCCAGTACCTCTCGATTGGTACCAGTCCCATAATCAGTGCTCCCATACTTCTTAAGATAATGACTTTCAAAATGGTTCATGCTCCATTATCATTGGCTGATTGATTCACAACTTTTGAATGGTACTATTATCTAGTGGTAGTTATTGGTAGGTACTAGTGGTAGTTAGTGCCTCTTTTATTCACATTACAATTCATTTTCGAAGTTAATTGTTACTTCGATCATATTTTCTCAATTGCGTATACAAATGTCAGCCAAGTAAGTTTCCAAATGTAATTTTTTCGAGTTTTGATGTGGATAAAATATATGTTATATTGTACGGTTCAAGGAAGATGTGGTGAACAGGTCCGTGAAGTTAGCACCCCCTCACGAGAGCACTAATTCTGAAAATTTCAGAAAATCTCCTCGACCCGTTGGCGGCCATTTCAGGTCATTTTCGCGTCAACGGACACTGCAACGACCGCGACACGTCGCCCGTCGTCAAATAGGCCTAAAAACCCGTGAAAAAACTATTTCCGCCAATTGAAGTTTTTCCAGATTTTTCATTTTGACATTCGTAGATTATGACATCTGATTCCACGTGATGAAAAAATGGGCAAATCGGGTCAACCATGCGGAAATGGCATTTCACTTCCGGAAAAAACAAAACAATTTTTTTTTGAAAGTGAAATACTCGCCATTACCACATCGTTCACACGATTGGATCCGTTTTTTCAGCACGTGAAATCGGATGTCATATTCTACGAATCTCAATATGAAAAATCCGGAAAAACTTCAATTGGTGGAAATAGTTTTTTCACGTTTTTTTAACATTGCTCTTATGGGCCCAACACATGGGGCCCGTTTTTTGAGACATATCTTCCATTATTTTGTTCGGAATTCTGTGAAAATATCGTTTCTGGATAGAAATCAGTCCAATGAACCCGAATATGGACACGGCAGCCCTCTTAAAAAAAAAATCGCCCGCCAGAGGTGTCGGTTGTGTCGTCGAAAGGGGTATTTTCACGGCCCTCTGGCAGTCGAACGGAATTTTTTAGAGGACTGCCGTGTCCATATTCGAATTCATTGGACTGTGTCCCATCTATAAATGATACCTTGAAAATTTTCCGAACAAAAGTCTGTAATATTTGGTCAAAAAACGGAACCCATGTGTTAGCCCCATAAGAGCAATATGAAATCATGAAATATAAAAAGCATTGTTGTGATGGTCACGAATCAATCTTTTTCTCCTTTCAAAGTGTAGGCCTACACATAATAAATGAACGATAATAGTTATTCATTCACATTGAGTTGAACGACTCACTCTACTGATGACTACGATCTATTACCAGGGTTTAACGACTCACTCTACTGATGACTACGATCTATTACCAGGGTTTAACGACTCACTCTACTGATGACTACGATCTATTACCAGGGTTTAACGACTCACTCTACTGATGACTACGATCTATTACCAGGGTTTAACGACTCACTCTACTGATGACTACGATCTATTGGCTTCGGTGAATGATATATGAGATGGTTCAAACAATGTATTTAGTAAAGAACAAGTAAATGAATAAATGGTGAGATAAAAGGTTATTGTATTACGTGTTTTTTGATAGTGTTAATGAGTCGGTCGTGGCCTGTTGTTAATGAACCATCCCAGTATTGACCTGAACGACAGAGGAAAACCACCAAAAAAATGTCAGGATGGTTGACCATGGCGGGAATTGAACCCTGGTTTTCTGACTGACGGTTCAGTGTATTAACCACTCGGCCACAGGTCTCACTTACGATAAAAGTCATTTTCGAATATCAAGTGTAGACTCTTCTTACGACCATATTTTTCGTCAGGTTTATATTGTTCCATTTGATGGCATTTGATTTGCAATACTGCTTGATGGTTTACTGGATGAGGACTGAGGATAGTGGAAAGGAAGCGGTCGTGGCCTATATTGTGATAACTCTCTCGGCATAGCTTGGAGCTAAAAACAATAAAACTCGGTAATTAAGATGGTCGGTGGACGAGATCGATCTCATATGCGCTGTCTCATACCTCAGTTCATCAAAAAGTGTATTGATACATAGGCCCACTGATTATCGAGTGAAATGATGAGTTACAGACTATTTCCAAGTCAATTGACATTCGCCTCATGACACCAAAACATGGGTCCCGTTTTCCACCCATATCTTCCAGGATTCGTATCAGGATTTCAAGGTGAATGTCTGAATGAACATCTGTCCGTTGAATCCGAATATGGACACAGCATTACGCTAAAAAAATCCTATCGACCACAACGTCGCCGGAAAGATGTCAGCCGTAGCGGTTTATTTGCGGCGACGTTACGGTCGACCGGAATTTTTTAGCATAATGTCGTGTCCATATTCGCATTCAGCGTATTGTTGTTCATCTGGAATACATTTGGAATCCACTCAAGGATCCCGATCCCGAGTCCGGAAGATATGGGTAAAAAATCGGACCCATGTGTTTTCAGAATTTCTTCTGTCAATTAACATTGGCCTTATGAGACTAGGCCTGGATCCCGTTTCTCGCCCATATCTTCCAGACTTCGGATCGGGATTTTTGAGGGAACCATTTCTATATGGAACACATCTAGATGGAACAAATTTTGGTTCGATCCTACTTGCTTCTATAGGTGACTGCCGCTTTTATATCACAATACACACGGCTCAATAATACTCAGTAGATAATTATGCTAGCAGTGTCATTTGTTTTACACGAAAATGATAGATTTTGTCTCATCTATACCGCCGACACCGAAGCCACTCGTATGTCTACATCTAGCTCACAAATGGATACGCGGAATCAGTCGCTACCAATAATCGGGACATGTGGCTCTGATTTGTCCCCACGAGAGCACAAATACCGTCCATGTTAACACTCAGTATGGAGGGGTACACATTGTTTATACCGAGATGCGTGGCCGAGTGGTAACACACTGAACCGTCATTCGGGAGACCGAGGTTCGATTCCCGCCATGATCGACCATCCTGACAGGGGGTTTTCGTGGTTTCCCCCTGTCGTTCAGGTCAATACTGGGATGGTTCTTTAACAACAGGCCACGACCGACTCCTTCCCACCATCCCAAACACCTAATAAAATGACCTTCCATCTCATCATCTCATCATCTCATTCATCATTCACCGACGCCAATAGATCGTAGCAATCAGTATAGTGCGTCGTTAAAATCAAATATGAAAAAAAAAAAAAATATCCAAACTAAACATGACAGATTCAATGATTACAATTACACTCGAACGAAATGAGAATAATGAATAGAAATAATGAAAAATAACCATAAATTGTAATAATGAGAATAAAATAAGTTAATTTGATCGTTTGAAAAATAATAATACCCACATAAGCCGAAGCTTGGGTGTTTATTTTTATTTTTATATTATATTGGGTTTAACAACGCACTGTACTGATGACTACGATCTATTGGCGTCGGTGAATGATTATGAGATGGTGGAATGATGAGATGAAAGGTTATTTGGTGTTTTTGGATAATGGAAAGGAGTCGGTCGTGGCCTGTTGTTAAGGAACCATCCCAGTATTGACCTGAACGACAGAGGGAAACCACGAAAACCCCCTGTCAGGATGGTCGACTACGGCGGGAATCGAACCCCCGTCTCCTGAATGACGGTTCAGTGTATTACCACTCGGCCACGCGTCTCAGTATGCAAGGAGAAAAGAACGATTATAAATCAAACAACAATTACCTCAAATGGGTAGGTTTAGCCTCAACAAATGATAGAAATAATATAATAGCTGATATGAGAATGCGAATGTTGAGAACCAAAATAGTGAAGCGTAACAAAAAGATTGAGTACTTATTGCAAATTAATGACAAAACACAGAAAAGTGATAATAACCAAACATACCAACATGACCAACATAACATGAAAACCAAACTTATAAAGAACTTTCAGTAATTAATTACGGTTTTTGCTTTACAATTTACTGGAAAATAATTTTGGTGTATTAGTTTGAATGAGATTTTCTAAATAAAGAGGGTTCACATGATGGCGCCAGGTGCACAGTTTCCTCTTGAATTGTTGTGGGTCTGGTCGGTTGAAGATGAGATCTATGTGGGTGAAGAATTGAATACTTTAGGTCCTAGATAACTTCCTTGTCTTCGCCCCAAAGATGAGTGCATTGTTGGGATTTTTATTAAGCAAAACTAAGACGATCGACTTATGTATAAATACTAAATAGTATCTGCCAAAATATGAGAAAATTCATGTTCAAAAGTATGTAGGATTAATGTCTCCAAGAAAACAATAATTCTTGTATTACACACTTTGACTTCAGCAAATGCATTTTCAGACGAGCAATTTCCGGGACGTATATATATATATATATATATATATATATATATATATATATATATATATATATATATATATATATATATATATATATATATATATATATATATATATATATAGGCCTATATATATATATATATATATATTTATATATATATACATATATATATATATATATATATATATATATATATATATATATATATATATATTTTTTTTTTTTTTTTTATAATCGGCACAGGCAGCGCAGTGGTTAGCACAATCGCTTCAACATGTGATCTGGAAGGTGAAGGGGCATATCGGACCTGGTTCGATCCCCGCCACCGTCCATCTTTACAGGGGTTTTTCGTGGTTTTCCTCTGTAGTCTAGGCTAATGCTGGGATGGTTCCTACAAGATAGGCCACGACCGCTTCCTTCCCTCTATCCTTCCCGATACCTAAGAAACCTTCATCTCATCATCATCTCAATAATAATTCATCCGACGCCAATAGATGTAAGTTATCATTATAGTGCGTCGTTGAACCCAATATAAATGAATATTGTGGAGAAAAATCAAAAAATCAAAAAACGCGGCTGACCTTATACCACGCGGCGATTCGATCGACTGAGCATAGACAGGGGGACAGGGACCCCCTTTTGCGGGTCCCGCTCACAACATGCACTTCTTGTGAGTGACATTTGAGCCAAACACCCGAATAAATGCATCTGATTCATTCAATGTTATGATTATCATAGCATATCAACAAAGCAATAAACTCCATAATGATCAGCATTTCCTCAAATGCCAGGCGACAACGTGGCTTACCGTGCAGATTGCATTTTCTTATCATAATAATCTCAATTAGTTTATGAGATCCGACCTGACTCGTCCACTTGCATTTGTTTGATAATTGTATCATTTCATATTCATTGTGGTAGTATCTGGCAGATAATACTATACATGTTAGACACATGTTAGATGTTAGATACAGATGGATACAAAGTGGAAGATATCAATATTCGTGTGTTTTGTTTATTCTTGATACCAATGCTGGTAATGTCCGGAAATATATCACAGAAATGGTTTTTACTTATAATGTGTTCCGGACTTTTGGAAACTGGAAGACTTCTATCTGTGGCGGAAAATTATGATCACAGACAGTGCAGTTATGGTGTTAAAGCTAATTGATTTTAAATAATTAAAATGGGGTGGTAAGATCGCCCTTGTGGTGCCCCGTCCAAACGATCCTACCTTTCATCCATGGCCTTAATTGGGGAACAATAATTTTGTATCAAGTTTCGATGTTATTAAGAAAATAATATATATATTTAGACAAAGGTAGTCCTGTATGTCCAATGAATTGCATGAATAAATCACGCTATTTGAAAATATACATGAACATTCATAATACTTTATAACTCATGAGAATCTTGGAAATATCAAATGAAATAGACACCGAATCGAGTTATTATTTACTATGATGACTCATACATACTATCTACTATCACGTGCTCACAGTGACAGAGAGAGAGAGAGAGAGAGAGAGAGAGAGAGAGAGAGAGAGAGAGAGAGAGAAAGTCCGTCTCCTACACGACGTGTCGGCTGATACCCCCACTACAATTCGCGTCCACCAGGCTCAAGGCGAGCGCCTGGAATGTAGCTTCAAAGCATAACACGCTCGAGAATTGAGCGTAAAAACGCCAAAACATGCGTTTAGTTTAGACTCGTCACGAGTGAACCAGAAGAGATAATGATATGAAACTTCCAATGAGTCTTCACAAAGGATTGTTCCATGTTTCTCGCGAATTATATTTTTGATAAAAGGAAAATCATGCCATTAAATCTTTCTCAAGTTTGGGCAAGTTTGGGGTGGTTAAAATGATGGTTAAAAAAAAATGAAAAGAAAATGATGAGCGAAAAACATAGTTTCATCCTTCAACCACTATCTTTGCAAATTTGGTGTATTTTGAGCCAGTGGTTTGGAAGGTATGAGTCTACAGCTGTGACACTGCATTCTGGCGACTCCCGTGGATTACGCAGTCAGTGAGCCTAGGATATGAACCTGGGACCCTAGGTTCATCTAGGAGCCTAGGTGCATTCATTACTTTGTCAAATTACGTACAAAAATATGTTCATTATGTTATTATGTAGTACACAAATACACATCATTCGTAGAAATACGTTCGATTGTGCAAATGCCTCTTCAGGTGCCTATACCGGCTTGATTGCTGACGTTCGGGGCCCAAGTTGCCAATGGAAAACCAATAATCGTATCAACAAACAGTTTTCGGTTAATTGATCACCAGTCTTCAGTACGTGCTCTTTGTAAGAGCTTTAGGTCGTGGTGTATTTTCAACCTTTCAAAATAATTGTCAAAAATGAACATTTTCCACCTGTTTTTCAATATTTTAAAGATTTTCTCAGAGTAATAATACGACACTAGCATTTTAAAATGTCAATGAAGATATAGAGGCACAGATGTATTCATTATGGTTCTATTGCAAGAATAATTAGACTGATTGGTTCCACCGTTTACCCACCATAACTTGGGCACCAAACGCCTGAATTTGGCGCTTTTATGCTGGCTCTATATGTATTATGTTTGTATTGTATTTGAATGATAAATGAGAAGATTGAAGGCACGAAACAAATGGAGTTTCTATGGAAATTCCCTATAACCTTCATAAGAAACATCACACTTCATAATAGTAGCATTCCATAATCGTACGCAATGAAAGCATAAAATATAAGTATTTATGTTTGTTGAACATCTTTTCACTTTAAGATTTAATTATGATACATTTTTCCCGAGTATTATTCTCACATAATTTAAATTTGTTTGTATAACATCACAAAATGATACAAATATAATGACTATACTAAGCTCCTTTTTACTTCATCTTTCATAATTTCATGCATTACGACTATTGTCTATTGACTCTATTTCATTGGATTCCTTTCTGTACAAAATGGCATTCTTCACATGGCAATCAGAAAATACAACTAAAATTCATAGCCATACGTTTTCACGCCATTCTAGCACAGATCATCGATTTCAGCCTGTAGGCCTATACTAGCGTACTCCATCGTAATGAAAGCAAGGCAGTCGCTTACGTCGACGCCAAATTCTGTTCGTAATTATAAGCAATTACTTACTCTCTTCAACCAATGGATCTCAGATGTGTGAAGTAATATGGATTGGCATTGAAGCAATGACATATGTTTACATAATGTGTCATAACACTTTATTTAGTTCGTTCATTGAACATTCACGATATTAAGAAGGATGAGAAGTCATACTACCAATTATTAATAATTTAAATTATCTATCATTGATTGGATTATCCATTCAGGTAGACATTTATGTGGATGTTTATGTGAGGTGTAATAACACATGCAGTCTCTTAATTATTTCGAAGTTATGCAGTTTATTATTATCAGTAGGTATTCATTATTTCACAGCACCGGTTCATCACGAATAAAATACTTGAGCATACAAATGAATACAAATGAATACAAATGAATACAAATGAATACAAATGAATACAAATGAATATACTGTCCTCATATTTCGAAAATGTTGTCATATTTTGTATCATGTTTCTTTGATATATGTGAATAAAATGCATATCAGCTTGAAATTGAATCGAATTGAAAATATTCAATATCAAAAAATGGCTAAGTAGAAGTTGAATTTTATAGAATTTGCTCACAATCAATAACCTCTGTTGGTAACTTCCAGTATATCAAAATATCCAACAACAATAACACGATTTACAAAAATGAAACATCAGATTTGTATTTTATGAGATATCCCCCTATCATGATTATTGTTTGCTTATCGACCCCACCAACAGCTAGGTTATACGGGGGTACGAATGAGCTGGTGATTATGAATGTATGAAGTGATGATAAGTGAGAGGACATTTACAAAAACCCATGCCTTATGCGGGATTCGAACCCACGCCCAACGGTGACTTCAGTTTCTGAAGCGGTGCCTCAGCTGACCGAGCTACCGAGGGTGGCATCCCCCTATCATATTTGTTCACAATGCATATGCTCCGTGGAGAACCCAAGAAAAAAATATATAATATATATATATATATATATATATATATATATATATATATATGATTACCTAAATAATATTTCAAGTTGACCATTGAGCTTAGCAGCATTGCATGCATGGCTGAAAGTTTGCCTACCTCGCACGGCGTCAGGGATGCAGCCTGGACTCGTAGTGCACCAGTTTACTTCGGATTGGGGTCCACTTTATCGTGGTCCAGTTATCGCTTTGACAATGCCAGTCTGTCTGTGTATCAGTTTATTGGGGTCCACAATACCACTTCGGTCGTTTGGGAAAGATATTGTGGACCACCCGTGTTCTAGTTTTGTGGCCCACTATATTGGGGACCAGAATACCGGGGTGCAGTATGTCTAACGAGCTTTGGGGTACAGTATATCTAGTTTGTGGTCCACTATATCCACACGACATTTAATACACTTTTGTGGCCCACAATATCGGGGTTCAGTTTATTGGGGTCAACAATGACAAATCTCTGTGTATCAGTTTATTGGGGTCCACAATACGTCGTTTGGAAAAGATATTCTGGACCCCCATGTTCTAGTTTTGTGGCCCACTATATTGGGGACCACAAAATCAAAGTATTTGTATAATTTTCTGGTTTAAACTTGTGGGCCACAATCCAAACTCGCACTCAAATAAGAGTGGAGGAACGACAAACCATAATAAATATATGTTGAAATAAGGTTATAGGCTTAAAATATTCCTGATGTCCATCCCAAGAGATCAACATCAAGAATAAGTATCAAATGTCAAAAAGCTGTATACTGGAAGAAGATGATTGCACAAACAACGTCATCTTGATCAGACATGAATACGTCCTAATTGGGGCAGTTTGGAAAATGATACTGGTAACACGACGACTTCAACGTCTCACGCAAACAACGACGCAGATCCACGAGCATGTCAAATGAGATCCAATAGGTGCGATAATCTTAAAAAGATGAATACGGTATCTATCGACTTTGAATTATACCCTAAAATCTTTATAATAGGTATTATTATTAGCTATTATTTATTAGCTTCCATACGAAGCTGTCTTCTCAGATCGGTATATTTCCGGCACTCGAGTAATACCGAGACCAAGTAAGTTGTTCGAGAGCAACTGTCAAACCACAAACAAAAATTAATGAAGAATATTTCATTCGAGAGAATTCAAATTCTCAGGAAATTTCAATCTAATGATGATACACATCGTACCGAACTTTAATTCAAATCGGATCAACCGTTTTGATGTAAAAAAATATTTAATGTAATTTTCATGAATCATTCGGAGCTATTGGGATATACCCATTGAATTCAAGCTACAGGTCTCACCACTTGATTTTAAACCATTAAAACGATGCCTTCTTTACTAGGAAAACGCGTTATGTGTTGCCGCGTTGATGGATGAGCTGGAACATTTCAACTTATCTTTGGATTGGTTATTATATATATATATATATATATATATATATATATATATATATATATATATATATATATATATATATATATATATAATATATATATACACCTTGAGATCCAAAGTATTACATCACTGCCATCTTATTTTTCATTATCAATTTCTATGATGATAAAGAAGGCTTTGTTCTAATCGTTTACAATTAAGTGGTGACACCTGTAGCTTGAATTTAATATGTATCTTAATAGCTTCGAATGATTCACAAAAATCAATATATTTTTTATATCAAAACGGCTTATCCGATTTGAACGAAAGTTGAATTTCTGATAATGTGTATCATCATCAGATTGAAATTTCGTGATAATTTGAATCCTCTCGGATGAAATATTTTTCATGAATTTTCCTCTCTGGGTTATTCTCATGAGATTTTTGAAAACTTTGAGATAAGTTTTCTCAGAAGTGGTTCAACCGATCACGCCTCAAAACTATACAGTATCGAATTGGATAAGGATACTTGTGTGTGTGTCAAGTGTCAACTCATTTTGAATCTTCGTCTGACCTAGGAGCGCGAAAGCAAAAATACTTTTTTTTCGGGTATGGTGAAATTGAGACTTCGCTTATCATATCATCATCATAGAAATAATGAAAAACAAGTTGGCAGTGATGTAATGGCTTGGATCTTAAGGTGTATATATTCATATATATATATATATATATATATATATATATATATATATATATATATATATATATATATATATATATATATATATATATATATGTATATATATATCACAGCCTTCTTAAATCATTCTTCTCTTATACTGCCCTTCACTCGGGCTATTTTGACGGGTTCGCGCATATTTGCTCGCGCAGAGAAAAATTACATCATGCACAAAACAAGAGAACAATACAAACAGTAATGAAGTGAACCAAATATATGCAGATTACCATTGCCAAATGAAAATAATGAAAAAAGAAATCCGCGTGTGAACGAAATCTTGGCATCACTGGTGAAAGTAAATATTCATATTGGCGAAACCGAAACAAATAATAAACCAAACATATTTCACGATTCACTGTCCCTGATTCTCCACGTACAGATCAATTCAGGAATGAATGAATGAATGGTTCAGGGTTTCAAGGCGCATCGACAGCGAGGTCATTTAGCGCCTGTCGAAATAAGAAATGCAAACATACAATTTCAAATGTATTGAAAACAACTCGAAGAATACAGCATATATAATATGAGTTGAACAGAATAACATAATTCATAGATTAAGACACGCCTTCGTTGTTATAATTTCAGTTAGTAAGTCCAAGCTCGATCGACACGTTTTCAAGTGATCGAATATTTTAATGTGTATTCCGTTTTGAAATCTTTTTTCTCTGTGGTAGACTGCACCTCGCGATGCCCCGTTCAAACAATCGCTTCATAGGCCCACTTTGAATGAATGAATGGACATTAGGGTTTTAAGGCGCAACGACAGCAAGGTCATTTAGCGCCCACTTTGAATGAATGAATGGACATTAGGGCTTTAAGGCGCAACAACAGCAAGGTCATTAAGCGCCTGGGCCCACTTTGTAATGGTCAAGAGAATAATATATATTTTCTGATATTGATAATAATGAAGAGAGAGTATTACTGATGTAGAAATGACCTCGCCGTCGATGCGTTTAAAACCCTGATATTCATTCATTCGATTCGTAATCAAAGTATGTTTGAAGTTTGTTATCCCAAGTATAGTTCATTTATATGAAAAAACTGAAGCTAATTTTTTCACCTAGAGTCTGATGATGATTAGCTCACTCCAAATACATATGTCTAATACTGTCTTACCTATTGGAGGTATTTATTTTAACTATCACTGTCATTAATCATCTCTTACGAGGTAAGCGTTCTAATATACTGAGAGTTGCGTCGGTCGATCAGTATATTATGGTGCTCCCACTTCTATTTCAAAATGGTTACATCCCATGAGTACTGGCAGTCTGTTACCGTTTACAGTCTGTTCGGTACCTCTTCTCCACAAACTATGGAAGTTACATGCAATAAATGGTCACAAGAGTTATATGAGATCTTTTCACACATGCACTGAAAAAAAATGATCGTGTAGATATATATTCTCCAAAGTGTCAAAGAAATAATAAATTTTTGGATACACAATAATTTTTACTTCCAATTTTTTTCCACGTGAATACAAAACAATCTCCATACAAGTATCGCATACTTATATCTGTATCTGGTGAACATTTGAAGTGATTATCTCCAATAGCTCCAGAGATTCAGGTACCAAGAATCGAGAAAATAATATTACGAGAAAAACGCATTCAAACAGTGAACAAACAACAGTACACAACAGTTTACAACAGTAAATTTGAAATATGAGAAAAGGTGGCACAAAGTGCGAATGAAAAAAATATATAATTTGAACCACTTCTAATAATTTCATGATTCTAGCATCATCCAATTGATAAAACATTACACCATGAATATATTGAATACAAAAAATAGCTTTTAATATATCCTTAAGGCAAATATACGCATTTCCTCAAGTTTTTCCTCGCAGATTTTATTCTGTCTAGATTGAATGGATGAATTAATATTAGGATTTTAAGGCGCATCGACAGCGAGGTCACAGCGAACAGGTCGACAGCGAAATAAGTTGCTGAACAACTAAGTGAGTAGTGTTCCAGATTGAAGTCTTATTTGTAGAACATATTATCTTACACAAATCGGGAAAAAAACTAGTAAATTATTATGATCAATCAAGAAAACGTTAAGGATCACAATAATTCAATTCGATCTTCATTCAGCATGCAATATTGAAAGACCCTGCACCAGTTCATATCTCCTGTTTCCTAGCTCTGGAGAGAGTCTGTACAAGAAGAAACTGAGGTTAAATAGCTATAATCCAGATTCAACCTCACTATCACCGTTGTTTGGTGAAGACTTCGTAGCATACAGCTGACAAATTAGGAACGTAATTCTGTTTTCGTTTCTTTACATATTTGGTACCTGAATAAATGAATATTAGGGTTTCTAGGCGCATCGACAGCGAGGACATTTAGCGCCTGTCGAAATGAGTTGCAACAAAAGGTGAGAAGTGTTATATAAAGGTGCAAGTGAAATTTATTTGAGTACACCTCAATACATTAAACTAAGACTAAACTATGTCTCAAGTGTCTAAAGACGTTATACACTAATTTGTTGAAAACGAACATGTGTGTGCTGTGAAGGGTCACACCCATGGGACTAGAATGATAACGTTTTATTACTTGTTCTCAGTTCAAACTCCCCCTCAGATAGGAGTGGAGGAACGACAAACCATAATTGATATATGTTGGAATATGGTTTGATTTGAAATATTCCTAATGTCTATCCCAAGAGATCGGCATCAAGAATAAGTATCAAATGTCAAAAAGCAGTACACTGGAAAAAGATGATTGCACAAACAACGTCATCTTGAACGGGCACGGAAATGTCCCAATTCGGGCATTTTGAAAAATGATACTGGTAACAAGACGACTTTATCGTCTAACGCAGATCCACGAGATGTCAAATGAGATCCAATAGGTTCGATAATCTTGGAAAGCTGAATATGGTATCTATCGATTTTGAATTATTCCCTAGAAACTTTGACATTGTGTCTTCCATACGAAGCTGTCTCCTCAGAGCAGTATATTTCTGACACTCGAGTAATATGTGTCGAACAGTTGAAATCTCGTTACAAATCTCACATCTGGGGACGATTTTATCGGGGGTGAAGAGAGAGGAATGGGTTAAAAGTGTGTGTCCCACTCGCAGACGAGTGAGAACTACTTCCTCCCTCCGTGAACCTTGGATTGAAGATTCCCAAGCACTAACAGTTGGCTTAATTTCTTTCAGCTTGTTGTTGGTCTCCCTGTCCCCATCTTTTTGGAAACGAGATTTGAAAAGTAGTTTGAAATACGCCTTGAAATCATTGAAAGGCACTCTCGGGTTATCAATATCTTCTTTCTCCGTCGCTTCTTTGGCAGCCGTGTCCGCCAACTCATTACCACCAATCCCCACGTGTCCAGGTACCCAGCAGAACACTACACTGACATCCTGCGAGGCAAGGGCGGAAGTTGCTGAATGACTATTCAAGTAGTGTTATATACCTAGTAACACAACTATAGATCGGCATAGGTTCGAAGATTCCAATAATAAACAAGTACATTTCCGTAACATCAGTAAGACGCAAAGTTGAAACAGCATAAGAGACAGGCCAACCAACACAACCCTCCAATACATAATGTGCAGAAGTATATCTTAAGGACACCTCTACTCCACTTAACCATCTCGTTTCAATCTTTTAACTCTGCCTTGTCTTCACATATTCAGTAGTTATGTACTGTACATACGTATATAATAATAAATATTTGACATCCACTCAGAATACAAAACATGTGTATAGCAAAAGGCATAAGGACAACTTGATACTCAAAAAACATAATATAAAACTTCACACCAATGGACCTCTTTATTCTGGAGCAAAACTTTTGAATACATCACCTAGTTCAATCAAAGAGTGTGATGAGTCCAAATTCAAGCACAAATTGAAAAAAAATCTTATTGACCATTATTTGTATTCAGTTTATGATACAAAAAAATCTCTACACCAGTATGGCATACTTATTTTCATATGTAGTAACAACTTGGAGTGATTATCTTCGATAGTTCCAGATATTCAGTTACTGGGAATCGAAAAAATTATATTTTGAAATGACCGCATTTTAGAATATCAGCACGAAGTGGATCGCACTGAATACGAGCAGTGGGATAACAGAGCGCTCAATGTGAAAAACAATATGATTGGAACCCCTCCAAATAATTAGGTGATCCAACTGTTGAAAAATTAAACCATCAATATAAAAAATAGCTCTCAGTGTTCCCTCAATTATGAGAGTCAATCATATTATTTCAATACTTTAGTTAACTTTGGGAATTATAAAATATCGTCAGTATACATTTTTAATCATTTCACAATATAAGTAGCGATATAATTGTGTTTCACAGTGAGAATTTGATTGCATGTATCGCCTCTAGGTTCAATTTGTCTCAATATGAATAAATAAACTTCATTTTTGTTAACTATCAGATTCAATTACAATTTATGTTTAGTTAATATCACAAAGAGTTTTTCACACGTTTAAACTTATTGGCATAATAGTTCGTGAATGGTCAACAGTGCATTGGGATCAACGATATGCGCTCAATCGTTATTTAAACTATTCTTTGGCCTATAAAGTAATGGTCCAACAATATGGAGGAATTATCATATTCAAAATGTTGAAATTCTTACATTTTGGTAATATGTAATTTAATTTCTGATCACTCAATTACACATGGATAATACTCTGGAGAAACCTCCTGGAGACAAAAGCTAGACATTGACTCTAAAAGCGACTCCGAATATTTATTATTCCTTTCATCAGTATTTAATTTATTTGGCAAAATGATACATTGTATCAATTGTATGGATATCATCCTAAATAACATTATAAATGACAAATATGACGATCACACATGAATATTACACAATGAATAATGAATAACATTACTAATGAATAACTTACGGTTGTGTAATATATAAGGTATGCCTCAGACATGAACATAGATACATGAATTCCATCTTAATGGGGAATACTTTCATAATGTGAAGAATTCTACCGTATATAATTCTTCAAGTATTCCATGGATGGAATGCATTGTGAATCATAAGTAAGATAAGTACTCGAAAAGTACCAAAAAAACTGATATAATTATAATCCAATGACTTCAGAAAACAATGATGACGCATAAATAATGTAGGCATAATAGTTTTCTAGAACTATTTTGCCGAGTATAAAACATATGTTCATATTATTTAATATATAGTTATATTAATTTTATATTTGTATGAAGGCCTATACATTGGTTTTGTTATGTGTACCTTTGGTAGTAGTGGGTTCGTTTTCACTTCACATTAGGCCTGGATCAGGCCACATGGAACTATTTGATTAAAAAACAATGGAAAGATTCCTTTCCAAACACTGCTCAAATTGAAAACAAAATTATTGTGCTTTGTTAATAAAAGAGGTGCTATACGTAGATACAGGTCAAGAGAATCATGATGCTGAACAGAGGATCACCCTTGATAGTCTAGAATTAGAATATCTAGAATATATAGAATTAATTATTATTTAGTACCCAATTATTCGACATTTTCATTATCCAATGTTTTAATCCTTTTTGATAACAAAATCAAAACTGTGTTGAGGGACACATAATCAAGGCACTAGAAATTATAATAAAATATATATTGAGAAAGCATTCACATCATTCATCGATAACTCAATTTTTTCTGAAGGTCTACGAATATACAGTCGCATTCCTGAAACAATCACCAAATTAACAACATCTGGAAGTTTCAGGAATGCGTGTTCTAGACTAATGAAGGAAGAAAAATTGATTCAAGATTCGAGAGAAAGTGTGCGTTTCCGGGATCATGTTAATTAAATTGAATGTATCCCTTACTTCCATTCGATTGGTCTATGTTATCATTGTTTTTGTTTTGTATTATTATTATTATCTATCATCATTAGGGGAATCTGAGTCCATTTATCATGAATAAGTCGGATCCTGATAGGCCACTCGGATGTTACAATCACGGCCATCTGGATCCAGAGACTAGCACTCTTTCACGATGTAGTGATACCAACCTATTGTATCCTAATATAAAGAAGGTGGCCCAACTTACATACTGATAACATGGAAAGCATTTGTGGTTTCTTGCGGTCATTTCAGAGTCAATTGTCCCGATTGTCTGTCGCGATTTAGCGGATCCCTTTTGAACTAGATGTAAATAACAGTGGCTACGGTACGGATAGCATTGTTGAACTAACAAATTCTATAATTCTCGTAATTTACTGGGCCGTGTATATAATATTGTTGAGCATTGTTGTTCTAAATAGCTCGATATAAAAGCGAGAGTTGCGCTACAGACAATCAGGACGATGGACTCAGATTTTGACCGCGGAAATATTTTACTTTCAAGACTCGAGTTTGGTCACCTTCTCTATATTATGATAGAATAGGTTGATATCACTAGGAAAACGCGGGATGCGCGTTGTTAGACGAGCTTACGGGTATAGAAATATAGAATGAAAAATAATTTGTCAACCCAATCTACATCTACAGACCTTGGATCACTCCAAACGTTCAAAAACCTTACGAGAATCAGTTATGTCACGGCCTTCCTCTTCATTCATTTCAATAGTTTTGAATTAATTGGTGACACTTGTTGCTATAGATTTAATTGGTTCCCGTAATAGCCTAAATTGATGGGAAAATGCTTTATAAATGCGTTTTCTTCGTTATTTCTCATCCGATTGATGCGAAAAATCTCTCAAAATGTGCTTAATAAATTCCTTTAAATTCGCCGAAAATTTGAGAGGTCTTGAAAAATTTTGATTTTTCAAGTATTTTCCTCCGGGTTATTCTAATGGGGATTTTTAAAATTTCTAAAATTCATAAAAAAAAAAGTTACCACCCGATAATGCCACAAAACTATACAGATCTAAGTTAGATGAGGAACCATGACGAAAAAAAGTTTGAAGTTGATAGCTGTAGCCGTTTGACCTGTGGAGAACCGACAAAAAAACATTAAAAAAAAAAAACATAAAGACGAACACCAATTTTTTTCAGTATGTCAAATTGAATCCTCGCTAAAGCTCGTCTAACTACATCGTGACTCTTTTGATGGATCCTTTTGCAAGTTGATCATTGTTGAGCGCTTGAACTCGGACCACACACATAAAATACTCCTCATTATATCAAGTTATATGTACTACTTCATTCATGTATAAGCATACATAACATAATGTATGAGAACCAATGTGATGCAATGTATTGTATTATAAATTGTATTGTGATAAGAAGTATGTATTATGTTGTATGTCGTGTAAAAAATATAGCAGAATTGCTGAATAAACATTAATATTAGGCCTATAATCATCATCAAATCTTGCCGGAAATGTTGAGGAGATACCAACGTGTGAACGATTTGGTCACCATCACGATGTCGTCACACAAGATGACCCGACTGGGTTGTGAAAGACGAACAATGTTCCGAGTTGGGGTCGCTCATTACTATTTCCGGTGTTCGAAAGTACCCCGTGAGAGTGACCAACTTCCCCCTCAGAGAATCTCTAAACAGTGTTGCCGATCTAGTTTCAATCATTGTTTTATTCACATTGGGTTTAACGACGCACTGTACAGATGGCTCCGATCTATTGGCGTCGGTCAATTGGCGTCGGTCAATGATATATGAGATGATAGGATGGTGAGATGAGAGGTTATTTCATCAGGTGGTTCTGGATAGTAAGAAGGAGTCGGTCGTGGCCTGTTATTAAGGAACCATCCCAGTATTGACCTGAGCGACAGAGGGAAACCACGAAAAATCCCTGTCAAGATGGTCGACCATGGCGGGTCTCGAATCCCGATCTCCTGAATGACGGCTCAGTGTGTTAACCACATCTGGTGTTTTTCAGTCTTCTCCTAGTTTCTGTTTTCGACAGCGAGGTAATTTAGCCCCTGTCAAAATAAGTTGCTGAACAAAAAGGTAAGTAGTGTTATATAAAAGTGCAAGTGAAATTTATATGAGAACACCTCAATGTATGAAACTATTCACTAAGACGTTATAAACTAATTTGTTAAAACCGAACATGTGTGTGCCGTAAAGGGTCACACCCATGGGACTAGAAGGAGAACGTTTTATTACTTGTTCTCAGTTCAAACTCGCACTCAAATAGGAGTGGAGGAATGACAAACCACACCAAATATATTGTAATTGCAAAATCAATAGTTAGTCCACTTTTATAGCGTTATTTCAAATTCGGCCTACTCTTCCAAGTTTTAAATATTCCCGCTCACTCTAACTTGCTCAAGTCTCAACGTCAATATTCAAACATGAGTGAACTTTCAAACCAAGTATAATTATGATTACCATTTACATCAACGTTGAGGATGAAACTAGTAACTCATAATCGATATTATAGCTGTTTGAAAGAAAAAAATGATGTTTTTCCACTGAAGTGCATGGTAAATAAGATATTGATGAAACTGTTAAGATTTATTCCACAGATAATTCTTTATCTCATTATAATTCCTATACAATTCATTTTCTAAACCAATAAAAGTTATAAAATATCAATAATTCGCATTGAAAAAATTATATGAAATATTCATTACCGGTACTAAAATTATTTGAATGAATGATTATTAGGTTTCAAGGCGCGTCGACAGCGAGGTCATTTGGCACCTGTCAAAATAATTTGCTGAACAAAAAGGTCAGTAGTCTTATGTGAAGGTGCAATTGAAATTTGAATGAGAACACCTCAATATATGAAACTAAGACCAAACTATTGATAAATACAATATACACTAATTTGTCAGAACCGAGCATGTGTGTGCTCTAAAGAGTCAAACCCATGGGACTGGAAAGAGAATCTTTCATTACTCGTTCTCAGTTCAATTTTATTCGGTTATTCGTTCACAAATTTCTTTGAAATAGTGTCTTTTGAACTTTTTGGAATCTGAAAACAAAAAATGTATAATAGTCTCTTTTTGAGGTACTAGATGGTGACGACTATTCAAATCTCGTTGGCAACACTGCCTCTACACGAGTCAGTGATCGACAGATATGTTGCATGTGGTTTCCATCACGATGACTTGTTGTTAGATAAAATCATAGTTGGGTCTCACGGCGCGTGTACATCTAGGTCACTACAGCAACAATGTATTCGGTTGATAACCAATATCAATAAATAAACGTATGCCGAAACATTGAAGCATCCCCAAAATAATCAATGTCAATGAGAGTTGACATGCTATTTCACAGTTGGTACTCAGCAATAATGAAAGTTTCAAATTGAAGAGAATATTGATAAATAACAACTAAGCAGCTGGCTCTAAGCTCCCAAGTGGGAATCATCACAGTTTTGTGAATGATTAGTTTGTATTCCTTCAGTTGCTCTCGTTTCATAATCCGTATAACGCCCCAGTTACTATAACAATACAATGATAGCAATAATATGGTGAATCAACGAAATTAATGATTGTCATAACTTGTATAGCTACCTCTCTTCTTAATTGTAGCCATGTTTAATCATTCATTGAACAGCGACAAGAGAAATATATGAGTACAGGTACTGTGTTGAACTAATAAGCATGAAAGAGATACAAATATCAGAATTTAAAAAATACAATAAAGTTGTAATCAATACAATGTACATGTGACAAAATATTAAGTTACTTGGTGTTTTGGTTCGAGACGCGTCGACAGCGAGGTCATTCTGCGAATGTCCATATCTGTGAACTTTGTCGTGACAAATATCATTTATTCCAACAAATAGATATATAGACCTACTTCAATTGTGTAACAATGATGCCATGATGTATTGTTAACAACGATGAAAGTTGAGAACTGCATTGCATTGTCGTCAACAATGAAATCCACCATCTACCTTTGGAACTGTTTCATTTGATGACGTATTGTCATGAGCCATATTGTGTGTAACATTTTCCAGTGAACTGCATTATTCCCTTGATCTTGTACCATATTATTTCTAACTACACGTGCCTGTATTTCAGCAATATATATACAACACATCCTGTGAACTCAATTAGAATATATTGAATTAAATGGTATTGAACCATCATAAACGCAGGCCCGGACATAAGAATCCAGCGCCCCTAGGCTGAACCTAGCTTAGCGCCCCTATACTTATTTTCAAAATGTGTGTAAGACTAATGTAAAAATGAAAAATGAATTTATCAATGAGAAGAATATTTCGGTCAATGTGCAAACCACGTGGTGCGTCAACGTATTTTTCCGCTCGTTACTCAACATTACCAATGATGACTCTCTAAGTAACGGAATATGTATACGATAGGGTGCAACACACCCAGGGCGAAGTCCTGGAAAGAAATAGCAGGGCATATTTCAATGGATGAAGGATTACATCCAATAGCCCCGCAGGTAATTTACTGAAATATCATTTTCTTGGATAATATTCTGGGAGTTGTAGATATTGGCCAATGTTGTTGTATAGTGGTAATGAGAATATGAATGGGAATAATAATGAAAATAAGTTCGTGATACTTTTGGTTTCATTTTTAACTACATGATATAACTCCGTGTTGCATTTTCTTGATACCATTTCATCGGAAACAGAAATATGGAAGCCCTGAAGAGCCCAAGCGCCCCCTGGGGTCTTGCGCCCCTAGGCTTCAGCCTTACGGCCTTTGCGTGAATCCAGGTCTGCATAAACCGAATGATGAAGAAACAATGGAAAAAGCAAAGTGTATCGTTGTTTTTCTTGACATGAAATATTGTGTAACGGATCAAATCGCGAAACTGTTGATGATATGAAATGTAGAACCAGGATCTACCAAGATATTGATAACATCGCTCAGAATACCGGGAAGTATTTTCTCTGAAGCAGCACGGTATGATTCCCCGTGGAGAATGTGAAAAAAGTCAAGTCATACCTACAGAAACAGGAGATGAACTTCTGCGGAAGAAATAAGAGCACGAAACGAATTTTAGATGGAGCCTAACGACTCAGTACTGTCCACCTGACTCGAACACAATAAGAAAAACAGCCATTTGGCCCAGTTCGGCAGCAACAATTGATATCACAGAAGCATTCCTCAATTCTACGAATCGAAGACGTGTTCTCCAATGAAAGAGAATAATTGAACTTCGAAAGAACCTATTTGGATTGGCTCAATGAAAGAAGTCTATCAATATACGGAATGTTGTATAGGTCTACACGAAGTGAAATGTCACGCCACACAAATTCTGAATTCCAATCAGGTGTCAGAGGTCCAGTAATAGAATCAGTCTGTGCCTAGTTATATTGTGGGCCTACCCAAAAAAGTCGAGAATAAAGATTACGAAATGAACTTTCTGTGATTTCCAGCTTACATAAGGCCAGTATCAAACACTAACACAGAATGATAACCATACGCCAACACAAAGTATGAATACATGTGAATGTCGATGCTATTTGAAATCAGGCGCAAGATGACCTCGCTGTCGACGCGCCTTCAAGCTTCAACATTCATTAATTCATTGCTATTTAAAATAGCGTAACGAGTATTTTGATACATATCCTCCATATTCACCTGAAACAATTTTTTCTGCTCATCAAAATTCGATTCAGTGAACATGGATTGAGAAATTATTCTTTCACACCAGCATGAATGCACAATGGTAGCATATGCAGTATTGAAGTAAAATGAACAAATGCGTTCCAAAGAATCGACGACGGTTTACTAATAGGGTTTTCTCAACTGACTTCACCCGTTGTTGAATGAGAGACAACAATGTGCACCAGTTGGAATTGACCAATCAGAATATTTGGTAGTTCACCAGTTCGCTGTATTGCTATTCGGCACAAAAAGTACCTATAGAATGCGCTAGCGGCAGCTGTAAAAATCAAACATGGCGGAAGTTACTATGGCTACTTTGCTTGTTATGCAACTTGGAATGACCATGCTAAACGTTCATACGTGCGATTTTGTTTTATATTCATCTTTTGACAAATCTGTCCAACTTATTCAAGTATTTGGATGTTTCATTTGTAGAGAAAATGTTATTGAAACTTAGATCGGATTATTTTCCACCACATTTATTCAAACAATTGTTGTGAGTTAGGTATGAATTATTATTACCACGTAAATGTTGTGTGCGAATTTAGATTATTATATTATTTCACTCCTTTAGTAACCTATCGAAAACTTATATAGCCTAGGGCCTACATTAACCAATTAATTTACCCATGTAACATTTGTATTCGTTTATTGATATTACTTCAAAACACCATTTGACCTGAGCTTAAAATGTCCAGTAGGTATTGGTAAAATGTATAGGATTTTTATTTTTTCTAAACATTTTCATTACTTGTTATCTAATCCAGGTCTATGTATGACTACCTATAATAAGCATTCCAAGGAAATCAATTGCAAGGAAAACATCAAAAATGTTTTATGCTTTAAGAGTAATTTATTTTATTATACGGTTTTTGTTTTGTATAATGAAGTATACAAAACAGTTTTGCATAGTTTTTGTATGATAGGCCCTATTTGCAATCAACCCAGAACATATCATCAGTTGTAATGGACAATGTCAAATAATTATTTACAGTCGAATGTTATTTACAAAAGTAGTATTTACAATTACCCTAAATATTACAGGCACATAGTATTTGCACTTTTAAAACCTAAAATTTATCATCAAATGAAATGGATGGTGACAAATGATAAATAACAATTATGCTATTTGCAATTGATCTAAAAAGTTACAGATAGGCATATCGTTTGCAAATTGCAATTAACCTAAAATGTTTCATCAATTGAAATAAAATGCCGCATTTCGGGAATAAATAAAAGGAACTTTCGCGGTTCTTTCCTGCCACAAAATTACCCTGTGGTACGCAACAATTTCGTTGTGAAATACATATTTGGGGCGAGAAAGTAGTCACAAACCATAGCCACATGCAGAATTCTGTCCTCCAAACTCTATTTACGGTAGTCGCCGATAGAGCGCATGACTGCAACTTTTTGTGCCGAATAGGAACGATTGTTTGTCGTTTGTTACGTGCGAACACCCTATACGAGGAACGCTAGCAAGAATGACAGCCCTCAACACGGTACCAACTACGACTCTCAAACAAGAACTGCAGAAAGAAAAGTCAAAAGAGAGTTCGTTCCTGTTCCAAGAACTCGCAGAGCCTCGCTGTCACTGATGGGTTAGAAACGTGGAAACAACAGACATATTTATTTCGTTCAACTTGTTATCAACATCAAACTGAAAATATGGAATAAAAGTAAGTCAATAATCAAATTATATCATTTTATGGATAAGTGATATTCTTTATCATCATCGAAATACGGAAGACGTATTATTTACATCTCTGAATCGGTTTCTGCGCAGACGCGACGACTCGTTTCGGGATTATTTTTCTTTCTAGGTCATTCTTCGTGCATTACCTTTCCCTCTGATCTTTCAACTGGTGCTGCAACCTAGCGGCGTGCTTAGAGACTGGCATGCATGATGCCTACAGTGCGACCTGCAAGATTGGTAGAAAAGCCTCGCTCGCTTCTTGCATTTCGTGATCATGACGGTGGATGCAATTCGTAGAATCAGCTGGTGAAAACATTCGATGAGAGCCTGAAGCACGATCATTATGATAAGCAGAAGATTCATTCTTGGAGATGGCACATTTGTAGGTAAGTAGTGCAATAATTCAATTATTCGAAGCAGCACATGCACATTGGTGTCATAGATAGGCATGAGTAGGGACAACATATGTTATATTATGCTGGAAATAATTTTGAGCACATCGATTTGACATCCGTGAAGGAAAACATTCTGAAAATTCAAAAAATTCTCATAGAGATGACCTAGAGGAAAAATATTTGAACAATGAAATTCTTCCAAGGTTCTACAACTATTACTGAATAGGTATATCAGAAAAAGTTGCAGATAGGCCTACGTTGTTATTGTTAACAAGTTGAACTAGAGAAACGTCACAAAATAAAGCGCGCGCATGTTTTCAACAAAGACTTTGATTGAAATATTACATTGTTCACTGAACTTTCTAAACCGTTCGTCGGCCATATTGAGATTTCAGTCGCATTCAATTGTTACTTTTTGTGTCGAATACATACACATTTTTAGTAATGTATACGTCGATCGATGAGCAATAACGAAGAGAATGTATCAGAAGCATACATTTGATTGAGTATAAAAATCACAAGGGGTTGCAAGTTGTCGCATTATAGACATTCGACAGATAGCACTAAACAAAAATCAACAGGTAGAAGGTAGGGATTTTGAACGTTTGAAGTAATTTACGATTCGTAGTCTCCACCCCCTTGACGTCACAAATCAGACAGGACAATCAACAGGGCTTTTTTAGTGTAGATCGAATATCCAATCGGGGTATCTTCGAAGGACCACAAATGATATAGATCCAACTGGCCTACTGGTGGAGCCACGCCTATTTAGAGTCGTAAATTGCAATTTTAATTTTTCAATTCAACATTGTTCCCTTTATTCTCATATAAATATTCGGTTCACAGACAAAATTAATGTCTTACAATAATAATAACAAAATAAATAATGAACATGAGGTGATATGAAGAAGATCTGCCATGCAAGAGAATATAAAGATGACGAAATAATGAGAAGCCCGCATGAGAACGAATTCTTGTTTGCAAGCAACGTGCCTAACGATCAATTGTCAGAAGTTGGTAATAAAGCAAAGTAGAAAAATTATTAACTCAAAAATCAATTGACGACTCGAAATAGGCGTGGCTTACCAGTCGGCCAGTTGGATCTATAGGCCTATAATTTGTGATGATTTGAAGATAAGCCGATGGATAGTTGAATTTCACTACCCACAGTTCTAACAGCCCTGTTTATTGGACGGTATTATCACACACCCCAAGGACTTACCTGGTGCCGCATGTGTTGCCCCCGCCACCAACTCCCGGAGAGATGAGACTCAAATAAAAATATTAAAATAAATTGAAAAACGACTTCCTAGCGGACAATTGTGTGGACTAGGAAGGTCGGTAGGAACTGAAAAATTAGGTTTTTAGGAAATTAAAAAGGTTTAAAAATACTTGTGGTAACTCAAATAAAATTAAAATTCAAAATTTACTTAAAACAAAAAAAAACAAGCTTACAATAAAAAAATCGAAAAGATAAAAAATAATCCAATTGGTATTTGCTTGGATAGTTAACCCGTCGGTTAACTAAGCAAGCATATCAAAAATAGAAATTAATTGTGACCTTAAAAATCTTTCATTTAAAAAATATTACAAAAAATAGGCCTTTTAATAGAAAATGAATTAGCGGTACCGTGGTTTACTGCGTCTTCTGTTTTGCCGCCGTCGTCGTCGTTGTCTTCATTGTCGTCGCCGTCGTCGTCGCCGTCGTCGTCGTCGTCGTCGTCGTCGTCGTCGTCGTCGTCGTCGTCGTCGTTGTCGTCGTCGCTGGATTATTTACCGCACTGTTTCGGTTACCAGACGAAATTAACAACGGTACACCCTCCCGGGGCCACGTGCGCTCTTGACGACCAACCAGACTATTCTGCTCTTGACGACTTCTGATGTAGACGATGGTCAGGCAATTTCTGATGAGGCTCGACGAATTTCGGCCTATTTATATGGTCGAACCTCTCGAAGCTTCTGGATCTTTTTCTGCGTAGATTTCACCACATGATGAAATCGCCCTCTGACGCTGTTAGAAGTCAAGGGTGTGTATAGTCTGACCACCCTGGCGAATTCCACCCGCTCAGTGACAGTAACTCCACGCTTCATACGTAGCTCTTGGATCTTGTTATGTCGGCCTAACTATATCTTCGAGCGACTACGTGTCTCGTCTCTTGTCGACAGGAAGTACATACCAGACACTTTGACTGATCAAAATTAGGGGTTCGTTTTGGGTTAATATGAGACAAATGTAGAAACGAAATGAATTGCATACAACATTAGAAACACGATTTAGAATTTATATCAAATATAGGCCTAGATACTTTGAAATGTCACAATTGCCTCACCAATTAAAGTGGCGAAATTAAACTGAGAACACTTTAATTACAATAAAAATGACATATAATGGCTAGATGAAGTCATTTAAGTGCGACATCCTATTCATCTCCATATCACCTCACTAATACCGCCGGTAATACCACATCTATTTAAGAACAAACCTAAGGCCTCATTCCCTATACACTAACAAAAACTAACAATACGTGAAAAGATACACCGTAGGTCAAGGTTGAATACAAAATCAAAATAACTACGAAAATGTCCTAATAATTGGATCAACTTCCTTCAAAATCAAATCTACCAAAGTCATCAAGATGTAACAGGTGATAATTAAAACCATTCCAACATTTCCACGAACCAACATCTCCACATGAAACTGCCGCAATAATACTCGATCTAAACTCAAAACTCAAACAACGCTCCATCGCTCCATAACATAACATTACAGGTAAAACATGAGCAAGAGGTACTGACTTGAAAAAACATAAAAATAGTAATTATAATTGTTGGTAACTCAATTCCATATCTATTCCTTCTTGAAAACAAAAGCAAATAATAAACTTGGGTCTGCCTCACCCATTCTCTAACTCGCCTCACCCATTCTCTGAACTCAAAACAGGCAGATTTGACGGCACTTAATTGTTGGGTTCAGTTGAACAAGATGGGGTTAAATGAAGGGAAGTGTAAGTTAGTCACCTTTGGTAGGAGGAGAGTGAGGGCTGATGTAGTGTATGATGTAGGAGGGAAGTCACTTGAGTCAGTGGAAAATTACAAGTACTTGGGGGTGGTATTTGATAGACGTCTAGGGTGGGGGAGTCAGATTGAGAGAATAGTAAAAAAGAGTATAAATGCACTAAACTTTGTAATGAGGCAGCTTAGGGGGACAAGTATGAAGATAAAGGAAAAGGCTTATTTCTCGTTAGTGCGTCCCATGGTGGAATATGCTAGTTCAGTTTGGGATCCTTATAGATTAGGTGAGATAAGGGATGTGGAAAGGGTGCAAAGGATTGCAGTTAGAAGGGTTACAGGTAGGGTTAGGAGGTGGAAATGGGGGGAGAATGAAAGGGGGGAGAGGGTGAGAATATTGGAGAGTCCATCTGAGATGATCCGAGACTTGGGATGGCGGGAATTGGAAATACGGAGAAAGGAGGATCGGATCTGTAATTTCTTCAGGGTAATGGAAGGAGAAGGGGGCTGGGGAGAGTTGAATAGGTTGATTGAAAGGAATGAGTCAGGGTATGGGGGTAGGCGAAGTCATGATAGAGCAGTAGTTATAAAGGGGGCTAGATTAGATGTCGGTAAGTTCTCTTTCTTGAATAGGACAGGTAGGGATTGGAATGGGCTTAGTAGAAGTATACTTGAGGAGGATGAAATAGGGTTGAAGCTATTCCGTCAGAAGGTTAGGGAGGCGATAGGATAGGATTGATAGGGAACTTGCCACCGCGCATTTATGTGCAACTGCAAGAGTTAATAATAATAATAATAATAATAATAACTCGTTTCATGACATTTAAAATTCTTATCTTCTTCTTCAAACTTTCACTTTGCCTTAAAATTAATTATCAACTTCTCTTCAAACTCCGATTTCGCCTGAAGCTTTCTCAATAGTCGCCTTAAAACCTATAATTCATCAATCTCCTCCTTCAAAATCTCAAATTCTTCAATTCTCCTCTTACGATCCAAAATTCTCTCAACGTTGAACTTCCAATTCAACTTGAAACTAATTATCAAACTTCTCTTTTCTTCAATCGAACACCTTAACACCTGAAATTCCTCCAATCTCCGTCTTGAAATCTCAAATTCCTTCAATCCTAGCCGGACAATCTCAAATTCCTTCAATTCTTCTCGTAAAATCTAGAATTCTTTCATCTTCGCCTTTAATCTCAAACTCATTTTTCGCCTTAAAACCTAAAATTCCTTCAACATCTCATTCAAAATCCAAAATTCCTCTCATCAAACCCCTTAAATCTTTCTAAACTTCAAACTGTCAATTCCTTCCAACATCTCATAAAAAGTCATGAACTAATAAACTAAACTTCATAATGAAAATCACCAACCTTGAATAAAATAAAATGTTCAGTTGTCCTCATAACCGCTTGCATGTCACTTCAATTCCTGTACTCCTATTACCATAATAAAGAAAAATCCAAGAATAATCAACTCCTATTTAACTTCATAATAAACGATAGAACTGCAAGTTTCAAAATACGATTAACTGTACTACCATTGTTGACTGAAATAATCACCTGAACATTCATCAATATTACTATTTGTTAATAATTAGGACAATCAAATGCATTATAATATCGAAATCAACCTTTACCTTCCTCTATAACTTTTCCTATTTCTAAAATCTCTGAAATAATTCCATATAATCTAAGGGTAGAATATATATTGGTAACAGATAAGTTTCTCCCACATCATTCAAGAAAATTAAAAATCCTGAAGTCATAAATTGTGAACGAAGAAACTACCTGCTCAACCCGAACTGCAACCAACTATCTCTATCCCACTCCTACCCTACGCTCTGCGCATGTCTCTTCACATGGCACCTCGCTCGGCCGACCGTCCACGCGTCGCCGCTCACGCTGCTCACACAACAATGCCACTAAACCACACGCATAATATACACTACCTGCTCCTACACTAAACATCATACTAGAAAACAAACGCTTATTGAAAATCACTCGATCAAGCTTAAAATCTGGAGGACAATCCTCCTCCTCAATACACTGCAAACTCTCACTAGGTCTAGTAACAAACTCAATACTAGAGAAACAATCAATATAACAGAAATTCTCATCAAAATTAATTTCAGGAAAAAAATCCTCCATTTCTATCACTTTTTCGTGACACTCACTAAAATCAACCAAATTGACATCTCTCGTCTCAATAATTTCTGAACCCAAAAAATCCTCTATTTCCTTCATGGTTTCGTTACAATCACTAAAATCGATCAAATCATCTTCCTTCTCACCAATATCAGAACAATCAACCAGATTTTCAACTAATACGCCAGATTCAAAACTCACTAAATCTTTCTGAACGTCTTCTTCAAAATTAACCTCGACTTCACTATTACTATCCAAAGCGCTGATCCTAGCATCGAAACTCTCTACACTGTCGAACATACTATCGACACTTCCATCTATTTGATCTAGTTTTTCACACAAACCGTCAATTTCTTTGGACCGGTCCATTTGAAACTGATCCAGGCGATTGCTCATCTGGACAAACAACCCAGATATAAAATCATGAAGACTCACCCCTACCGCTGTCAAACCGACTTCAGCCATTTTACAATAAAAAAATCTTACAACTAACTGAATATTTTGTTTCACAAAAAATAAGTGTTGAGCGCCATTAATGAAAGAAATACAAATTAAAGGTCCACAAAAAAAAAGTTAACCACAAGGGAAAAATCTCAAGGAATGCCAAGGAAGTCGTAAAATTACATGAAATTCGAAATAAAATCACGAGTTATCCGATGGGCCACAAAATTATCGTCGAATGATAATTTTGACTCGAGCCTGCGCGTTGGGCCGCCAAATTATCACACACCCCAAGGACTTACCTGGTGCCGCATGTGTTGCCCCCGCCACCAACTCCCGGAGAGATGAGACTCAAATAAAAATATTAAAATAAATTGAAAAACGACTTCCTAGCGGACAATTGTGTGGACTAGGAAGGTCGGTAGGAACTGAAAAATTAGGTTTTTAGGAAATTAAAAAGGTTTAAAAATACTTGTGGTAACTCAAATAAAATTAAAATTCAAAATTTACTTAAAACAAAAAAAAACAAGCTTACAATAAAAAAATCGAAAAGATAAAAAATAATCCAATTGGTATTTGCTTGGATAGTTAACCCGTCGGTTAACTAAGCAAGCATATCAAAAATAGAAATTAATTGTGACCTTAAAAATCTTTCATTTAAAAAATATTACAAAAAATAGGCCTTTTAATAGAAAATGAATTAGCGGTACCGTGGTTTACTGCGTCTTCTGTTTTGCCGCCGTCGTCGTCGTTGTCTTCATTGTCGTCGCCGTCGTCGTCGCCGTCGTCGTCGTCGTCGTCGTCGTCGTCGTCGTCGTCGTCGTCGTCGTCGTCGTCGTCGTCGTCGTCGTCGCTGGATTATTTACCGCACTGTTTCGGTTACCAGACGAAATTAACAACGGTACACCCTCCCGGGGCCACGTGCGCTCTTGACGACCAACCAGACTATTCTGCTCTTGACGACTTCTGATGTAGACGATGGTCAGGCAATTTCTGATGAGGCTCGACGAATTTCGGCCTATTTATATGGTCGAACCTCTCGAAGCTTCTGGATCTTTTTCTGCGTGGATTTCACCACATGATGAAATCGCCCTCTGACGCTGTTAGAAGTCAAGGGTGTGCATAGTCTGACCACCCTGGCGAATTCCACCCGCTCAGTGACAGTAACTCCACGCTTCATACGTAGCTCTTGGATCTTGTTATGTCGGCCTAACTATATCTTCGAGCGACTACGTGTCTCGTCTCTTGTCGACAGGAAGTACATACCAGACACTTTGACTGATCAAAATTAGGGGTTCGTTTTGGGTTAATATGAGACAAATGTAGAAACGAAATGAATTGCATACAACATTAGAAACACGATTTAGAATTTATATCAAATATAGGCCTAGATACTTTGAAATGTCACAGTATGATTTGTGAGGCCAAGAGAACGGAGACTACGAGTCGTCAAATCTATTATCAGAAAAAGAAAACAATGACTTTCTGGAAGAAAAGTGTGTGCAAGTGATACTTGTGATGATGATGAACGGTGTTTTGAATGCAACGTGAAATTATATCAAACAATAGCAATAGAAAATTGAAATTACAATTGATTTGCGAAAACCATGGAACCGAGAAATGAATCGCTAATATCAATGATATATTTATATGGTAACGAATCCAAGTATGCTGGGAGAGCACTCAAAGTCTGTCAAGGGAGATAGTTGACAGAACCATTCCTATTCTAGAATTGTATACTTCTGAACTCATCACACAATGTACTGCGTTTTCTGATGAATTACTTACAAACTTCACTTTCCTTCTGAAATGTACGAAACAATCCGATCGAATTGGAAGAAGATGAACATAAAGTACACCCAACATAAATCACGAGTACAGTTGCAAGCGAATAATTTATTCGTAGGCCTATGAAGCCTACAGAAGGCCGTGATTTGAAGTAATCAGCTAAACATTACAGTGCTCTCCAATTTTAAATAGAATTATACATGAAGCAAGAGCTATTTCTCATCGAGTGACATACCATTTTGTTTGTGATTGATTTGGGAATATTTTGATGTAATATACTCTGTTTTCCGTGCTATGTGAGTGTTATAAAGGTATTTTTATGATTTCATAAATACATAAAATAGTTTGGATATTGAAAAATTTGGCTTGGAAGAGAAACATTTTCACAGCCCTCTAAGACTCGTTCATAATTTGCCACGATCTGAAGATTATGATGGATTCAAACCAGGGTCAATTGACGCAAACTGTTGATACTAGAACATGCCCAACTTGTGACAAGACTTTTCCTCCGTGTGATAATGTACTTTTCTTGGACCACTTTGACGCGTGTAATGGGTTCAGTAATAATACATTTACTAGGACAAATGATCGTATTACTCGTTCATCGAAATCAAGCCTCAAGACGACGGACCGGCGACACCAACTGTGTTGTAGCTCATGCTCACATAAGATATTACAAAGTGAGAAGACAGTATACTGTAATGCAATGTGTGGAGCGCTATTCCACCTGAAGTGCTCTGGTCTTTCTCAAGTGGAGTTTAAAGTAATTTCTGAAAATGAAGATATAACTTGGAGATGTAAACAGTGTACCATTACACTGGGGGATAATTTAACCTCGCTTATCAGTCAGTTATTGGATATCACAAAGAAAAGTGAGGTTCACTCCACAAAAATCACTGGTGTCACTGAGGAGAAGATGATCCCTACTACTTCTACCACCTACGCAACTCGTGCTCAGACTAAGATGTCTAACAAGCAGATACTACTTCAATTAACCCCAATTGGTAATGAACAAATTAAATCAACAATCAACAACAACACAACAAACAAGTACAAATAACAACAACAACAAGTAACAACAACAAGTAACAATCAACAACAAATTAAACAAACAATCAAAACACAAAACAACACAAAACTATAAAGCAAATATTAACAATCATGAATCTTTACAATCACAACAATATCATAACTAAACATATCAACAAAGTAAACCACAATACTACACCACGCTATACAAAATACGATATATTATGATTATACATGTACCTCACAAAGGTCTAATGGAGCAGGTCCCAGAAAAGCATCTTTTCATTTTTATTTGGGCATAATTTTCCTTGTTTGATCAGATCACAACACTCCCTTCTAAACTTCGAAATTGAATCACTGTCCCTGATTTTAATTGGTACTCGATCAAATAATCTCATCCCTTTGATGAATATAGAATTATCTTGGAATGTATTCACAGTTCGTCCTATAAAAACATTATTCTTATTTCTTAGATTATAAATTTGTATTTCAGAACTGAATTTCAAATTTCTACATGGGTAATTAGGAGCCAAATTGTTTGAAATTTTGAAGATAAAACAGAGGGTATTAAGTACAATTCGTTGTTTGACAGTTAACCAAGATAATTCTATACACATCTTCTTAATTGATGTTTCTCTTCTTACTTTTGAAATACTCATCATGGCTATGTTCTGAAGTTTTTGATAAGAATCAATTTGATCTTTATTCAAAAGGAGAAGTACAGAACTACAATAGTCAATATGAGGACCAATAATCGACTGATATAAATTAATTTCTGACTTCATTGATAAACTTCCATTTACTCGTCTGAATAAACCAACCTTTCTCGCCATTTTTTTCAAAACAAAGTATACATGACTCTTAAAATTTAGGTTTTCATCTAGAACAACTCCTAGATACTTAATTTCTTGAACTATTTCAATTTGAACTTTCTCTATCTTGATATCCACATTTTCAAAACTGGGTTTATTCTTATGTCTTAGTTCTTTAGAACAGAAAACCATTGCCTTGGTTTTTGTTGCATTTATTTTCATTTTATTCGACTGAAGCCAACCTTCTACCCGAATCATATCGGCATTGAGTAAATCTGTTGCTGTACTGAGATCCTTACTACATGTTACAATTAAAGCATCATCCGCATATAAATGGATGCTACTATTTTGTAGTACTGTACTTAAATCATTAATATATATGATGAATAAGAGAGGTCCAAGGACTGATCCTTGTGGAACTCCAATGTCATTATCTAATTTAGTTGAGAAATGGTAACCAAATTTCACTCTTTGGGATCGGTTAGTCAGATAGGAATGAATCCACTCTAAAGCCTTTCCTTTAATACCATACTTCTCCAATTTACTAACCAATCTATTCCTGTCAATAGTCTCAAATGCTTTTTTCAAGTCCAAAAAAAGGGCAATTGAATACTTTTTACCCTGTATGTTCAATTTTAATTCGCTTATAACATTCTGTAACGCAGTTTCACAGCCATGTTTTTCCATATACGCTGATTGAGTGTAAATTAATAAATTACTCGAACGAATAAAATCATTGAGTTGGTCCTTTATAACATATTCCAGAACCTTTTCTATAATCGACATAACATTTATCGGACGATAGTTTTCTCCATCTATCGCTCCTGGAACTTTCGGTACCGGTGTGATAATTACACTTTTCAAGGCTAAAGGTACAATGCCTTCTATTTTTGATCGATTAATCAAATTCGTCAAATATTCTTTGATCACTGGGCTCGATAATTTCAAAATCATATCTGTTATGCCATCCGCACCAGGTGCAGACGATTTGAGAAGTTTGATTTTCTTCACTACCTCTTCTACACTGACTTCATTGAACATTTCAAGTCGATCTCCAACCACATGAAGGGAAGTGAGCAAAACATCTTGTGGATTTGTGAAAGCTATGCTACTTGAAATTTCATTAATACTAGTCATGAAAAAACTATTGAATTTTTCTGCTATATCTGCATGACCTTTGACTTTCTTACTAGAAAATAACAGTTCATTTTCATTACAAGTACTCTTTCCTTTATACAGGGTTTTCAAGATTTTCCACATATCCTTAGGCCTATTCTTGTACTCATTGATTTTTTTACTATGAAAGTCACGTTTCTTTTTTCTAATCAGTGAAGTTACTACATTTCTATTCAGTTTATAATCTGCCCAAACCTGCTTACAATCATCTCTCTTTGCTTTTCTGAAACACACATTACGCTCTCTTTGGGCTCTCCTGATCTCATTATCGAACCATTTGTTATTCGAGTGTATATCTTTGATGAAAATTGTTTTCTCTTCTGTATGAGCATCGACAGCGTCTTGTATATTAGTTACTATCTCAGTTAGGAGTTCATCAACATTTTCACAATCATTTCTATATTCACACCATTTCTTTGACTGAAGGCACTTTCGAAAATCTGTTCTGCTTTCCATACTACAATTCAATTCTTTATAATCTCTAAATTTGATTGCTATTCTTTTAGATCTGTTTCTTGGCAATAAACTTTCATTCTTTGTGGATTTAACACTAACTATTCTATGATCAGACATTGTAATATCGGTTACTTCAATTTTAAAACTATTCTTATCTTCATGATTAACAATAACATAGTCGATTATAGTTCCGGATATTCTAATTTCACGATTTACAATAGTCTGAGCAATTCTAGTGAATTCATCTACAATTTGTATCTCACCGTACGAGAGGAACATACTTCTCATTTTATTCGCGTACATTGTTTGTTTACTAAGGTCGATATTCAGATCCCCTGTTAGTATTAATATGCTGTTATATTCCAATAGAAATTCTATCATTTTTGCTAAAGAATTGATAATATCCAACTTTCTCATCTTTGGAGAGGCATAAATGGTACAAAATATGTGACCTGCTAACACACCACTAGTAATTTTGACACTTGCAGCCCACCACTCTTTTCCGACCGACTCCACTTTTAATACCTTATAATCTGATGAATCTCGTATATACATTAAAACTCCACCAGTGTGTCTGCTAGTAGAGTCAACTCGCAAAATAGTATATCCATTTATATTACATTCCCAATCTTCAATATCCTGTGTTAAGTGAGTTTCCACTATACTCACTATCCACTGCTTACGTTGCACTATTATTCATTCAATTCTTCCATTTTCCCAACTAAACTTTGGGCATTAAGCAATAACACCATATCTGAGTCATTACACTCAATTGTTAATGGTACTTCAGGTATCTCAGTACAAATTGCATCTATATCACTGATATTTCTCAATGACTCGGACCTATTATAATTTTCATTCAACTCGTCAATTTTATTTACATCATGATTTTTCAGAAGTTCTAAATCCGTATTTCTATTGATTTCATTACTCAATGATCTGGGCCTGTCTATTCTTTTCTCATTTGTACCAGTATTTTGCTTTTCTAAACTATCCATTTCGACATTATTGTACCGGTAATCTTCATTATCGATGGTTATATTAATATTATTCCTAATAAATACCTCATTTAGGACTCCTGCTTCAGGCCCACAGTTAAACATATGTGTAAGCCTATCCACCCTCCTATCTACTAGTTTTTTTGACTTCCATTATCTTCAATCATCTTTATTGACAGACCCATCAATAGGTTGGTCAGTATTCTCGATCCTTTTCTGTTCAGATGAAGGCCATCTTTACCAATGCAATCCTCTTTGATCCATATATTAGGATCAATGAATGTTGAATTCATACTTTCTGCAATCCATTGTAGTCTATCGTTGAAAGCATCAATAACATGGGTTTCTACGTCCTTTCTCTGTACTATTCCCATCACTCCTATCGAGGCTGTACCACCAAGTTCTTTAACACTCATCATCATGTCCATCATCTCTTCTATCATGTTTTCATTTTTTACCCATCCTTTTATATTATTGGTCCCCACATTGACTATGATCACCCTATCCTCCGAGTTTAATACCTCCATATCACGGAGCACCCGACCCAACTGGTCAGCCCTAATTCCCCGTGAACAGTTTACTTTGGCACCAACATCAGTCAACTGTGATTCTGTTTGGAAAACCATCGAGTCCCCCACTACCTGTACACCATTCAACTCCAATTTTCTGGCAACTTTTCTATTTACTTCTAGTCAAACTTCTTCTTTCCTTGGCTTGTTGCCTGTTATTTCGTCCTTACGGCCTCCTTTCTTTATGTTCGCATCTTCTCTATTTTCTTCTGGTAATGTAGTCACAAAGTCTACTCCATCTTTTATATTTTGTTCCGGAATTCCATATACCTTTATACGTAATCCATTATTTGTATTTCTTTTTTCAATGGACGTGATTTCATTTGCACTTGCACTTTTTTTTCCCCCTACCTTGATCAGATTCCGATCGTAACAGTAAATCATGTTCCATAATCTCTACTCTCCTTAGTAACACTCCTTTATCATTCTCAGCTACCTTTCTTCGCCACTCACTTTTATCTAGCTCCTCCCTCATAAGAAAAGTCGTGTTGCATTCTTGCTTCCAACCACTCACCAATTTGCAACTCATTTGTTGTAAAGTATTCATCTTCACTTCCATTTCTTTTTTCTCAATATCCCATTGCTTCTTCAGGTCCTCATTGCCTTTTCTATCTTCAAGTTTACCTTCCTTATCTACATATGACGTATCTTGACTTTGATTACCGGTACATTTAAACCCATCTGACACTGTTTCGAAAGCTTTTTGATTGTTTTTTCCCAATTCTTCAATCTTGGTTTCCATTTTTGAGAAAAGTCTCTTACCGAATCTAATAATGTGGCCTAAGCTTCCATCTATACATCTACCTCTTTTCTTATTGGAATATTTCTTTTTTAGCGTGTTCACCACACTGTGGAAACACACTTATACGTTTGATTCAAAAGGGACTGAAAAAACCTATTCGTCGCGTAGAATCGCTGAATTTCTACGTATATCGAAAATTATCAAGCTTGGATTATGCATTTTTTTACACTCTTCGACTACGTAGCAATGAAACTTGTCCACATAGCCTGTATATTTTCAAATCAACGAAATAAAGAAAAAAACTCTATAGGCCTTGGAATGGCGTGGACTTTTATACCATTTTTTGCGCGTTAATAGAATCGCTGGTTTTCCACGTAAATTAGAAATTTAAGCGCTTCCAAGTTGTAATTGGTTATAATCTACCGCGTTACGATAATAACTTTTGTCCACGTAGCCTAAATATTTTATAATTAAATAAAAACCGAAAAAAAATTGATTATACCCCATTTTTGGTCAAGGAGGTTAAAATACTAACCTCTTTGGTTTTGGCCCTCTGATAACCATGGTAACATTATAAACAACGGATGTGTTTATATTATCTTCTGGGCCCAAATTCACAAAAAGTCATAACTTTGATTCGGCTCAAAGTTACGACCTTCTTTCGAGATAATACTATATTTTGTCTTAATCCAAACTTATAAAGAAATATTTTATCGTCCCTCCAATCCCTAGCAAGTGTCTGAGATCCACATAGTTCATTAGATCTGGAGATAAGTACCGAAGAAATTGTCTCAACTTTGAGACTACGCCTAGGCCTAGTCCAGACTGGTAGGTCTAGGCCCCAGTAAGTGATCACCTCTTGACTTTGAATATCAATCTACAATGATTTCATGGCTGAATTTGAGAAAACATGTGAATTCTAGCCACCAAAACACGGCAAGGTTATTTCTAAATACCGCGCAAATTGATTTACGTATTTTATCATTCCGGTTCTACATCTAACCTCACTTTGACTTGTTCTCGACTAGGCCTAGCGAATGTCACTGTTCGCCAGTCACCTTGTCTGTTTAGCCCTTTGGTCTAGCCTAACCTGTCAAACAGTTGTGTTGTGTCGTTGACATTACCACTAATAACTACCACTAACTAGGCTACTAGGCCTACTATACCTAGCTGAAATATAACTTATGATAACTAATATAACCACTTGAACATTAACACTAGGCCTAATTATATATACATAATTATATTAGGCATATATAACTAGGCCTAGGCCCCTAGGCTATATCCTACTAATTATATTACAATGTTCAACGCTGGGCGTTTCCTAATTCTGGATGAGGCTAGGCCATTGAGTTTCAGGAGAGGCCTATCATTGTTAGCTGGTAGAGTATTCAAAGATAGGCTGGATCAATTAAATGTGTCGGATGACAATCTGATCAAACGGTACAGGTTCCCCAAGACATACCGTCTTGGAACTGTGCAACATTTTGGAAGGCGATTTGACCAGACCGACAGCAAGGTCCCATGCCTTGCCTATTGCAACGCAAGTTCTTACTGCGTTGCGATTCTACGCATCTGGAACGTTCCAGTTCGTCATGGGCAATGTAACAGGCATTAGACAAGCCAGTTGCTCGCGAGTTTTGTGTGTCATTAGCAATGCATTGGTTGAACTCTCCCCCCAGTTCATATCCTTCCCTCTTGAAAATGAGGCATACGTGGCCAGAGTTAAAGCAGGTACGTTGCCGAGGTCATTAGTTGCTAGTACACAAAACTGTCATACACAGACTAGGATCTGATATCAGAGTCAAGTTGAGCTAACCTAAACCGAAAATCTTGAACACCGCAAGAACGATATCTTCATGCATGATGGCTAGTCTATTATTTTGGGGAGAAGGGGGTAGGCCCGGTCTCACACTATTCAAATGCAATATCGTAGCCTTCCTATTCAGTCATCATCTGGAATAATGCTTACGGTGTACTGGATTTTCAGTGTAGGCCTACGTTTTTCTCGATGCACCATATTTTCGGTGTATCAGTTATGCAACCCAAGGGCGGTAGTACCGTACATGTACAGGCCTATGGTGGACCATCCTGACAGAGTTTTTTTTGGTTATCCTCTGTCATAAGGTCAATACTGGGATGGTTCTTTAACAACAGGCTACGACCGACTCCTTCCCACTTTCCCAAAAACACTGAATAACCTTTCATCTCATCATCTCATGTCATTCACAGACGCCAATAGATCTCAGTCATCAGTAAATAAGTGCGTCGTTAAACCAATATAAATTGAATAGAATACAGGCACATGTACAGATTTATACTGAGACGCGTGGCCGAGTGTTGACACACTGAACCGTCATTCGGGAGACCGGGGTTCGATTCCCGCTATGGTCGACCATCCTGACAGGGGTTTTTCGTGGTTTTCCTCTGTCGTCCAGGTCAGTAGGCCACTGGGATGGTTCCTTAACAACAGGCCACGACCGACTCCTTCCCACCATCCAAAACACCTAATAAAATGACCTTTCATCTCATCATCCCATCATCTCATTCATCATCCACTGACGCCAATAGATTGTAGCCATCAGTATAGTGCGTCGTTAAAACCCAATATAAAATAATATGTACAGATTTATAATGTATTTTGTGATTTGTATGTCTTAGGCCTATATAGGTAAAACACTTCATATTGCAGAATATCACAACCTTTCGGAGTTCCCCAACATAATAGGGGCCGTTGATGGATCATTAAACAACGTGAAAGCTCTGTCTGCAGATGAACCTCCTTTCGTCGATAGATACCAGAACCACAGTATTAATTGCCAGTTCGTGTGTAGGCTACTGCCGACCAGCGAATAGTCAATTTGGTTGCCCGTTGGCCAGAGAGTACACACAACCAATTTATTTAGGCTACTTTCACAATCAGTTTAGTCACATGATAAGACAAATATATTTTCGTGTGTAGATCGCTCTTCTTACAACAAACACATAGTTCATTATGTTGATTATTCCTAGTTATTAGTGACAATGAGTTGCAAGTGAGTCATGACAAAATTAATTGATACATTCAACCATACTGATTGATTGATTATTGCTTGTTGAATGCCCCACCAACAGATTAAACTTGTCGATTTTTTAATTCCATTGAACTAAGACTCCATTTCACTTGACGAACAAAATCGGGCTTCGTTTTTATGTTCTCTTTTGTACGTGGGAACGTGGCATACAGATAAGAGAGTGTGCAACCAATCAAAACTTTTTCCAAACGTTGGTGTCATAACAGAATTAAAGTCTTTGTGTCAAAAAGTTGATTGTTTTTTCAATCATTAAAATGGGGTGGAAAGATCGCCCTTGTGGTGCCCCGTCTAAACGATGCTACTGTCATCCATAACCTTGAGAACAATACTTCTGTATCTAGTTTCGATGATAACATAACAGGTTGGGATTATTTTTTCAGCAAAATCGGATTGACAGTTTTCTCGGGAGGAATTGGGAAAATTGATAAAATCCCTATGAGAATAACAAGTATAAGAAAGAATGTTATCATTTTTCACTTCATTGATTGAAATTAGAATTCCTATAATAGAAATTGATATTATTGTAATTGATTTTGTTATTGATTATAATTGATATTATTCTATTACACATTTCTACCAACTTCTACTGTTTGGAGAAATTCGAATCGGTCGTTTATAAGAAAATGGAGCATTCTATAGGCCTAGGAAAGTTATAGAATATTGAGTTCAAATTTTGTGAATACAAATTGATTGTAGTGAAATATTACAACTTAATAACATATAATACATACTTTATAATACCATAATATAATACATAACTTAATACATATAACTTTTCATCAAAACAAACAATGTTTGTCACATGGACACACTTTGACATTAGCAACATATGAGAAAAAAACAATGCTATACTAATGATAACATTTTTGTGAAGTGAAATTATGGTATTCATATGGATGATTACAGTAATTAAACAGTTAGTTACGTAGTAGATATTTCACACACTATGAAGAAATCATCTATAACAAAATGAGAATATAAGCCTATTCAACAAATCAAGTATCGTAGCTCAAATATCTCAAGAAAATCAAAAATCAAAGAAATCAACTGAAAAGCTCTTTTAACGTAAAAGCTTGTCGAACTTCTTGTCGATTTCAATTTTTTGTGAGCTATTTTCAATTATTCTGCTTCATTTTACGCCATGTGATTTTGTTGAATATGGGGATTTTTATGGTAGCAGTAGATTCTATCATATTTTTTTATCATCCATTCAACATAATCCGTGGATTTTTCAATCCGAATAATTTTTGTGATTCCGATGACTTCGTTTTGTTCTGATGATTTTTCAAAATCTGGTTGATTTCTCCATTTTCAGCGTGTTCACCACACTGTGGAAACACACTTATATGTTTGATTCAAAAGGGACCGAAAAAACCTATTTGTCGCGTAGAATCGCTGAATTGCTACGTAAATTGAAAATTATTGAGCTTGGATTATGCAAATTTTCACAATTTTCGACTACGTGGTAATAAAACTTGTCCACATAGCCTGTATATTTTCTATATAACGAATTAAAGAAAAACTGCTTTGGCCACGCCCACTTTTTGTCGTGGCGTAGGTTATTTCTTGCGCGTTGATAGAATCGCTGGTTTTCCACGTAAATTAAAAATTATTATAACTCATCACAACTTATCGGTAGGTAATGTGATGGTAATGAGGTATGGGCATACAGTAATGGAGTTTTAATCTACGGAGTGTAGGCCTATATTCGTACGGTCAACTGTATGAATAAGTGAAAATAAATAATACGGTCAGTGATATCATGACCGCGATGTTTCGGTCCATGACTATAAATGGCCAAAATAACGCTCTCTCAACGTGACTTCTGTAGCTCATGGGTTAGCACAGCTGACTCCCATGCCAGGGAACTGTGATCGAATACTGCCTGTGACTGATTTTTTCATTTTTTTGAATTGGTTGCTCTAGAGTTTATATATGAAGGAAAAAGGTCAATTGGCTTCTTCACGCAAAGCTCCGGACAGAGTGCGCTAGCAGCGGACTGCCCTAGTTTTGTAACTGTCTGCCTATGAGCCATGTTATCGAGTGATTTATGTATGGTTGACTACGTCTGTGAAGTTGTCACACGTGTACGGTCACATGTCAGAATATGGAAATATTATTTCACCATTGGTTAGTGCCCCTTAATGCCGTAAAATTTTCTCTTAGTGCAGCTTTAGTTTCGCCGTAATGACGAATTCAATTTTCAGAACCAGCCCCTCACATATCTCCGAAATTCCAATGGTAAACGTTGGTGCCGTAAACATTTTCGTTGGTGCCGCTTTGGTTTCGCCGTTATAGCGCGTCGTCCATGTGAGGGGCCAACTTCACGCCAGCCCCTCACATATCTCCGATCTTGGAAATTTCAACGGCATTCATTAGTGCTCGTTAGTGCCGTATATTTTTTCGTTACTGCCGCTTTAGTTTCACCGTCATGACGAATTCAATTTTCACCAGCGCCTCACATATCTCCGATCTTGACAATTCTGACAGTATACGTTAGTGCCGTGAGAGAATCGTTAGTACCGCTTCGGTTTCGCCGCTACGACGCGTTGTCAATGTGAGGAGCCAACTTCACGCCAGCCACTCACATTTATCTCCGATCTTGAAAATTCCAACGGCATTCGTTAGAACATTTTCGTTAGTGCCGCTTTGGTTTCGCCAGCCCCTCACATATCTCTGATCATGAAAATTCCAACGGCATTCGTTAGAAGAATTTCGTTACAGCCGAAATGGTTTCGCCAAATAACGCGTTGTCCATGTGAGGGGCCAAATCTTCACGCCAGCCCCCAACATGGACAACTCGTTATAACGTCGAAACCAGAGCGGCACTAACGAAAAATGTTTACGGCACTAACGAGCACTAACACAACACCAACGAATGCCGTTGGAATTTTCAAGATCGGAGATATGTGAGGGGCTGGCGTGAAGTTGGCTCCTCACATTGACAACGCGTCGAAGCAGCGAAACCGAAGAGGTATTAACAATTTTTTCCACGGCACTAACGGGCACTAACGCACCACTAACAAATGCCGTTGGAATTTTCAAGGTCGGAGATATGTGAGGGGCTGGCGTGAAGTTGGCCCCTCACATTGACAACGCGTCGTAAGGGTGAAACCGAAGCGGTACTAAAGATTTTTTCACGGCACTAACGGGCACTAACGTAGCATCAACGTATACTGTTGATATTTTCAAGATCAGAGATATGTGAGTGGCTGGTTCTGAAAATTGAATTCGTCGTGACGGCAAAACTAAAGCGGCACTAACGGTAAATTTTACAACACTAACGTAGCACTATTGAATGCCGTTGAAATTTCCAAGATCGGAGATATGTAAACCGAGATGTAAATTTGTACACAACACAATAACAATACTGTAACAGCTGAAAAGTCGACCGTGCAGGGCTATGGCGCTCTAGCGCCACGAGTGAGAACATTGTGCAGTGAAGAACGCCATTATGTGGACAAAGTCAGGTTGCGGACAGTAAGTGAGGTTATTGGGTTGGGTTTAATCCTCGCGAATACCGCCGGCAGGCGGAACGGAGCTTACATATCATGTTCGTTTATTGGTAACTGGTGTCTGGGGCACTCTAGCAATGAAAATGACAACTAGACTATCCTCCCGAACGAATCCTACGTCACTAACACAAACAACCAATGACAACGCTGACCGTACAATCTATTTACGTGTATTGATATGGCTGACTGTACGATTATCCACAGCCTTTAATCTATTCCTCTATGGTACTCATTATCATTACTCTATGGTGAGAGGTAGGCCTGAAGGATAGGGTAATGTTTTATAGGCTTTCAAGATTTTGTACTTTTCAATGGCGGTCATGATTAGGTAGGGTAAGGTTTGTGTCGAACGCTCAAACCATCATCTAGGTCTAAGGCCTATCACAACCTAACATGACCCCAACATCTGAATCGGTCGATAAATTGGCCCGGTATTTACCATTATGCCATGACTCTAAGACAAGCGGCAGTGAAACTACTTTTATAATTTTCATAACAAACCTCCAAAAACCAACCTAGCCTTTCTAGCCCATGATTGGTTCGAGACAATAGAATAGGGCTAGCTTAGCTTTGAGTGTGTAGACCTAGTGTTAGGTCAAGTTATAACACATCAAATCCAATGTCTGTGGCCTATTTGACAATACTGATATAAATTGTGTTACTTTTACGGTAGGCCTATCCGATAATGATGAGGCCCTCTTTGGAGGTCCCTTAAATTTGTTCAAATCCTGTACAAAGTTCCGCGCAAGGTTTATTGGCAATCTGAACCTTGCACAAAATCTTGCACCGCTCAACGGTGCATCCCGATGCACCAAATCATCCCTATGTATTTTGTTTAGCCACTCTTTCATGTACACGCCTAACATTCCTCCGCAATTGCACCCATGACATAATACCAGAGCCATGAGAGACAGTGGGTCTAAACGATAAGCGTGAATGTTTGGTTAGGTTTTCACAGTTGACGCAAAGAATACATGTAGGCCTAGCCCTATATCTGTCGTTCAAGTGTGTTCCGATGAAATGATTTAAATAAATTTGAAGAGCAGTTCAATCAAATATATTTCTAAATACTGCCCGACCAAAATCTAGCGCCCGAACTATACGAAGTGAGCATCGTAAAACAAATATGTAAGGACAGCCAACGATGAGAACAAAAAAGAAGCTAGAGGTTTATTTACCCCGTGAAAACTACCCCTTGATGAAAATAAAACCTGGGAATGTTCCCCGATGCCTTGACTGTCTGAATCCACCCCTAACTCCCGTTTTCCGGGAAAAAGACATTCTATGAAAAATGGTCATTTTAAGCTTTAGGCGCTGGAATTTGTGAGTGAATTTTAGGGGGTTGTTTACATTTCTGCACGGTATTCAATGGGATTTTACTGTTCCCCGATGCCTTGACTGTCTGAATCCACCCCTAACTCATATCTGTTCCCGCCCCGTTTTCCGGGAAAAAGACTTTCTATGAAAAATGGTCATTTTGAGCTCTGGGCGCTAGGAATTTAGAAAGTTAAATTTAAGGGTTGTCTACATTTCTGCACGAAATTCAATGAGAATTTACTGTTCCCCGATGCCTTGACCGTCTGCATCCACCCCTAACTCATATCTGTTCCAGCCCCGTTTTCCGGGAAAAAGACATTCTATGAAGAATGGTAATTTTGGGCTTTGGGCGCTGGAATATAAAAAGTGAATTTTAGGGGGTTGTTTACATTTCTGCACGGTATTTAATGGGATTTTACTGTTCCCCGGAGCCTTGAATGACTGAATCCACCCCTAACTCATATCTGTTACAGCCCCGTTTTCCGGGAAAAAGACATTCTATGAAAAGTGGTCATTTTGGGCTTTGGGCGCTGGAATTTGAAAAGTGAATTTTAGGGGGTTGTTTACACTTCTGCACGGTGTTCAATGAGATTTTACTGTTCCCCGATGTCTCGACTGTCTGAATCCATCGCTCACCCATATCTGTTCGAGCCCCGTTTTCCGGGAAAAATACATTCTATGAAAAATGATCATTTTGAGCTCTGGGCGCTGAAATTTAGAAAGTTGAATTTAGGGGTTGTCTACATTTCTGCACGGTATTCAATGGGATTTTACTGTTCCCCGATGCCTTGACCGTCTGAATCCTCCCCTAACTCATATCTATTCCAGCCCTGTTTTCCGGGAAAAAGACATTCTATGAAAAATGGTCATTATGGGCTTTGGGCGCTGGAATTTGAAAAGTGAATTTTAGGGGGTTGTTTATATTTCTGCACGGTATCCAATGACATTTTACTGTTCCCCGAAGCCTTGTCTGTCTGAATCCACCCCCAACTCCTATCTGTTCCGTCCCCGTTTTTCGGGAAAGAGACATTCTATGAAAAATGGTCATTTTTGGCTTTGGGCACTGAAATTTGAAAAGTGAATTTTAGGGGGTTGTTTACATTTCTGCACGATATTCAATGAAATTTTACTGTTCCCCGAAGCCTTTACTATCTGAATCCACCCCTAACTCATATCTGTTCTAGCCCAGTTTTCCAGGAAAAATACATTCTATGAAAATTGGTCATATTTGGCTTTGGGCGCTGGAATTTGAAAGTGAATTTTAGGGGGTTGTTTACATTTCTGCACGGTATTCAATGTAATTTAACTGTTTCTCGATGCCTCGACTGTCTGAATCCACCCCTAACTCTATCTGTTCCAGCCCCGTTTTCCGGGAAAAAGACATTCTATGGAGAAAGGTCATTTTGAGCTCTGGGCGCCGGAATTTAGAAAGTTGAATTTAGGGGCCTGTTTACATTTCTGCACGGTATTTAATGAGATTTAACGGTTCCTTGATGCCTTGACTGTCTGAATCCACCCCTAACTCATATCTGTTCTAGCCCCGTTTTCCGGGAAAATGATATTCTACGGAAAATGGTCATTTTGCGCTTTGGGCGCTGTAATTTAGAAAGTTTATTTTAGGGGTTGTCTTCATTTCTGCACGGTATTCAATGAGATTCTACTGTTCTCCGATGCCTTGACTGTCTGAATTCACCCCTAACTCATATCTGTTCCATGTTAGTTTTCCGGGAAAAAGACATTCTACGAAAAATGGTCACTTTGGGCGCTGGAATTTGGAAAGTGAATTTTAGGGGGTCGTTCACATTTCTGCTCGGTATCCAATGAGTATTCAAAAAAAAAACTCAAAATTCACTTTCCAAATTTCAGCGCCCAAAGCCCAAAATGACCATTTTTCGTTAATGTCTTTTTCCCGGAAAACTAACATGGAACAGATATGAGTTAGGGGTGGATTCAGACAGTCGAGGCATCGAGGAACAGTGAAATCTCATTGGATACCGTGCAGAGATGTGAACAACCCCCAAAAATTAACTTTTCAAATTCCAGCGCCCAAAGCCCGAAATGACCATTTTTCATAGAATGTCTTTTTTCCGGAAAACAGGGCTAGAACAGATATAAGTTAGGGGAGGATTCAGACAGTCTAGGCTTCGGGGAACAGTAAAATCGCATTGAATACCGTGCAGAAATGTAGACAATCCCTAAATTCAACTCTCTTAATTCCAGCGCCCAGAGCTCAAAATGACCATTTTTCATAGAATGTCTTTTTCCCGGAAAACTAACATGGAACAGATATGAGTTAGGGGTAGATTCAGACGGTCAAGGCATCGGGGAACAGTACAATCTCATTGAATACAGTGCAGAAATGTGAACAGACCCCTAAAATTCACTTTTCAAATTCCAGCGCCCAAAGCCAAATATGACCAATTTTCATAGAATGTCTTTTTTCCGGAAAACGAGGCTGGAACAGATATGATTTAGGGGTGGATTCAGACAGTCAAGGCATCGGGGAACAATAAAATCGCATTGAATACCGTGCAGAAATGTGAACGACCCCCTAAAATTCAGTTTCCAAATTCCAAAGCCCAAAGCCCAAAATGACCATTTTTCGTAGAATGTCTTTGAGATATGAGTTAGGGGTAGATTTAGATAGTCAAGGCTTCGGGAAACAGTAAAATCTCATTGAATACCGTGCAGAAATGTAAACAACCCCCTAAAATCTACTTTTCAAATTCCAGCGCCCAGAGCTTAAAATGACCATTTTTCATAGAATGTCTTTTTCCCGGGAAACGGGACTGGAACAGATATAAGTTAGGGGTGAATTAAGACAGTCAAGGCATCAAGGAACAGTTGAATCTCATTGAATACCGTGCAGAAATGTAAAGAACCCCCTAAAATTCACTTTTCAAATTCCAGCGCCCAGAGCTCAAAATGACCATTTTTCATAGAATGTCTTTTTCCCGGAAAACTAACATGGAACAGATATGAGTTGGGGGTGAATTCAGACAGTCAAGGCTTCGGGGAACAGTAAAATCTCATTGAATACCGTGCAGAAGGGTATACAACCCCCTAAATTTAACTTTCTAAATTCCAGCGCCCAGAGCTCAAAATGACCATTTTTCATAGAATGTCTTTTTCTCGGAAAACGGGACTGGAACAGATATGAGTTAGGGGTGGATTCAGACAATCAAGGCTTCGGGGAACAGAAAAATCCCATTGAATACCGTGCAGAAATGTAAACAACCCCCTGAAATTCACTTTTCAAATTCCAGCCCCCAGAGCCTAAAATGAGCATTTTTTGTAGAATGTCTTTTTCCCGGAAAACGGGACTGGAACAGATAAGAGTTAGGGGTGGATTCAGACAGTCAAGGCTTCGGGAAACAGTCAAATATCATTGAATACCGTGCAGAAATGTAAACAACCCCCTAAAATTCACTTTCCAAATTCCAGCGCCCAGAGCTCAAAATGACCATTTTTCATAGAATGTCTTTTTCCCGGAGAACTAACATGGAACAGATATGAGTTAGGGGTGGATTTAGACAGTCAAGGCTTCGGGGAACAGTAAAATCTCATTGAATACCGTGCAGAAATGTAAACAACCCCCTGAAATTCACTTTTAAAATTCCAGCGCCCAGAGCCTAAAATGACTATTTTTCATAGAGTCTTTTTCCCGGAAAACGGGACTGGAACAGATATGAGTTAGGCGTGGATTCAGACAGTCAAGGCTTCGGGGAACAGTAAAATCTTATTGAATACCGTGCAGAAATGTAAACAAACCCCTAAAATTCACTTTTCAAATTCCAGCGCCCAAAGCCCAAAATGACCATTTTTCATAGATTGTCTTCTTCCCGGAAAACGGGGCTGGAACAGATATGAGTTAGGGGTAGATTCAGACAGTCAAGACATCAAGGAACAGTAAAATCTCATTGAATACCGTGCAGAAATGTGAACAACCCCCTAAAATTCACTTTTCAAATTCCAGCGCCCAGAGCTTAAAATGTCCATTTTTCATAAAATGTCTTTTTCCCGGAAAACTAACATGGAACAGATATGAGTTAGGGGTGAATTCAGACAGTCAAGGCTTCGGGGAACAGTAAAATCTCATTGAATACCGTGCAGAAATGTAAACAACCCCCTAAACTTCACTTTTCAAATTCCAGCGCTCAAAGCCTAAAATGACCATTTTTCATAGAATGTCTTTTTCCCGGAAAACTAACATGGAACAGATATGAGTTGGGGGTGGATTCAGACAGTCAAGGCTTCGGGGAACAGTAAAAACTCATTGAATACCGTGCAGAAATGTAAACAACCCCCTAAAATTCACTTTTCAAATTCCTGCGCCCAAAGCCCAAAATGACCATTTTTCATAGAATGTCTTTTTGCCGGAAAACCAACATGGAACAGATATGAGTTAAGGGTGGATTCAGATAGTCAAGGCTTCGGGGAACAGTAAAATCTTATTGAATACCGTGCAGAAATGTAAACAAACCCCTAAAATTCACTTTTCAAATTCCAGCGCCCAAAGCCCAAAATGACCATTTTTCATAGATTGTCTTCTTCCCGGAAAACGGGGCTGGAACAGATATGAGTTAGGGGTAGATTCAGACAGTCAAGACATCAAGGAACAGTAAAATCTCATTGAATACCGTGCAGAAATGTAAACAACTCCCTAAAATTCACTTTTCAAATTCCAGCGCCCAAAGCCCAAAATGACCATTTCTTATAGAATGTCTTTTTCCCGGAAATCTAACATGGAACAGATATAAGTTAGGGGTGGGTTCAGACAGTCAAGGCTTCGGGAAACAGTAAAATCTCATTGAATACCGTGCAGAAATGTAAACAACCCCTTAAAATTCACTTTTCAAATTCCAGCGCCTAGAGCTTAAAATGACCATTTTTCATAGAATGTCTTTTTCCCGGAAAACGGGGCTGGAACAGATATGAGTTAGGGGTGAATTCAGACAGTCAAGGCTTCGGGGAACAGTAAAATCTCATTGAATACCGTGCAGAAATGTAAACAACCCCCTAAAATTCACTTTTCAAATTCCAGCGCCCAAAGCGCAAAATGACCATTTTTCATAGAATGTCTTTCTCCCGGAAAACTAACATGGAACAGATATGAGTTAGGGGTGGATTCAGACAGTCAAGGCTTCGGGGAACATTAAAATCCTATCGAATACCGTGCAGAAATGTAAACAACCCCCTAAAATTAACTTCCCCAATTCCAGCGCCCAGAGCCCAAAATGACCATTGTCCATAGAAGGGTTGTTCCCCGGAAAACGGGGCTGGAACAGATATGAGTTTTCCCGGAATTCAAACAGGATTCAGACAGTCAATGCATCGGAATTCAGGAGGTGTTCAGGAACACACTCATACCTATAATAAAATGTCGAGAGCTTCAAAAATATAATGAATTCCTCATTTGAGTGAATAGAATTTCAAATCACCACGTTATAGTTAAGGGTACTTTTCTGGAGAACAGAGATGGAACATTTAAGAGGTTACCATCATTAAATCCATGTCTGTTCATTTGGTTCATACATATGGTTTATATACTCTTTTTTCAACATCAGAAACAGATTAAAATCGGGTTTAATTCTGTTGAAGGGTTATCCTGTAACATCATTAATGGATCAGGCCTTTGCGATAATAGGGATAATAGATGTAAAAGGGTCAACTCATTGTGTTGATGTCATCAATTAAATAGCGTATTTTGCTGAAATTGGTATCAGTTCAGCATTTTTCGAAGCTAGCTTCATACTCCTAACATGACCTTGAGTTTGGGCGCTGCCTATGATTCTGGGCGCTACTTTCTGGGCGCTGTTTTGGCGCACATATGGTAGTAGTAGTAGTAGTGTTTATTCCTTTAACCCTCTTTCGAGGAAATCACAACCTACAAGGGTATGGGCCCAAGTCTGGGCCTAGGCCTATAACCTCTAAACATTAAATCAACTGTGAAAAATCATCAAATTCAATCTCTCGACTTATGCTTGCCTGATTGCAATTGTCAAAAAATACGACTAAACAGAACGTAAATTCATTTCTTACCTCAAAATTGAAAAATACAATCCCAATGTCGAAAGTGTCATCTGTCATCACACGGTTTTGAAGACCTCTCAAAGACAAAGCTGAACGAAGGTAGCTCATAACTCGAGCGTTCGATGAGTTCGATTATGGCAAAAAGCAGTCAAAATTCAATACCAATTTCTAAATGTTATTGGTTTTGTAAGGTTGTCGGAAATCGGTCACTTGTAAAACGCCCACAAAAGTGGCCGATAGAGTTATCCAGCAGAAAGGTGTCTGGAGGATTTGTCGGCATATTGTGCATCGGCCCTAACACGCTTATATGAATGGACTTTAGGCCATTTGTTCATGCTTTGAAAATAATATGCATGTTGACTATCAACACCATTTGTTTTACACTATACATACATACAAACTATACATACAAATACACTATACATACAAATATTGCTTTCGCATTTTTTTTTAGGTTTCTGTACACAATGCAAGGTTGTAATACAAGGTTTTATTTCTCTAGAAGTAATATATATATATATATATATATATATATATATATATATATATATATATATATATATATATATATATATATTGAAAGCTTTCTGCCAACAGAAGCATTTTAACCGTCCTCCTTGGTCCTTGGTCTAGACTCTAGAGGTAGCGCATCTGCTTCTGGTTCCAAGGCCGCATGTTCAAATCCTGAGTAAAGTGTGTTTTATTTTTAAATGTTCTTTCACCTATCATCAGCTCACTGTTTTTCATCTCCCGCTCATTTGTACCCTTCATAACCTAGCTCATAGTGGGGTCGTTAAGTATAACATAGAAAAATAAGCATTTAATAAAAGTATTAGATTATTACGCCTATAAGTAAAATATCAAAGGTGGGCCTACTCTACTCTGTTGATGAGAAAAGTTAATTCAGGATTCTATGTCAATAGAAGAAATCTTGTAACGATTTTTTGTAAATAGAAGCAATGTATTTAAGATTTCTGTCAAAAGAAACAATCAATTTAGGAATTTATTTTTACAGAAGAATCCATTTAAGGTTTTCTGTCAATAGGAACAATCAATTTAAGGTTCAATTTTCTATATGAGGGCGTCCAAGGGTGAGCTCGCTCACCCTTGTTATTTACACACTTAAACTCGTCCAATGCCACATTATTATCACAGCGTGCGTTTGTTTCTTGTGATGATCTTCCATGTGAGTTCGAGTCATCACTTCTATCAGCACTTCCAATTCCACTTAAATCATTTCTATGAACTTCCATAGATTCCAAAGTACTTAATGTGACGATACTTGCATTATATTTGCTCTTACAAGTATGACATTTCCTAATGTTATTCCTTCCACTCCTTTCACTCCTTCTAACACCTTTCTCACACTCACAACATGTAAGAGTCTTTACATTTTCTTCCATATTCATTCCATATGTTGAAGGAGTCAATCACAATCGAGATAATTTATAAATGTGAGAAAACTATATGAACGGAACACCGTTCATCTAAAAACCTTGATAAAACGTATGAGCTTTCTGGATTTCAACAACTATCTTGGATTGATTTTCGCTCTATTAAACCGTGATTTCCTCTACTTCCATTTTCATTTTTATAACCAATTTCAAACTCATATTTTCATAAAGTCTGTTTCAGTAATTAAATCAACTACAGAAATGATGATTTTTTACCTCATTTTGAAGAGTAATTGTCCCTTTTAATTTCAGTTAAAAATCTCAGTCACAAAGTTCAGTATTTATCACAATATTACTGTAAAATATCAGAGCAAACTTTCACTGAACTTTCAATGATACGTTCAATGTAAACGTTTAATGAGCTCTCCGCTGTTTTAAAATGGACTGACCCTGCATATGAAACAATGTGTGTCACTGTCGATGTGGTTGACAGAATATCGATGTGATTGCCACCTATCGACCACCAAACTCATGTCCGCTCAGTTATATTAACTCGCTACAGGAGCACTTGGCCGAACTAAACAATAGTAGCATTGATCAGAATAACATCATAATTGGGGGGGACTTGAACTTACCAAGCATTTCTTGGCAAGGAACACGGTGTTCCACACAATTAGCTGTCTATACCCTACTTGATGACCACAACTTGGCGCAGGTGATTGAAGAGGCTACACATGGCCCAACCAATATCCTTGACATCTTCATGGTGAGTCCACCAGAAATACTTTCATCATGCAGTGTGGAGGCTGGAATCAGTGATCACAAGATAACCTTACTGACAGTCCAACTTGCTTGTAAGTGACCCAAGACATTGTTTCCCCGAAAGACAATATGGAACTATAGAAAATCTGACATTCCTGGAATAGCTAATAACCTATTTTCAGCTTTTCAAGACTGGAATTCTCAAAATGGTGATGTTGACTCATTCTGGTCTAGCTTTAAGGAACTTCTGGAAGAAACCCGGCTAAAGTTTGTTCCCCATTGCCAAGTGAAACCAGGACATGATCCTGCTTTCTATAACTCTGAAGTATGGAAACTGAAGAAACGTTGCCGAGTGGCCTACAAAACAAGAAGGAATCCTGACTCGAAGTTTCATAAACTCTCTCAAGAGCTCAACTCTGCCAAAAGAAAAGCACTCGACACTTATATGATCAACCTGTTGAACCCCGAAAAATCAGACAGCTGGCGAGGTTTCTATAAGCATGTAAACTCTGTTAAGGGTATTTTTAACATGTTACCTGCTCTTGAGAAAGATGATGGATCCCTTGTCACATCCGACTACGAGAAAGCAACCGAACTTAATTCTTCGTACCAGAAGATTTTCAATTCAAATCCTTCCTGGTCTTCACAAAATGCTCAACTCCCTGAAGCTAGCTCCCAGGAAAACTCCGTAACTTTTGCTTTTGACTACAAGAAAATTAGGTCCATTATCTCGAAATTAAAATTCAATATACCCCAGGACCAGATGTCATATCTTCGCAGCTACTGAAGCTAGCCAGATTGGCAGTCACGCCTTTTCTGCACAGACTCTTCACAATATCAATCAACAATAGTAAAATACCTGCAGATTGGAAAAATGCCATTATATGTCCCATTCACAAAAAAGGGTCTCGTAGTCAGCCGTCGAACTATAGGCCAATCAGCAATACCTCGATAATCTGTAAAGTCTTCGAAAGGCTCATCATAGATTATATTCACTCCAAATGGGAAATGAACAACTGGCTCACAAATACACAACATGGGTTCAGAAGATGATTCTCTTGTGAATCATCACTCATTGGTTTCACACAAAAACTTGCAAACTCTATCAAAAAAATAACTCAAGTTGATGGAATCTTCCTTGACTTCTCAAAAGCCTTTGATTTAGTCCCCCATAGGCTGCTGATAGAGAAACTCTCTCGGATGGAGTTGGATTTCACAGTAGTTAAATTAATGAAAGAGTTCTTGCATATGAGAACTCAGTCAGTGAAAGTTGGGCAGGCTTTGTCCGATCCTATCAGTATTACATCGGGTGTTCCCCAGGGAACTGTCCTCGGACTGGTTTCATTCATTGGATTCATCAATGATATCACCACCAGAGTCTCAAATAAGATCAGACTATTCGCCGATGATTGTATCATTTATTCTGAAATCGTTAGGTAAACTGATGAACAATCCATGCAAACTGACCTAGATAATGTTCATCGGTGGGCGATAGAAAATGGGATGAATCTAAATGAACAGAAGACCTGCATTGTAAGCTTCACACGGAGTAGAGTACCAGTTGATACTGAATACTCACTGAATGGTCTTCAGCTAAGCAAGTCTCTCTCATCTAAATATCTTGGGATCCATCTTCAGCATGACCTCTCATGGAATAACCATATTGTTGAAACTCAATCAAGCGCAAAACAAAAGCTTCACTTCATTATGCGTAATTTAAAAAGGAGCCTGCCTGCAACGAAGAACCTCGCATACAAATGCTTGATTCGCCCTCTGCTGGAATATTGTAGCGCTGTGTGGAATCCCTATACTTATGAACACATATCTGGTCTGGAATCGATTCAGAGCGAGGCTGTCAGATACGTCGTGAATCAACATCGTTGCTGGAATAAGGAGAAGGAACAGCCTTGGATCAGTGTCGCTGCTTTGAAGGAAGAATTAAATTGGGAGCCTCTTCAACTCCGCAGTAATCGGGCTGCCCTTCGGTGCCTATACAAGACTGTTTCGGGCCATCCTGCTTGGAGTGACATGATGGGTCTCGTCGCACCAGCCACATTCCATGGTAGACGAGACCATCAACATAAGTGAATGAATGAATATTAGAGTTTTGAGGCGCATCGACAGCGAGGTCATTTAGCGCCTGTCGAAATAAGTTGCAACAAAAGGTGAAAAGTGTGATATAAAGGTGGAAGTGAAATTTTGATGAGAACACCTAAATACATTAAACTAAGACTAAGACTAAACTATGTCTACAGTGTCTAAAGACGTTATACACTAATTTGTTAAAACCGAACATGTGTGTGCTGTAAAGGGTCACACCCATGGGACTAGGATGAGAACGTTTTATTACTTGTTCTCAGTTCAAACTCCCCCTCAAATAGGAGTGGAGGAACGACAAACCATAATAGATATATGGTGGAATATGGTTTGATTTAAAATATTCCTGATGTCTATCCCAAGAGATCGGCATCAAGAATAAGTATCAAATGTCAAAAAGCAATACACTGGTAAAAGATGATTGCACAAACAACGTCATCTTGAACGGACATGTAAATGTCCTGATTCGGGCAGTTTGAAAAATGATACTGGTAGCAAGACGACTTTATCGTCTAACGCAGATCCACGAGCATGTCAAATGAGATCCAATAGCTTCGATAATCTTAGAAAGCTGAATATGGTATCTATCGATTTTGAATTATTCCCTAAAATCTTTGACATTGTGTCTTCCATACGAAGCTGTCTCCTCAGAGCAGTATATTTCTGACACTCGAGTAATATGTGTCGAACAGTTAAAATCTCGTTACAAATCTCACATCTAGGGACGATTTTATCGGGGGTGAAGAGATAGGAATGGGTTAAAAGTGTGTGTCCCACTCGCAGACGAGTGAGAACTACTTCCTCCCTCCTTGAACCTCGGATTGAAGATTCCCAAGCACTAACAGTTGGCTTAATCTCTTTCAGCTTGTTGTTGGTCTCCCTGTCCCATTCTTTTTGGAAACGAGATTTGAAAAGTAGTTTGAAATACGCCTTGAAATCATTGTAAGGTACTCTCGGGTTATCAATATCTTCTTTCTCCGTCGCTTCTTTGGCAGCCCTGTCCGCTGACTCATTACCACCAATCCCCACGTGTCCAGGTACCCAGCAGAACACTACACTGACATCCTGCGAGGCAAGGGCGGTCAGGAGTGTCTGTATTTTCTGGACTAGATGGTGAGTTGGGAAGATCTGAGTAAGGGCTTGGAGTACACTCAAAGAATCGGAACAGATCAGGAAGCACTTCTCAGGCCGTTGTTGAATGTGCTGTAGAGAGGTGACAATTGCAAACAACTCGGCTGTATATACGCTACTCATCGAACCTAATCTGATACTAACAGTGGAGGATTCGCTAACGAATGCGCAGCCAACTTTGCCGTTCAGTTTTGATCCGTCCGTGTAGTATTTAATATGTCCGGGGTAGTGTGTGCAGAGCTCTAGGTATTTTTGCTTATACTCTTCCGCACTCGTGCTTGCCTTCGTACTTGATGACAAGTTCATCAAGCACTCCGGACGTGGAGCCAACCAAGGGGCGGTATAACTAAATTGAATTGGATAGACTCGAGGGTATACAAATGACTCTTCGACAAAAATATGATTCAAACGAATTCCAGTTGGTATGGTGGCGAATGGTTTCGATTCATAGAGAGCATGAAATCTAGGATTGATAACTGATTGGTAGGTGGGATGATGCTTACTGCAGAATAACTTCGAAGCGTATGAGCAAAGGAGATATGCACGTCGACTCTTCAACGAGGGCTCACCAGCCTCACAATACAAGCTCTCCACCCGACTGGTACGGAGTGCTCCTATGGCCAGTCGGATGCCTGTGTTGTGAACTGTATTGAGTGGCTTCACGTAGCTCTCTCGTGCCGAGTCGTACACAACACTACCATAATCCAATTTGGAACGTATTAATGCTCGGTAAAGCCGCAGCATCGTGGTGCGATCCGCTCCCCATTTGGTACCACTAAGATAACGGAGAAGGTTAAGAGATTTGAAGCACTTGAGTCTGAGTTGCGAAATGTGAGATTTCCAGTTCAACTTCACGTCAAACGTCAGCCCTAGGAACTTTGTCGATTCTGCGAATGGAAGGAGTTCTCTACGAAGATATATATCTGGGTCAGGGTGCAGGCCTCTCAGACGAGAGAAACGCATGCACGTTGATTTTGATGTAGAAAACCTGAACCCAGTTTCATCTTCCCATGCTTCGAGTTTCCTAATTGCAAGTTGGATTTGGCGAGAGGCCGTAGCACTTCTCGCTGACTTACTGAATATAGCCAAGTCGTCGACAAATAAGGAACAAGTGATAGAAGATGGAACGCTTCGAATTATACCATTTATTGCGATGGCGATCAAAGTAACACTGAGGACAGAACCCTGTGGTACACCGTTCTCTTGGATGAAATCATCCGACAACACATATTTGTGCCCCGATTCAACACCAATGTAGGACGGAACTCATTCTTGGATCAGGTCATTAGACTCTGGAATGACCTGCCCCAAGACCAGATGGAAGTTTTTCCCAAAGATATCTTCCACTTCAATGAAATTCGGAATAATTATTCATCAATGATTATATACTCATTCTTCTCGACATACTTCACCAATATATATATATATATATATATATATATATATATATATATATATATATATATATATATATATATATATATATATATATATATATATTGTTAACGCCGGTCTTTTGAGACCAGCTAGCTCGTTTTCCCTAGTTTGTCATTTGAACATGAAATCATTCGTTCACGTCATGGAATGTTGTTTATACATTGCAAACCGTGTTTCTAGTCGACCTTCCTTTCTCATTGCTGGTTGGCTGGTGGGTTGTCACGCGATGTGCTGCATCCAATCACAGCTCGCCATTCTCGCGTTGCCTGAACCCGTCAGGCCTCGCAGCTCAGTTCTCTGCTATACTCGATTCAGACCGGACGTCTCGAAACGGCTCTCGTCGAGTATTCAGTTCTTGTCCATACTCGATTCAGTTCGGACGTCTCTTAGTCGCTCGTCAAGTGGGTGAATTCGCTCATATTCTCGACCAGCTCTTGTTGTGTGAGCATCTCCCGTCCTTCTCTACTTTGTTAGAGTTCGGACGTACTGTACATTATTTCGCATGTACGCAGTTGTTGTTTCTCTATTTTTCGTTCTTCTTGAGTCGTTAATAGGACCTCTTTCCATACTTTCTTGTTTCTAATTCTTCACATTGTTTTGGTCTTTATCATTTACGAAGTTGGTTGTTTTGTTTTCTCTCAAGCTTTTGTTTCTTGTTTATTCGAATGGTGTGCGGGGACACCACTCAGGTTTGATCTATTTTGTTTCGCTTTCTATTTATTCTTTGATTTGGTCAATAACAACGTCAAGTCGACGTAGACCAAATACGTATCGTTTTGGGGTGAGGCATAATCCGAGTTTGGATTATGCTCGCCTGATTTTTAATGCCAAGTCGGCATCCGAATACAGTCCACTGGTCTCTCATCGCCATCTCTAAGATCGGCGGTAACATTTGGTCCCTTGAGCCGGAGATTATTTTTGGTTCCAATTTCTCGTCATTCGTGAGGCGGAATCCATCTCCGGATTCTTATTTCGTTCTCTTGTTGGAATCCATTTGTGAATTCCATTCTTTTCACCACGCGGAGTCCATCTCCGGATTCCAATTGCTTTTACTTGTTGGAATCCATTTGTGGATTCCTTTCTTTGCACCACGCGGAGTCCACCTCCGGATTCCACAGTCATTCGTGGCAGCACCCGCGATCAGGCATCGCATGGGTGACTTCTTTGTCCTCCGCACTGAATCGGCTTCCACATAATTGGGTTTCCACGGCGCAATAATTTATTCTGTTTGTTTGCGAGTTATTATCAACAATTTGATTTAACTTGTTTTATAGAAATTCAGTTCTTGAATTATTTTGCATTGTTCTTTTTCTGTGCATTTCGGCCGTATTTCTCCGTGATATTTCATATCATTAGTTTTTGGTCCTTGTTTTAGTTTCGTGTTTTTGCATTTGCAATTTATTCATTCGCTACAATGGCGTCTAAAATCGCAAAGCAACAGGCAGTGCTCACGGCAAAGCGAGAGCGGATATTCGCTTCATTACAACGCTCTTACGACGCATTTAAAACGCTCGATAGTGCCAAAGCTTCATTGTGCAAGCCTCGCTATGACCAACTTGCCGTTTTGAAAGACAACTTTGAGGCCATTCAAAACGAAGTAATAGCTTTGAACGCTCAGCTTGACGAAGGCGTCGATGCTTTGCCGGTCGACGCTATTGAAGCCAGCTTCGAGGAAATGCTGTATGCGACTCATGATCTGTATCTCGCCGCCGTTGCCAAGACGACGCCTACTACGCCTCCGCCGCCAAATCAAAATGGTTTTCGAGCCATCTCATTGCCGACAATCGCGTTGCCGGCATTCTCTGGTGATATTACTCGATGGACGGAGTACTATTCGCTATTTAAATCTCTCGTCGACGAGAACAACGACCTGAATCAAGTTCAGAAATTCTACTATTTGAGGACCACCCTCAAAGACAACGCCTTGTCTGTCGTCTCCGGGTTTCCGATTACGGAAGCCAATTATTCTGTGGCCTTGGATGCTCTTGTCAGTCGGTATCATAACCCTCGGTTGTTAGCCACCACGTATGTTCAACAGGTTTTAGAATTTACGCCTCTCAAAACCAATTCACATTCTGGGCTGCAATCATTTCTGAAAGTTCACAAAACTTCGATCGAAGCGTTGAAAGCTCTGAATATCGAAGATTTGTCAGATTTTCTGCTTTTCTCATTAGCACTGACCAATCTCGACACATCAACGCGCAAGGCTTTCGAACAGAAACATTCTTCGCACAGCACTCCTAGCTACGCGTCGTTGATCAAATTCATTGAAGAGCAGTCCAGGACGATGGAATTGTGTGGTCTCGACAAACAAGCAGCTAGCTCTTTAAAAGCTATTCCTCCTTCCACAAAGCGAATCAATTCGTTGGTAGTTGCGAATCCTCCGCCCGTCAGCTTTAAATCTCGCGAGCAGAGCAAATCAGCAAGCTCGACCACGAAACAATCTTCGCGTCCAGTCTGCAAAGGGGAGCATACTCTATACTCGTGTTCCGTATTTCGGCAACAGTCCGTTGACGACAAATACAACACGTTACGTCGCCTACAACGCTGCTTCAACTGCATGGGCGCTCACCTCAGACCGCAATGCACCTCTAAGAGTGTTTGCGGTACTTGTCAAAGTAACAAACATCATTCGCTGTTACACGCTGCACGAATCAACCCCTTGACTCGTGACACAATAGCAACCGAAGTCTCTTCTCATCCGGAGACCACCTCGCCTCATCCTCAAACTCTCGCTTGTCAAGTCAAGACAAGCAAGCCAGTGCTACCCACAGCTCTGTTGGGCACTGTTCGCGCCTTGATCCGCGACTCTCACGGTCAACTGCAACCTATCCGTGCGGTTATCGACTGTGGTTCACAAATCTCTGTTCTCACTCACTCGTTCCTTCAGAAGCTAGGATTGAAAATCAATCCTTGTCATTCCGAACTCTCTGGTATTGGTCACGTTAGTGCTCGGGTAATCGGGACTGTTCAATGCAGCATCGCTTCCCGGTTCACCCCTGCAACCTCTCTCAGCGTACAAGCTTACGTTATGCCTGCGATAGCGAGTCAACTTCCAACCACCACCGTTCCGCTTGAGGTGTTTGAACGTTATCGCTGTCTCTCTCTTGCCGACGACCGCTTTCATGTGCCCGATCAGATCGACTTTTTGATCGGCGCCGATTTATACCCTGATATTCTTGAAAAGTCAGGTGATATTGTGATGAGTGGCAGTCCATCTGCCATAAACACGGTCTTCGGCTGGGTGGTTTTGGGTCCTATTCGGTGTTTGGATGCCGAGTTCCAGCCCCCGCTCTCTCTGCTTGCTTGCACTGGTTCTCCATTGGATCGTACTCTTCGATTGTTTTGGGAATCGGAAGAAGTTTCACGTCCTCTTCAAGTTGATCCGGACGATGAACTTTGTGAGGAGCATTTTCTTTCTACGCACTCACGGAACCCTTCCGGACGCTATTCGGTAGCACTCCCTTTCAAGAACACATCCTCTCCTTTCGGATATAATCGTGAGGCCGCCCTCCAGAATTATTTGAGTCTGGAGCGGCGACTGAAACGCAATCCTGAGCATGATGCTGCGTATCAAGCATTCATGCAAGACTATATTCAATCGAACCACATGCAACTTGCAAGCACCTCTTCGAACTACGTGATTCCGCATCATTGTGTGCACAAGATTACCAGCTCCAGCACGAAGCTGAGAGTGGTATTTAACGCCTCTTCTCCAGATGAGAGAGGCGCCTCTTTGAATCAGCTGTTACTCAGTGGTCCCAAGCTTCAGAGCGAACTCCCGGGCGTTTTAACCCGATTTCGTTCTCATCCCATCGCAATTTGTGCTGACATTCGTCAGATGTATCGTCAGATTCTGGTCCAACCATCTGACCGCAAATATCAGCACATATTTTGGCGACCCAATGCAGACTCTCCAGTAAAAGAATATGAGCTCAACACGGTCACATATGGGCTCGTACCGTCAGCTTTTCTTGCTCAACGAGTGCTGAAGCAGCTCGTGCACGACGAAGGGGCTCCTTTCCCCAATGCTTCGCGTGCTTTAATATCTCACATCTACGTGGATGACATCGTGTCTGGCGCAGCAGACGTCGCTCAAGCTCGCATTCTTCAATCGGAATTACAGGCTCTTCTAGCTAGTGGAGGTTTCGAACTCCGAAAGTGGGCCAGTAACCTCCCAGAAGCATTGAGTGCACTTCCGGAGGATCATCTAGAGACTCCAGTCGTGTTTTCGGATGACGATCAGGGCATCAAGATCCTTGGTCTGTTCTGGGATCCCCGATCGGATGATTTCTCATGCCACACCTTACCATTCGAAGGCGTGGTAACGAAGCGCACGGTCTTGTCGTACATTGCGCGCATTTTTGATCCTTTGGGATTCCTCACCCCGCTCGTATGCTGGATGAAGATTTTTCTTCAGCAACTTTGGTTATCGCGGGTGCAGTGGGACGACGTTTTACCACCGCTTCTTGCTCAAAGGTGGTTGGACGCGGTAGCCGAGATCTGTCTTCTCTCGAACTTCCGAGTTCCACGCGCATTTCCTGCTTCACAAGGCATACATCGACTTGTAGGCTTTTGTGATGCCTCCGAGAAGGCCTACGCTGCGATACTTTACCTTCACACAACGAATCATGCAACTTCGCATATTAGTTTGTTGCGAGCAAGGAGTAAAGTATCCCCGGTCAAACCCTTGACCATCCCTAAGCTTGAACTCTCTGCTGCTTTGCTTCTAACGCGTGTGCTGAAAGATACTCTTCCCTCACTCAGCACTCTTGTCGTGGAGTCAGTAACCCTCTACACTGATTCGACTATTGTGCTCGCGTGGCTTGCCACCCCTCCACATCGACTGAAGACATTCGTCGCCAACCGAGTAGTGGAGATACTCGACAACTCCACTCCTACCAATTGGGCACACGTGGATTCCGAAGAAAATCCCGCTGACTGCGCTTCTCGTGGAATACTGCCTTCTCAGCTCATGGAATACCCGTTGTACCTCTCGGGTCCTTCTTTTCTCAGGAGTCCCCATGCTCTGTGGCCTATCTCTGTGCCTTCCACTGATTTATTGTCTGAATTGCCAGACATTAAGCCTTCCATGGTCACTTTGGCCACAACGGTCAAAGTAGATCCTCTCCTGGTGAATTTTCGAAAGTTTTCCACACTTCTCAAAGCACAACGGGTCTTTGGGTATGTAGTTCGATTTGCCCGTCTCTTATTGGCGAAACGATCCAAGATTCTCCCTCCTACGGGTTCTTTAAAACCTGTGGAGTTGCAAGACGCTCTTGAACTGATCATAAGAGTCACTCAAAACCACTTTTATGCAACCGAGATCAGCCAACTTGCCAAACAGGGACAGGTTTCATCCCGGATCGCTTCGCTGAAACCTTTTCTCGAACCCTCGGGCTTACTCAAGGTGGGCGGAAGATTGCGTCACTCTTCTCTTCCTGAAGAGGCTCGGTACCCAATCCTACTCCCCAAAGAAGCTCACCTCGCATCTCTCATTTGCGATGCCTTCCACCGAACATCGCTACATTCCGGCCCGAGAACGGTACAGGCGCTGATACAGCAGCGTTACTGGATCGTTTCTCTGCGCGGTTTGTTGCGACAGCGTATACACCAGTGCATTACTTGCCACAAGTTTCGCGCAAAGCCTATGCAGCCTCCAATGGCAGATTTGCCTCCTTCACGTGTTCAAGCTTCTCGCGCTTTCTGCCATGTTGGAACTGATTTTGCTGGCCCTTTCCAGGTCAAATCCAGTAATCGTCGTAAGGCACCCATCACCAAGGGTTATCTGTGCATTTTCGTTTGCATGTCCACAAAAGCGGCGCACCTAGAAACGGTGTCCGAGCTATCCACGGACGCCTTTTTGGCTTGCCTAGATCGGTTTCTCTCCAGACGAGGACTCCCGTCGCACATTTACTCCGATTGTGGGAGAAACTATGTGGGTGCTGCGCGACATCTGCGCGAGGTTTATGATTTTCTATCTCAAGCTGAAACCTCAGTCTTTGACCATCTTTCTAAACGTGAAATAGCTTGGCACTTCAACCCTCCGCAAGCTCCCAACTTTGGAGGACTCTGGGAGGCCGGTGTAAAATCGGCGAAATCCCTGCTCTACCGTCTAATAGGGGACACACCTCACACCTTTGAGGAGTACGCCACCCTATTCTCCCGCATTGAGGCCGTCCTCAACAGTCGACCTCTCTGCGCCCTCTCATCTGACCCTGCCGAAAGCTACGACTTTCTAACTCCCGGACACTTTCTAATCGGCACCGCTTTGTTAGCTCCACCTGAACAAACGGTGCCAGGAAACCACTCGCATCCTGATCGTTGGGTACGATTGCGCCAACTGCACCAGGCCTTTTGGACGCGTTGGTCGTCGGAGTACTTGAATACGCAGATGCAACGCCGTAAATGGGTTCGGGGCTGTCCCAACCTGGCTGTCGGGGATGTGGTATTTTTCCACGATGCCACAAGCAATCCTTTGGCCTGGCCAATCGGCAGAGTGGTCGAGACTCACCCCGGGCTAGACGGCACCGTTCGGGTCGTCTCTGTTCGCACCTCAACCGGTACTTATAAGCGCCCGGTGAATAAACTGGTGTCACTCCCGACTTCCGAATAGTCGAGTTGATATTACTTCGTGTATTCTTTCTGTTCAAAGCACGCATTGGTGCTTTGATCATTTCTTCATGTTAACTTTCTTGTTGTTCTCTCTTTTTTCATTTTTTTTGAAAAGTCAGCGACCATTGGATAAAATGGTTGCGTTTTCTCCTCAATGAATCGCTCGGATCATGTGCGATTTCTTTGCTGTTCTCCGATCCAATTGGGAAGCAATCCAATTACTCGGTGAAAATCTTTTTGCTCACGTTGCCTATGAAGTTACAAGGCTTCTTACGAACAGTTTGCTGTACTAATTTCATGTTCCAAATTTTCCGTATCGTTTACCTCAGCTTTAAAATGTTCATTTTGGTGGGCGGTATGTTAACGCCGGTCTTTTGAGACCAGCTAGCTCGTTTTCCCTAGTTTGTCATTTGAACATGAAATCATTCGTTCACGTCATGGAATGTTGTTTATACATTGCAAACCGTGTTTCTAGTCGACCTTCCTTTCTCATTGCTGGTTGGCTGGTGGGTTGTCACGCGATGTGCTGCATCCAATCACAGCTCGCCATTCTCGCGTTGCCTGAACCCGTCAGGCCTCGCAGCTCAGTTCTCTGCTATACTCGATTCAGACCGGACGTCTCGAAACGGCTCTCGTCGAGTATTCAGTTCTTGTCCATACTCGATTCAGTTCGGACGTCTCTTAGTCGCTCGTCAAGTGGGTGAATTCGCTCATATTCTCGACCAGCTCTTGTTGTGTGAGCATCTCCCGTCCTTCTCTACTTTGTTAGAGTTCGGACGTACTGTACATTATTTCGCATGTACGCAGTTGTTGTTTCTCTATTTTTCGTTCTTCTTGAGTCGTTAATAGGACCTCTTTCCATACTTTCTTGTTTCTAATTCTTCACATTGTTTTGGTCTTTATCATTTACGAAGTTGGTTGTTTTGTTTTCTCTCAAGCTTTTGTTTCTTGTTTATTCGAATGGTGTGCGGGGACACCACTCAGGTTTGATCTATTTTGTTTCGCTTTCTATTTATTCTTTGATTTGGTCAATAACAACGTCAAGTCGACGTAGACCAAATACGTATCGTTTTGGGGTGAGGCATAATCCGAGTTTGGATTATGCTCGCCTGATTTTTAATGCCAAGTCGGCATCCGAATACAGTCCACTGGTCTCTCATCGCCATCTCTAAGATCGGCGGTAACATATATATATATATATATATATATATATATATATATATATATATATATATATATATATATATATATATATATATATATATATATATATATATATCTACCGATCCTCAACCACCGGATTTTTGATCCAAAGTTGTTGTGTTCAATAAAATGAATAAATATATCAGGAGGACTCAGACATTGTAGGCCTACATTTTGTAACTTGAGAATGATTTTTAAAAAATCGAGAATGTTTTCACCAAAATGTTTGGAAATGGTTTGTGAAATATGTGAATCGCATGTTGTGAAATTTTCATTTTTTTTTCATTCTGTCAATCGCTAGAAATATACTAGGCAAACACGTTATTGTTGCCGCGATGATGGATGAGCTGGAACATATCAACTTATCTTTGGATTGGTTATTGAATGAATGAATGAATATTAGGGTTTTAAGGCGCATCGACAGCGAGGTCATTTAGCGCCTGTCAAAATAAGTTGCTGAACCAAAAGGTAAGTAGTGTAATATGAAGGTGCAAGTGAAATTTAGATGAGAACACCATGTGAAACTAAGACTAAACTAAGACTAAAGACGTTATACACTAATTTGTTAAAACCAAACATGTATTATATATAGATATATACACCTTGAGATCCGAACCATTATGTCACTGCCATCTTATTTTTCACCAATAATTTCTATAAAAATGATGAAGGCTTTGTTTCAATCGTTCACAATTGAGTGGTGTCACCTGTAGCTTGGATTTAATAGATATCTTGATAGCTTCGAATGATTTCTAAAAATTACACTATATATTTTTTTACATCAAAACGGCTGATCCGATTTGAGTGAAAGTTCGGAATAATGTGAATCATTATCAGATTGAAATTCCCCGAGAATTTGAATTTTCTCGAATGAATTATTCTCATGAGATTTTTGAAAACTTTGAAATGAGTTTTTCATAAGTGGTTCAACCGATAGCGCCTCAAAACTATACAGTATCGAATTAGATAATGACACTTGTGTTTGCCAAGTTTCAACTAATTTTACATTTTCGTCTGACCTGTGGAGCTCGAACAAAAAAAAACAGAAGTACTTTTTTTCGGGTATGGTGAAATTGAGTCTTCGCTTCGCTCATCCAACAATTTCATGTTGGAAAGTAACACTCGGAAATGAATGTGATGAAAAATAGCCATATTTTGGCCTGGTCCACATTTTTCAACAACTTCAATGTCTTCCTAGAATCTACCCACCAATCCGAATGAAACAGAACACACATCAAATAAAAATTGAAAGTACAAATGCAAACAAATGAGTATACTAGAGGCCGCCGTATATAGCACAGACGATTCGGCACAACTAAAGTCACCATTAAGCGTGGGTTCATGTGTTTCTGTGATGACATCAAGTCAATTAGTTATCACTCTGAAAATGCATTATCAATTGTTCATTTTTTATCTCCAAATTGATTCATCCATTGGTCGAGCAATATTCAATCCATTAGTCAGTATATTGAAATTCTTGAAATAAAATCGCAGATGGAATATCGGTAAACAAAGACTTCATACATTTTCAACCTGATTCCTCACCCCTCTCTTCAATTAACATAGATAATTATATGAATATGGTATTATCATGTCATGCTATCACTCCGACAAGCAGTTGGACTCTATAATGTTATGGATTGACGTCACTACGCTACACCCCACGTATTCTGATGAGATAATGAACGAATATCTCTGAATATTTAAAAACTGACACATTTACATATACTTTGAATTCCAAAGACTCGTGCTTCAATGTATTTATGCCTACCTCGATTCCACAGTTCGTGAATTTCAGGTGGCAATGTGACAACACTTTCCGATAGTCAAATAATTACAAGTAGTTTCACGGGATCCTCTTTCATTCCATTGAATATCGAAGTTATTGTTCAACTCAAATATACTTGTTTCCACAGAAGAAGGTCAGCGACCTATGGAATTGTCGTGCAGACATCGAACATTTGATAGCTTTTTGACGTGGTGGATTTTTTTCTGAACGTAATTTTTTTCCTGGAAAAACACCCGCTCTCAAAATATCACAGATATACTTGGAAATATAAAGTGAAGGTAATATTTGTATTCCTGATGTTGCTGGAAGACCTTTTTTGTAGATGCAATCATTAGTACACCATTGTTATAACTTATTATATATTTCATCCATAGGAATAATATTAGAATAAACCAGGCACTCAAGTTGATCGATAACTTTGATTTCCATTGGAATTGGTGAAAATTTCGGAGAATCGATCGGTAAAACAATATTGGTGAATCACACGCAATAGTTATAATCATATATCTATTCGAACATCGAAGAATCGAAGGGGAGAAATACAGAATCTACAGCTGAATATTGCACAAGAATGATCAATTGTGCAATCACCGCCCAGACTTGGCATCAAAGTTAACGTGTTCCTAGACACGGCGTAACATTCTCAGTGATGTTAATTGGATGAATCATGAAAATATCACTACTTACTGCTGTGATCGTATCAAGTGAGTTTATCATCACTATTTTATCAATATTGGAATCTCCATTTACAGGCATTGCTTCACAGTCGTGGCTGAAGATGAAGACAGTTGAAAAGCTGCACCACTAGATTGCTCCTAGACTTCGAGGCGCACTACTGCAAAATGAATAAGATGTTCGGATATATTTGTTGCCAATTGAGAATATGTGGTAGTAAGAATGAGAAGACACTTTTCAATTTCAAACGAAGTAATTTGAACACCAATCCTGCAATATGTGTGACATTCTTTTTCACCGGAGATAGAAGTATCCATCACAAGTTAATTATGATCAAGTAATTGATTCAATCTCGTTCATCTAATTTTGATATCAGTTTTTAACATTGAGTAGCCCATTCGGATAACATGAAGCATTTGAAAATCTATAGTTGATCAAATCTTTTAAATGTTCCCATGATGAATCTCATTTTGTGGTTAAAGCTATTCTGTCACTAAACTCAAACATTGTTCATTTATTTATGTATCTATAAAATTTTCGTCCAAATGACTGGTACATAGAATGTATATACGTACAGTATATGGACAGTCATTAACAGATAATACAATGTAAAACACGATACCCATTCTACATACGTCATATATGTTGATAATATCTAGATGGTAATAATAATAACATAATATAATAAATAAGCCGAGGGTGAAAAAATGTTATTGGATTGGGCATTATCCGTATTTTCTATCAGACAACATAATATGAACATTTCATTTCGACCTCCATTAAGATGCCACTTAGTAGTCGGTCGCGATTTCAGCATACAATGGATGTATTTTTATTCAACTCTCATGAGCCAACGATACGTTTGATGACTTTCAAATTTTGAATGCGATTCAGACACATGTCAATCTGTTTTAACGAGGTACTTTTTTTTCTCAAATATTTTTTTGTTCATATATAAACTTCAATCAAAGTGAGTCGAAATTCGGTGACTTTTCTGATTTCATGTCATGTATGGCGCCTCGGTGATCGCGCACACATGTCATTTAATTTACGTGTCAGTCAAGATACATCCTTAAACTATACACCCTGAAAATTTGACAACAATCGCTTGATTGGTTTCTTCACAGTTACTGTTTACAATTAGCGTGTTTTTCTCTTGTGACCACATTACACATTTTTTAATAATATCTAAAGAAACTCAAACGCCTGAGAGGTATACGCCTTCTTATACATATTTGTACATTGGGTAGTCTATCGATGTCACCCGATAACACGTCGTACACAATCATTCACCGCCGAGTCAAAAGAGATTATTTATTAGCGAAAATATGTCAAGATAAGAACGAAAAGGACAGATGATATTTGCCGCTACCTCATTTGGCGTATCGAC
>OZ023338.1:17101685-17181685 GCA_964007535.1 Brachyptera risi | reverse complement strand
ACACCAATTTTTTTCAGTATGTCAAATTGAATCCTCGCTAAAGCTCGTCTAATTAGTTTATTTCACGCTTTTTTCACACACAGCCCTCTCCATCTTTGCACAACCAGTTATAATAAACTACCTGCCCATATCACTGGCCTTACCAATCTTTCATCCATCAAATACAACCTGAAATCTTTCCTACTCCAGAACTCCTTCTATGTCCTCAATGAATTCCTTACTTCGAAGTCACGCCAGAGATAGGCCTATATATCATTCTGTCTTCTTCCTCTATTTGTACAATGTGCGAATCTTTGGACTAAATAGAATGAAAAATAAAAAATAGTCATTTATTGTTGTTGTTGAAAATGATCATTATAATATGGCACCGCGCGGCAGTCGATATGTTCTATTTATATTGGGTTTAACGACGGATTGTACGGATGATCAGCCTGATCTATTGGCTTCGGTGAATGATATATGAGATAATGGGATAATGAGAAGAAAAGTTATGTTATTATGTTTGTTGGGATAGTGGGAAGGAGTCGGCCTTGGCCTGTTCCATGTATCAACCTGAACTACAGAGGGCAAGCACGATGCACCTCAGTCAGCAGGATGGTCGACCAGGACGGAAATCGAATCCCGGTTTTCTGAATTATGGTTCAGTACGCTAGCCACTCGGCCTTCAGTGTCAGTTGCACAGTAAATATCTAAGACGAAGCTGAAGGCCTTCCGAAATATAGGTCACTAATGCCAGGAGCCACGACCTTTCGTCATTTCACTCATCCTTATTCCTTTAATTTGTATAACGATTCATTCATTACGTAAGCAGAACGAGAATTCTTATTACTTATTATCCATTCACAAAATCATGGATGAGCGAAAGCAAAGAATCAATTTGGCCGTTAACATTAAAAAATAAAAATGTCACAATAAATATGTTGATGAAACGTAATAATACTTATAAAAATTGTTTTGGTGTCCTTCTCCCCCCTTGGGATTACCGAACAAGACATCATAGAGAGAGACCATTCTGTGTGGTTCTTATCCTCGGTCAAGACTCACGTCATAGTCCTGTGTTGACGCTGGGAGTGTGCATGTCGGGACTGACAATTCCTTATGCGCGTCACAAAATAATTACGGAAAACTACAACAAAAATAAAGATGCAGACCCCCAAAAAATCGATAATGATTTCGATCGATATTCCATTTATCATTTCGATTCGATCGAATGGAATTCCTAATATTTCAATATTCTCGATCGATTTTCGATAAAGTACTATTCCTCACAAATTCTCGCTCGAACGGCAACCCTAAAAATAATGTAATGATTCCAGAAATTATATTTATGGACAGTTTCTTCAGTATTCTGTTCTACAAACGAAATCAGATAATATATGAAGTTATTTCATCTCGTAAATGAAATATACAACATTGGGTTATTTAAATCGTGATAATGTGTATGTACTTAATCGACCCTACGAGCAAAGGTCTTATCATGGACTTATAATAGTAACTGGTCTCATCCTCTTCAGGGTTCAAGTATTTGCTGATTGCTGTCATACCAGAATAGACCTTACTGGTTTTGAGTAAAATCGGGTCGGCGGTTTTTTCGGAAAAATCAAGTATTTTGGCAAATTCCCATAAGAGAATAACAACGGGTTATTTTTGTCGATTTTATTCAAACGTCGAGATGAAATTTCAACAGAATGGTAATATGATCTCAATAGGCCCTTACCTACATGTTTTCACGAATTCACAATTGATTTGGTTCGGTCGTTTTCAAAAAAATTATATATTATGATGAAAATATGAAACAATTGCAATTTCCTGAGAATAACTGAGTAAATTTTGGATTTTTCACTTCTTGATTGAATTTTTTCGAGACGTAAAACAGTCCGCTGGATCCGAATGAATGAATGTTAGGGTTTAGAGGCACGTCGACAGCGAAATCATTTTGTGCCTCAGCTGCTGGATCCGAATCTGGACACGAGATCTCGCTAAAAAATTCAGATCGACCGCAATGTCGACTGAAGGTGCCGGCTATTTCGATGCCGGTGTCATGGCATATTCTTACTCGGCATATTTGTATTAGAAAGTAATACAATGCCGGCACAAGTTTACTCTAGAGTAAAACGATGCCAGCACAATATTACTCTCTAGTACAAATATGCCGGCGTAAGTTTACTCTCCCCAGTATATTTGTATTAGTCGAACTAGACAGGAGAGTAATCTAGTACCAGCATATATGTACTACGAGGCGGTCCAATTAAACAACAGGGTACCAAGAAGTGAAGTTAAGATAGAGTAAAGATGTACCAGCAGAGCATTATCAGATGTGTGAACCTTCGTTAAGCACCACATTCAATTAATTACTATATAGGGTGTCCAAAAAATTATATATTTTTCGAATTAACTGTAATATTAGATTGAATTCAATTAATTACATTGAGGGTTAACCAAAAAGTGATATTACAGTACGCCTAAGGGGTGTCCAAAAATTAATGTGAGGTAGAGTAAAGATATACCAACGGAACATTATTTGATTAATGAAATAATGTTGAAGAATATATTTAATTACAGTACAGGGTGAACGAGAAAGAGTTGTTAAGGTAGAGTAGAGATATACCAGCTTATCATTATAAGATTAATCAATCTCCATTAAATACCACAAAATTAAAGAACAGGGTGTTCCAGAATTATATGAATGTAGCGTAAAGATATACCAGCGGAACATTATTTGATTATTAAAATATGTTTGTAGGTCATATTTGATTACAGTATAGGTGATCAAGAAAGTATTGTTGAGGAAGAGTAATCATATACCAGCAGATCATTATTTGTCAAATAAACCCTCAAATCAGATGGAATTCAATTAATAACAGTACAGGGTGTCCAAAAAGTGATGTTTAGGTAGAGTTAAGTTATACCAGCGGAATATTATCTTCTTATTAAAATATTGTTGAAGATCGTATTTGATTAATTACAGCTAGTACATACAGGGTGCTCAGAAAATTATTTTATGGCAGAGTTGAGTTATAAGTTATTTTGATTATCAAAATATTGTTGATACCGTATTTGATCAATAACAGTATAGGGTGTTCAAAAAATCATGTTATGGTAGAGTCAAGTTATACCAGCGGAATATTATTAGAGTATTAAAATATTGTTGAAGATCGTATTTGATTGATTACATTACTGCAGGGTGTTCAAAAAGTTATTTCATGGTAGAGTAAAGATATACCAGCGGAATATAATCTCATTATTAAAATATCGTTGAAGATCTATTCGACTAATTACAGTACAAGGTGTTGAAAGAATATATTTTGAGGTAGAGTTAAGTTATACCAGAGGTATATTATCTCGTTATTTAAATATTGTTGAAGATCGTATTTAATTAATAGCTACAGTTTGCTCAAAAAAATATTTGAAAGGCAGAGTTCAGTTATACCAGCGGAATATTAACTGATTATCAAAATATTGTAGATATCGTATTTGATTGATAAAAGTATGGGGTTTTCAAGAAGTGATGTCAAGGTAGAGTATGGATATACCAGCATAACTTTATTAGATGAATGAATCTCCATTAAACACCACAAATTGAAGTACAGGGTGTTTAAAATGTCATTTTGAGATTGAGTGAAGATATATCAGCGGAATATTATCAGATTATAGGATATTGTTGAAGATCGACTCTGATCAATTTCAGTGCAAGGTGATCATAACTGTTGTTAGGGTAGAGTGAAAATATACCAGCGATACATTATTTATCAATTGAACTCTTGTTCATGATCATGTATATTTATTCATGGACAGGGAGATCAAGAAAGTGATCTTGAGGTAGGGTAAAAGCTCAAGCACAAGCAGAACATTATTTGTTGAATAAATTTCTTTTGAAATGGTATTAATTAAATTACAGTGAAGGGGGGCCAAATTGATGTTTTGGTTCATGAAAATATACCAGAAGAACATTAGCTGTCAAATTAAAACTGATCTTGGATGTCCGCTGGTATATCTTTACTCTAACTTCAAATCATTTTTTGGACACCATGTACTGTAATTGATCGAATGTGGTATTCAATGAAGGTTCAGTTATCTAATAGTGATCCACTGGTATATATTCTACTCCACCTCAACATCATTTTCTGAACACTCTACTGTAATTAATTAAATGTGGTGTTTATTGGAGGTTCATTTGTCTAATAATGTTCCACTGGTACATCTTTACTCTACCTTTGAATCATTTTTGAGCACCCTGTACTGTGATTGATCAAATGTGGTGTTCAATGAAGGTTCACTTATCTAATAGTGATCCACTGGTATATATTTTACTCCACCTCAATATCATTTTATGAACACTACTGTAATTAATTAAATTTGGTGTTTATTGGAGGTTCATTTGTCTAATAATGTTCCGCTGGTATATCTTTACTCTAACTTCAAATCATTTTTGGACACCCTGTACTGTGATTGATCGAATGTGGTGTTTAATGATGAAGGTTCAGTTATCTAATAGTGATCCACTGGTATATATTTTACTCCACCTCAACATCATTTTCTGAACACTCTACTGTAATTGATTATATGTGGTGTTCATTGGAGGTTCATTTGTCTAATAATGTTCCGCTGTTATATCTTTACTCTATCTTCAAATCATTTTCTGAACACTCCACTGTAATCAATCAAATGTGGTGCTTATTGGAGGTTCATTTGTCTAATAATGTTCCGCTGGTATATCTTTACTCTATCTTTAAATCATTTTTTGGACACCATGTACTGTAATTGATTGAATATGTGGTGTTCATTGAGGGTTCATTTGTTTATAATTTTTTCACTGGTATAGCTTTTCTCAACCTTGATATCATTTTTTGGTCACCCCTTACCGAATCAATTGAATTCTCCCTAATATAAGAGTTTACTCGACAGATAATGATCTGCTGGCATATTTCTTCTCTTCATTCTAACACTTTCTTGATCAACTTGCACTGTAATCAATCATGTTCTCAGCAGTATTTAATTAATCAAATATTGTTCCGCTAGTTAACTTAACTCCACCTCAACATCATATTTTGAACACCCTGTACTGTAATTAATTGATTACTATCTTATACAAGAGTTTATTAATAATAAGTCTAATAATAATATGCTGGTATCATATTACTCTCTATGGTTATTCACAATAGTACAAATATGCCAGATGGAGTAAACTTATGCCGGTATATCTTCATCAGAGAGTATAAATATGCCGGCATCATATTACTCTAGAGTAATCCTATACAGGCATATTATTACCTAGGTAAACTTATGCCGAGAGTAAAAGGGATCCGTTACACCGGTCGAATTAGATGGGAGGCCTGGTTCGACCGGGTAGGTTTCGGCGCGGTCCCGCGGACTTTTGACGCCGCCGCCGTCGACGGAAGTGCGAAAGCGGAATGCAGATTCTAGATTCTGGCGGGGATCGATCACTTTTTTCTATCACCGTTGAAAATTTCGTTGTCGGACTTTGCGAAAGATATTTGTGAAAAACTTGTTTTTCCGGCGATGAAAGACAAGTCCGCGGGACTCGAACCCCGAACCCCCGCGATGGTTTTCGGCAAGAGGTGGTGAATTATCGTACTTTTTTGGCTTACAACATTCACCGAAGACGAGATAAAACTTTCCCGTGGGTGTTCGGGGTTCGATTCCCGCGAACTCGCAATTTGTCTTTGGCGAGTATGTTGTGATTGGGCTTCGGAAGTTGGAGGAATAAAAAGTCCGCCTCTGAGAAAAATCTCACCGGGAGTAGAACACTTCTGTGGCTGGCAAGTTTCGGTAGAGGCGGACTTTTATAAAGACTTTGAAAATTTCGAAAACTTGAAAAAAACGTGTTTCAGACACCAAAAAATTGATAATTTCGATCGATATTCAATATCATCATTTCGATTCGTTCGAATAGAATTTCTGATATTCCGATATGTTTGATATAGCACTATTCGATATCAGCCTGTTAACTCCTGTAATATTTACTTACCCCAAGGGCTCCAGTTACGAGAATAAATATGGATAACCTTGTGTCACAGCTTCCACGTCCCTATGTTATTCTAGGTGACCTAAATGCCCACAATAACTTGTGGGGGAACACAATGGTGGATAGTAATGGCAGAGGACGCCTTTTTGAGCAATTTTTCAACGACAACGACTTGATTATTCTCAACAATGGAGAGAAAACAAGGTTTAATGCTTTCAACGGTATGTTTTCAGCGATCGATCTTTGTGTCTGCACCCCATCTGTCGCACCTCTCTCCAATTTCTCCGTTCACTCAGATCTGTGTGGTAGCGACCACTTCCCACTCATCTTGAGAGTAGATTCACATCTACGGCCCTCGCGGTGTGCGCAGTGGAACTTGCGCCGAAAAAACTGAAGCCTTTTCACAAAGCGTGTAGATTTGAAGAACTCTAATAACATACATGGTACTGATAGTAGGACTAAGCATGTGACAGAGGTGATTATTGCCGCCGCGAAAGAGAGCATTCCTCTTACGTCGATCAACCAACGCCACATACCCGTTCCATGGTGGAACGAGGAATGTAATGTAGCGATCCGTAAGAGGCAACGAGCCCTTCGAATTTTCCGGAAATACCCAACCAATATCAACCTTATGGCATTCCGGAAACTCCGAGCAAGGGCTCGTTTCATCATTAAGACTTTGAAAAAGGCCTCATGGAATTCTTACATCTCATCCATTAATGCTTACACAACCCTCACCAAGGTGTGGAATAGAGTTAGGAAGATAGACGGCAAATTTAAAACATACTGTATATCTGGGTTGAACACACATGGTGGTATAATTACCGAGCCCCAAGAAATAGCTAATGCTATTGGGTCCTATTTCTCGGACGTCTCTAGCTCTCACCACTACTCGGCATCGTTCCAAATACACAAACGTGCTGCAGAATGTAGAAGATTGGATTTCTCTTCTGCGAACAACGAGGTGTATAATGTGCCGTTTAGTGTATGGGAGTTGGAGAACGCCTTAACGTGTGCACGAGACACAGCACCAGGGATTGATAGAATACACGATCAGTTTTTGAAACACCTACCAGTTGCCGCTTCAAATGACCATCTCAACCTGTTCAACCATATCTCTTCAACCGATACTTTCCCTGATTCTTGGAGACAAGCTATCCAGGTACCGATCTTGAAACCAGCTAAGGATAATCATTCACCATCAAGCTATAGACCTATATCACTGACCAGCTGTCTGTGTAAAGTGATGGAAAGGATGTTGAACAACCGCCTCGTTTGGTGGTTGGAACGGAAAAACCTCTAGTGACTATAGTGACTAGTGACTAGTGTAGCCTTAACCTCACTTCACAGACATTCATTTTCACATGCTATTTCTAAATTCATCAATATCGTAGACGCATTTTTTGACAATAAACATTTTCAGTCTTGTTTTAAAAGTTACTTCATTATCTATATCTTTTGAACATTGAGGTAGTTGATTATATAATAATACACCCTTATATTTGACACTTTGTTTATATACCGCAGTCCTTGCTTTTGTTTGATACAACTCATTTCCTGACCTTATGTTATGAAAGTGGCGGTCGGAATTTTGTATGAATGGGGCCAAAGTTTTCCTGACATACATAATAGTTTCATATATGAAGAGACCGGGAACTGTCATCACTTTTGACTGTTTGAATAAATTCCTACAACTGTGCCTTTTCCTTTTTAAAATAATACGGAGAGCATATTTTTGTGCCATGAATATTTTTTTGCTCTCTCTCACTCCACTCCAGAATGTGATTCCATATCGCACAATGGATTCATCATATCCTAGATAGATATCTCTAAGGTGACATAGTTTCAGCTGACTGCGTAATATTCTTAGTGCAAAACATGCTTTTGTCAACTTTGTATGTAGTGATTCAATTTGCGGCTTCCAGTTGATGTATTCATCTATTTCTAATCCTGAAAATGTAGTATTTGACACTGACTCGATTATTTCTGTCTCGTTCATGACATTGTCTACTCCAGGATGTTTGCTTTGTCGACTGTTTTCAAACATGATTAATTTTGATTTTGTACTTTTATAACTAATTTATTCATATCTAACCATTATCTTGCCTCCTTGACTGCTATATTCATATTTCCAACAGCCGTTTCAAGATTGCATCCTGTAGTTGACAATAGTGGTGTCATCTGCGAAGCAAGTGATTTTAGCATTGACTACATGTTTCTGTGAATCATCCATATATAATATGAACAGTGTGGGTCCTTATACTGATCCCTGAGGGACTCCAGATTTTATTTCACCATTTTTAGAGTACCATGTATTTTTCGCATTGAACTCATCATAGTGTATCATCTCTACCTTTTGTTGCCTATTGCTGAGGTATGACTTGATCAACTCAGCTACTGTACCTCTTATTCCCATGTTATCCAGTTTATCAAATGATAAGTTGAGATTTATGCAATCGAATGCTATCTGTAGATCGCAGCATAGCGCCAAAGTAACTTTTTTATTTTCCATCGATTCTAGCACAAATTATAAACTGTCTTGTATCGCATTCATTGTTGATTTACCACATTGGAATCCAAACTGACTGTTCGATATCAAATTATTCTCTCCTATATATTTTGTAAGCCTTTTCTTGATAACATTTTCATATATTTTCGAAAAAATGGTCAACATTGACAATGGTCTATAGGTATTTATTGATTTTTTATCACCTCTGTTTTTGTAGGTTGGTTTAACCAAAGCTATCTTTAGTTTGTCAGGGAATATTCCCGTATGTAATGTTTGGTTTATTAGATATGTACATGAACTACTGAATGTATTGTCTTTTTATGGTCTCAGTTTGTATACTATCTAACCCTGTAGCTTTGTTGCAGTGAGGTTGCTGCTGATTGGCTGCTATGACTCGACCGATCAGTGTGTGGAATGCTTCGAGCCAGTGGACAAGTCACTGAAAGTGGTAAGTTGAAGATTAGGCAGTAGCAGCTCGTGTGCAAGCATTACAGTATCGCAGCACCCGCTATTATTTGCTGAATTTGGGGGACTGTTCAATTGATTTATCTTGAATGAATCCTTTCTTTCTCCTCGTATCATGTTGTCTTCTCTAGCAATCATTGTTGACAACAATATACTTGATTTAGAAAAAGATAAGAAGGAAAAATCAGCAGCTCCTAATGTAGGCCTACTATGAAAAGTACGCGCCGCTGGACGCCCGCATCATACACCTGATGTGCAACAATGGCTTGCATCAGAGTGGGATTATTGTTTGCTCAACGACCCCCACCAACAGCTAGGTTATACGGGGGTATCAGAGTGGGATGGTAAGGTGAGCTCGCGGTGGAGAAAGAAGTAGGTTAAATTCAAGCTGCCGATGTGGTGCGAGGCTGATTGTTCAAGTAAGCTTGAAATTGCCCGAACATTGCCGAATTGACATCACTCGGGACACGCGCGCACTCACGGCATCCGGCTCTCATGGCGTTTCCTCTCAGCTCTTACCACTAACGACTGGGATTTTCGAGCCGTCAAACATCTTGCCACTTATAATAACAATCGGAATGGTTCCGAACTACGCTTTCGGCAAATGTCATTCAATTGTTTCTTGGTGGAGAATCATGACAAATTTACATGGGCCTACAATCGTATGAATCGATTGCACGCTCCCACTTCTTCGAAGATACAATATTTGAATACTGATTTTCGAATGAATATGTCGGAATTTTTGCGTTATGGCAGTGATAAATTGTAGATGTAGTATCATCCATCAAACCCACGGATACAAGGTGGACACATTGTGGTGAAGTTATAAATGAAGATGAATGTTGAGATCCATGTGTGGATGTAAAACGAACAGGAATTTCACCCCGCAGGGCTATGTGTGGAACTACACATTCATTACTATGTGGCTTGGTATAACTTAACATTTGATTAGTTCAATTTGACTACCCCTCATCGTTCAGGTCCCCAGCCACCACTGTGTTACAACCTACAACAATCACAGTCAGGACTGTTTGGCAGTGAGGACCACTTTCATGATGCCGTGAAAAAACAGTCAACCTCCGACCGTCCTTTTATTGTCACTAGTCCTGTGAAGAACAATAGTTGTGTTATAAATTGACGTGATTTTTTTTTTTATTGAACTATGCAATGTTATGATGACATGAATATTGGAGCCTCCGAATGATGATGCAGTTGATGGAAAGATGAAAGGAAAGGCTGATTACCTGGCATAACCTATTGTTCCGTGATCTCGACGCATTGTTGTCCTTCTACAATATGTACCGAGGCTCGATGTCCGTACCCTATCATGAACTATTCTTCATTGCAGATATATTTGGGGGACCAAAGTGATAACTATTACGCAGCATGGTGGGGTTGTATGAGTACATATCCTGGCCGTAGGCTGCTGACTCGTTACAAGGACTTCACTGAAGAAGAACTGCAGCTCTGTGGGAACAACCTGGTACCGTTTGGTATTTTCAATACATTATGGGACGATCTATCCAATTACCGTTGGCGAGTGAGTAGCCTGTGTTCAATTTATTCATGTCACGATAAACCATTCGATTGAAAAGAACTGAAGTGATTGAGAGTAATTATTTCTTGTGATTGAGACTCACTCAATATAAGAACAGAAGGATCAGGATGATCTTTGTATTTTATTGTAACAATATGTGGATGAATGTAGAAGAATATGTGAGTCGTATGATAAATTTTGTCCTTGCGTATGACGAAAAGAGAAACAACAACTGAAAAGTCAACTGATCATGAAAAACAGAGGATTCATATTCAATGTCCAGTTGCATTCCGAACAAAAATCTAGCAATCAAGTAATTACTCACCAACCCGACAAAATATTGATTCTGGAATAGAGATACATGACAGAGATTTGAGAATATGAGGAATCAGAAGATGGGAAATCATTATTAGGATTCAGACGACCCAACTGAAATTCAACGATCCATAACACTTCATTCAAACCTCTATTTTATGGTTTTTCTTGTTTTTAAATTACTCCATCATCCGAATTCAAATAAAAAGCGTCCTTCCACTATTTTCGGGGACATTTGTTCCCCATTTGATAACATTATTCTGATGATCCCATTATCCATTCTATTTCAATCCGGCAATATGATATTTTCGATGGAATTTCCTGCAATATCAAGAATTCAGCTCTCCTCAACACTCCAGATCAATATTTTATCAAGTATGAATGCTGAACTATTCGAACTTACTTTGTAAAATGAACATTCCTGTCCATGCAGCATGTGATCGACTCGGAATGGACAGCCATGAACACAGAAGGTAGAGAAGACCTGGAATCCAACGGTTACCTGAACATGACTTCGAGCACATTAATCATGAGAGACAACTTTATCATCAAATTCAATTGTACCATCTGTCAATTGCATAGAAGATACGTGTTCGATGACCCGGTTTACGATCCTGATGTTTTCAGATTTTTGTATATCTTGGCGCATTACGTTGAGCTATGTTTCGTCAGCATGGATGTGGTGACTAATCCTAGTGTAATCTATCGTAACGGTACCATGAAACAGCGAATCAAGGATGAACTCTCATTGCTTCATACAAGAATACAATATGAGTATGTTGTCGAATGGAGGAATTCCAGAATTAACAGTATCGGTTTGGGAGAGATGAACGTGGAAGTTAGAATTTACAGGCCGAAAAATGTGTCATATCAATACGGACATTTGGATTTCAGGTAAGAGATTATCCACTCGAAGCAATGTTGTTGAGAGTGCATGGGAAAATATGCAAGGAATATCAGTTTGATGTGATAACTTTTAAACGGTATGAGATCAAAAATTCATCACTGAAGATATTTCTAATATCATCGGAATTATTTGAGGTGGAATTAATGACCCTAAAATCAAAATTCCCACAGATGACAGAGGCTGGTCTTGTACGTTTTCCAGTTGCGACAGTTTCATAAGTTCATCTCATATCATCTGGAAGGTATCGGAAATATCCGTGAATTTCCCGTATTACATATGTTTCAATACTCTCATACCGTTCAATCGTTATCACGAGAAACTGATGACGGAATAAGAGGTGTCACGATGAAACTTACAGATCATATTGATCATTCTTCCGATACTCACAACTGATCCCGGCTATGGCTGAGCTGTGACAGGTGGGATGTGTTCGACTACAGAGAATATAACTCAAGCTGTCTAATTATGATCAACCAGCAGCCATCAGTTCAGGAGCGACATAGATAGGCGTATTACAACAGAAATATGAAACAAATATAGTGATGTAATATATAACACTGATGAGTTCAATCCTCTCGAAAATGAAACCCATATTGATTGATAAACTCCTGGAGGTTTGTTAAATAGATTTCCACAAATTCTCCACCTGCCGCGGTCTTGGACGAGACCTTCCACAACTCTCTTCAAGGTCTCTCACTGGGCTCTTCTCATCAGACCACGTTCTATTGTGTTGATGTGTGTAGCACGCGTAATGGCTGGTCGCATCATGATGAGGAAAAATGAATATTTTGATTGTTGGGTTTTTATCTGGGGCTCTGCACGGTGGGTAAGCAGATACATGGGAAGATCTCAACCTCTAAGGAGGAATACCTCTCAAATGTTGGAGATCACAATTTTGAGAATAGTCATGACTATTATATAATTGAAGGTCATGAGGCGTTAGTAAACGACTAGGTCATGACAATATAACTCTGAATCGCCTCTATGTTCTGTCAATGTGAAGTTTCATGATAAGCCCATGATTGAGTGGATACGATAAAATTGGTATCCAAGCTGATTCACAAATTCAATATTGAATTCTACTAGAAAAAAATCCATTTCCTCTTCAATCACAAATCTTCCTCTCATCCTCTATTTGTCATAGAGAGACGGATCTTGGGCTGTATATACGTTTAATGATCTCGAAAATGTAGGCCTATCTGAATTTCAGGTTCGTTATTGGAGCTACTCCTTTTCACCTCCCAAGTTTCAAATCGGTGACTGTGATAAGTGACCTGTCGATATGTATGACGACCGGAGATCTATTCGGAAATCCACCTGTGATTGAGTATTACAAATCAAGTGAGTCATGTTCATTACAATCAGATCAAGAATTGAATCTTGGTCATTCATCAAATATTTGTACTGTCCATGAAAAATTGATTCAAGCCATATCTTGAACCAGTTTGCTTATCGCATTTATTGGTCCTGACGCATCCATTCACAACGATAATCACAACGGAAGGAACAATTATTCTATTCTCTTCGAAAGTGACTGTAAATACATTCGTGAATTTGGTTTCCAGGCAACTCGTCATCGGCTCATTTTTGAGACGAAATAACGAGTAGTAGTTTCAGAAGGAAAAATATCGAAAATAATTAATGTGGATATATACGCACGGATTTTCCGTAGGTTGAGATTTCAATGAAGACGAGTTAAATTCTCTGATTCATCATGATATGATGGAGTTGTGTAGGAAATACTTTCCAACGAGAAGAGTTTCATAGAGTACATTTTTTTCATCAATTATGTACAAATATTTCAAAACCAGAGCATGGTTCTCGATGTGATGAACTTTTCGTGGGAGAGTATTTCAATGAACATATTGAGTTATTATGGGGAGAGTTCCAGGAGAGATGAGCTTCACTTGGACGACTTTCCGTGAGGTAGTTTCAGTAATCATGTAATTTCACATATTTCATCAATCATATTTTCCATTATCTCTCAGCTTCTCCACATGGGAATAAGTATGTGTCAATCAACACCACTACAAATGACATCACGGTCATAGAATGCGTCAGGAACGAAAGTACTCAACGCGCCGAATGGAGCGCACAGCATCTCGACTACACCACATCCTGGCGGCCGTGTAATGACAAAGATGACTACATACCAGTTTACATCCAACTTATAAACTACACTGAGAAACTACGAAAGTATTTGAATATTTCAATCACTAAGGCCTATTTAGAATCAATCATAGATGGATTACCTACATTCATGGAGACTGATAGTGGTAGTAGATATTCTGATTACGAGACTGGTGAAATAGAATTCAAAATAACAACAAAATTCAATTGTTTATGGAGATTGTTATTCACTAGTGGTTTGTATGGAATGTTAGAAACTATTCTATCCAATTATAAACCTGAAGATAATGCTGTCGATTTGGGAAGTGGCGACAGGGTTGATAATATGTTTTTCTTAGCAAATCTCAAAAGAAAATGTCCGGTGAGCGGTGCTTACAAAAACAATGTCGATGACCAATTTGAATTGATAACATCTGGTTCGGTATTACCAGAGAACATCTCGAGTGTATTCATTGCTTTCTCAATTTCTGACGATTTGTCGAAAAAATTTGATATGATGGCGGTTTTGAACCACAATTTGAGTTCCAATGAAGATACTGGAGAGTATGCTTTCTTTGATCACGAGAACTTCAATAGCCAGAATAAAATTATACAATTGTTCGCGATAACCCTATTCAAGAACAGAAACGAAACGCCCCTTTATGCGGATGATACGAATCATTATGTTGATTTTATCTTCAGTGTGCACGTCCTACCAGATAACTTCTCTGAATTGATCGCCTCATGGGATTTCGAGACGGATTCATGGAGCACTGATAACTGTAGACTGCAGAAAACCACATTCTACGGCAATATCGTGTACAGATGTAAACACTTATCGGCCAAGGGAAACATGTTACGTGGCTATTACATTATGTATAATTCAATCGCATTTAATAGCGATATAATGTCTTTGAGTCAATCGTTGATAATACTCCTAGCTGTTGAAGTTGTATTCAGTACCTTTGGAATTTTCAGTATTTTTCTGACCGCTATTCTATTTCGTCAGTGGCGGAATGATCTCGGCCACCAAATCATGCTGCAAATGACAACAGCCCTTCTGATCAATCTCATCCTGGGTTTCTATTGTAGTTTGATCCGTCTTGAAATTTTGGACATTCACTGCGTGGTTGTCGGTGCTTTACGACATTATTCATTCCTGACGATGTTTCTATGGATGCTTGTCCTCTCATACTTACAATGCATGCGGCTATCAACTGTTGCCGGGGCAACCACAATCACGCATCTTCTTCTGAAAGTATCTCTGTTTGCTTGGGGTTTGCCACTGATGCCAATAACCACACTTCTGGCCTGGGATTACAAACGTTTCTACATGACACGCTCAGTCGACAGAGGGTACTGTTATCCTGATGGTTTTGCACTGATCATCACAGTAGTGGCACCGGCTATTCTCGTACTTGGACTCAATCTCCTTTGTTTCCTGTTTATATTAAACAATATTTACAAATGTGTTGGGCAAGGTGAGCAAATCCAGAGATTCGGTCTGAGTGAACAAAAAGCACAGCTGAGAAATCTAGGCACGAGTGTATTTGTTTTCTTCTTGTTTGGATTTTCCTGGCTGTTCAATATTCTATCGGAAACAGAAGTGATCAAAAACCAAACCATCTTTGACTATCTTTTCTTGGTCACAGCAACTTTCCACGTCTCCATGTTGGCATTATTCTTCGTGTTCCTTGAAGAGAAAACCAGAGGATATTGGATGCAATGGTTCAGAAAGTTCACTGGTTCGAATGTAAAACAGTTGAACACGTCAAAACAAGACGTCAATAGTGTTGCTGTGATTGTCGCTAGAAAGAGGGCTGAAATCATGGCTCGTGTAGCTAGGAACAATGCAGCTTCCATGGCAAGAGCCAAGAGGAATAGTGCAGTTGAGAATGCACAAGAGAATGTTACAGTCAATAAGGCTTATGACAATACGCCATTCGATGGAATAGCTCCATAGGTAGATGATGGATCGCATTAGTTTCGATAATGGTAAGTGAATCGTAGCTTGTCTTGTTGGTGATGATGAATTGGGCAATCATTGTTACAGCGATTGAGGCAGATATTTATCTTTGAGAATGGATCTTCAAAGATATCAATTATATATGTCACATGCATTTTTTTGTACCAACATTATTGTATTTTCTGTTCGCCTGGTAATTCATAACTTCAATGCAACATGATTCACTCCTATATTCCATTGTTTTCAGTACTGAATCATGATCCTGCTCTAAATGTGGCTATGAGATATGAAAAATTATTTCTTTCCAACGAATCATGTCATTACTACTATTTAATATTGACAAAGAACCATCTCGTTCAGTAAACATTGAAAAAACCATGGCCCTCCCTTGGAGCAAAAGATCGTACTGGTCTACGACCTACAGGTTTTGATGTGAATATCTGACAATTGGTCCAAAAATCGAATTTTATATTTTATATTTTATATTGTTACCATAAAAATGATTCTGGTTGGTGAACCTTAGTTACATCGTTATGGAAATCAATACAGCGCATATTATCATCACTAGTGATAGTATTACATAGTATCATTGTGTGGGTTCATCAATTATATGAACTAGTATATATCCAAAATAATATAATTCGTTTCATGAAACTCAATCCATATAGAACAGTTAGTTTCCTCGGTATTCAATAACATATCATTATTGACATCGTGTAATTATCATTAGCATCATCATTCAGATATCATAATCTTGATCACTCTCAATTCGTAATTTATGTTATACTTTGTTGTGAAAACGTGTTTTTTTTATTTCAGATTCATGCTATTGACCATGTTGTTCCTAATTTGTTTATTTATGCATCATCATATCATTCACTCTATTTATATTTGTCATTCCTTGATGCACCAGCAGAGCCATCTCAAGGTCATGTTAATTTTTCCATGTTGATTTCTCACATTCACAATATTATGTTATTGGAAGATCACTTATTTATTTTTTATCGGTGTTTTTGTTCTTTGTATCTTTTGTGATATCATAATCAATATGTTAATCAGTATATTCTCATTTATTATACCGTGAATAACAGTCTATTGTATACATAATATTTCTCCTCTTTCTCATTCATAGTCAACTGCTACTCAATGTATCAATTAAATTCACATTTTCTTAATTGCCTTCTTGCATGAATCAATATCCACAATCTAAAACTAAAAGATGTACAGACTATGATATTATTTTTTTCTCTCACAGTCAAATCTTCCTTGGAGACTTGGTGGATTTTTTTTACAGTTGAATGTATCATTATCCATTTGAAAATTGATTACAAAAAAAAAAAACATCATTTGTTCCCATAATCATATTTCATTCATATGATTTCAGTAACATTTGACTCATTTCTATCAATATTACAATTTTCCTTACCCATATACGTATTATGGTGGTTTATTGTTTTATATTTCCGTTCAATCCACAGATATTCCTTCTTTAGGCATTGTGGACATTTCTGAACTATGAATTGTATTATGTATGAGTGTAAAATAAAGAACTATTCATTTTTTTCCATGTATAGCCTATTATTGGGTTTTAACGACGCACTATACTGATGACTACGATCTATTGGCGTCGGTGGATGATGAATGAGATGGTGAGATAAAAGGTCATTTTGTAAGATATTTTGGATGATGGGGAGGAGTCAGTCGTGGCCTGTTAAGGAACCATCCCAGTATCAACCTGAACGACAGAGGGAAAGCCCGAAAAACCCCTGTCACAATGGTCGTTTTTGACGGGAATCGAACCCCGGTCTCCCGAATGACGGTTCAGTGTGTTACCACGCGTCTCGGTCAGAACTATTTAATCTCATCATTTGTATTGTGTGAATGAAATTATTGTTCTCCTCGTTTCATGATCATATTGTCACGAGATTGGAGTATCGTTGCTACCCGGCTCATGTGAACAACAACCCACAGTGTTATCATCGGATGGAACAGTTTGTAGTAACATCAACTGGAGTGGGAAGTACTAAGCCAGCTCGTTTCCGCTCTAGTAGTGTCCACAGAGTGCATAGGTTGCAAAGCCAGGGGCCGAATTCACAAAAGGTCATAACTTTGATCCGGCTCAAAGTTACGACAATCACTAGAGATAATACTATATTTGATCCATCATTTTCTATTTTGTAATCTTGATGCATAATAGATTGATGATGATAATGGATTTAATCAAAAATTAGGATTGAAAAATCAAGAATAATGAATCAAATATGGTATTATCTCTAGAAATTGTCGTAACTTTGAGCCGGATCAAAGTTACGACCTTTTGTGAATCTGGGCCCAGGTGAATGCACAGTTGTGGGTCAGCTGTTCTGAAGTCCATGTCAGGGAGAGTTGAGTCTGACGTCAAAGTATTATTCACTTGGTTGTTCAGCAGCAACAGGCGCTAAATGACCTCGCTGTCGATGCGCCTTGAAACCCTAATACTCATTCATTTATTCATTATTATGGAAACCTCACAAGTGTGTATGGAACTATACGTGAAACCTGAGAATACATGAAGCACGAATCGAATGAAAAAGATGGGAGTAAATATTCTCTGACGAGCATATCATAAACTTGAAAACAAAAGTTAATTTGATGTATGCTCGATTATGATACTCTTATTGTATAAACTAGACCAACATAGACACATAGTTGATACATACAAACATAGTTTACATACTGAGTACATACATATGAATAAAAGAACAGTCACGTGGTGTCGACACACTGTCGATTAAATATGGAAAGAATATTGTGTAATGCTATAATCGATGAAGAAGTAAGCCCAACAAGGTCGAATAAAATACCAACTGAATAAATATGTTGGAAAATGAACAAGGTGGAGTTGAAAAGTGGAAGTGAAATACATATACATAGGCCTATTATAATCAATAAGTGAGAAATTCGGTATAATGAGAAACACTATAAAACACTTTGTATACAACATTTTTTAGTCAAGACAATTTACAACTGAGTTAATTAACCATTTTTCAATTTCCGATTTAATTGACTTCCATCTGTCTGAATTTCTCAAATTAACTGGCATTTCATTGATTATATCCGGTACAGTGTATTCAAGTCAATTTTTTCAATTCATTCTCAATGCGATTTTTCATGCGATGAAATTGTCACTGTGGAACACATCCTCACTGATTGTAATAAATGGTCACGATTTGGACAACTGTTGACCTTGGATACTACTTCAGATGAAATATTGTCAGAGGACTCTGAACGGATTGGTAAACTATTCAAATTTCTCACTTCAGCCGATTCATTGGATGAAATAAAATTCAAATTTTAAATATAATTTTATGTCTCAAAAATAACAAGGGTGAGCGAGCTCACCCTTGGACGCCCTCATATAGAAAATTGAACCTTAAATTGATTGTTTCTATTGACAGAAAACCTTAAATGGATTCTTCTGTAAAAATAAATTCCTAAATTGATTGTTTCTTTTGACAGAAATCTTAAATACATTGCTTCTATTTACATAAATCGTTACAAGATTTCTTCTATTGACATAGAATCCTGAATTAACTTTTCTCATCAACAGAGTAGAGTAGGCCCACCTTTGATATTTTACTTATAGGCGTAAAAATCTAATACTTTTATTAAATGCTTATTTTTCTATGTTACTTAACGACCCCACTATTAGCTAGGTTATGGAGGGTACAAATGAGCGGGAGATAAAAAAACAGTGGGCTGATGATGGATGAAAGAACATTTAAAAATAAAACACACTTTACTCAGGATTTGAACATGCGGCCTTGGAACCAGAAGCAGATGCGCTACCTCTAGAGTCTAGACCAAGGAGGACGGTTAGAATGCTTCTGTTGGCAGAAAGCCTTCAATATACATATATATATATATATATATATATATATATATATATATATATATATATATATATATATATATATATATATATATATTACTTCTAGTGGAATAAAACCTTGTATTACAACCTTGCATTGTGTACAGAAACCTGAAAAAAATGCGAAAGCAATATTTGTATGTATAGTGGTCTTAGTTTTGTGTACCACAAATGGTGTCGATAGTCAACATGCATATTATTTTCAAAGCATGAACAAATGGCCTAAAGTCCATTCATATGAGCGTGTTAGGGCCGATGCACGATATGCCTACAAATCCTCCAGACACCTATCTGCTGGATAACTCTATCGGCCACTTTTGTGCGCGTTTTACAAGTGACCGATTTCCGACAACCTTACAAAACCAATAACATTTAGAAGTTGGTATTGAATTTTGACTGCTTTTTGCCCTAATCGAACTAATCGAACGCTCGAGTTATGAGCTACCTTCGTTCAGCTTTGTCTTTGAGAGGTCTTCAAAACCGTGTGATGACAGATGACACTTTCGACATTGGGATTGTATTTTTCAATTTTGAGGTAAGAAATGAATTTACGTTCTGTTTAGTCGTATTTTTTGACAAGTGCAATCAGGCAAGCATAAGTCGAGAGATTGAATTTGATGATTTTTCACAGTTGATTTAATGTTTAGAGGTTATAGGCCTAGGCCCAGACTTGGGCCCATACCCTTGTGGGTTGTGATTTCCTCGAAAGAGGGTTAAAGGAATAAACACTACTACTACTACTACCATTCCAACTAAATGCTTATAGGCTACCTGAGACAATGAATAACTAGACTCGGACCTAGTAAATATATGACCTGGGCCCTACACCCTATATTTTCACAGCCAGAAGTACCTCATTTGGAGTTACATACATGTAGGCCTAGACCATAAATATTGTATAAACATAGGGGCTAGGCCTAGTTCTCGATTCATCTTGCCCGAGACCATTGATTTTGTAAGGTTACAAATTCAATGCCGAGACCTAGCCTACTTGACCAAACAAAACTGTGGTGTAAGAGAGGAATCGTGAATTGTGTAGTGTCGACCTTGAGCTCATTACTTAATCTCTGTCAGATTAAAGATTAAAATATTCATCAATATCCATTGTATCTACATATACAGATGGAAGCTTGGATTCGTTTGAACGCTTTGCCGCGAACAGCACGGAAGAGCACGAGTTGGGAGGGCGATTGAGGTTGCGTTGATCATTTCTTCATGGAATGACAGACTCCCGTGGATGACATCCGAGACAACTTGCCACAGACGTATGAGTAGAGACAAAGGTTTGTAAGCCTACTCTTGACATTGATTTTTTTTTTCATTTTTTTATTCGTGTTCTCACAAAGATTTTAGTACAATTTCGTAGACCCGCAAAGTCACAAAAAGTTGACTTGTCTGCAGGTCTACTAACATTTTATACATGAGAAAAACAAATTACAAATAAGTATATCAAGTCTGAACACTTACGCACGTACATTTTGATAATAATGATGAAAATATCAATTTTAATAAGAAAATAATCATAGGGCCTAGTGACAAGAATCCACATTTTGAAATTATGGACTATTCTCAGTTATTTGGAATATACACTGTAAAATGAAATAGTTTTATTTCTCATGAAATATAAGATAATTTGATAATATTCATTTTTTTTATTCTATTTTTACTGTGGATATGAATAACCACTATTAATATTAATATTACACTAAATATAACAGGAATTCATGTAGTAACGTTATCAATACCGGTAGGCGATTTTCTCAACCGCAGTAGACCTTACTACTGGCATGGCTAATAAATGATATACCAGTAAAAGTCAACAATATGCTAGCAATGGTTTACTATAAGGTACCGTAAAACTATACCGGCTTAAGAATACGGACTGTAGAATATTCTTGTAGCACTAAATTCACTGACACGCCCCCTATTTATTTATTTCATTTTGATTCTGTTGAACAACCCCACCAACAGCTACGAGGGTACAAATAGCCACACACAATAATTTCAATGCTTATTTTCATTTTATTACACATCAAATCACACTTCATAGGCCTACAAAATTCTCAAAAGTATTTGAGCATCCAGTGAGAATATGTTGTAGGGGAGCAAATTGAATTACAAAATTAATTTTAATTGAATTGGTGACTGACTTGGTGAATGACACTGACTTATTGTCTGCAGATAACCTCAAAATCGAGATGTCTTGGCAGTCCAGAGGCGAGATTGTGATATTGACATAATGTCAATGAGAACGAGTAGCATCTACTTCTGATCATACGTTAGGCCTACCAGCTCTTATAAATGATGTTATGGTTCACAGCGGCCCCAAGCATGGTAGGATATCAGGTTTATAGTAGGCCTAGATACCGTGAAAATAATTACCTCATTCCAAGCTCATAAATCTCAGTAAAATATGATTTTTTTACAAAAAAAAACTGAGTAGCCTAGGCTATATTACCATGAGGTATTGACATATACAACATATAACGAGCACCATTGCGATACTCAATTTTTCGTAGGACTTGACTTAATCGGAACATATCATGATATTCGGAATCAACCATAAGCCTAGGCCCTACTATAATATTCAACAGCGTAACTGTTTCAATGCCATCCAAATGGGTCATTGAACCAATAAAAGTGAGGCACTGAAATAACAATAGGCCCAATAATAGTCACAGAAAAATATTGGCAAACCCCCACGTCCGGTGGTTTTCGGTGTCCTCGGTCAGTGCTGTTCGTCGGAATGTCGAACGCGACATCGGACCAAGGTACGATCGGGGGTAGGGAAAGGGGTAAATGACAGGTTACAATATGTCAAATGCCATGGTCTATTAGAAATTATGTCAATAATTTCATTGCACATTGATTTATTGTATATTGATGCAATTTACTTGTGAAATGTGTAGTAGGCCTACTCGAAGATGAATAGATAATCAGTACAATTCAGAAGTGATGAATATAGTAATAATAGCAGGTACTATCGCTTGTACTACTTAGGCCCAGTATTACCACGGCCAGTTAGTATTTATCTGAGAGTTGGTGAAAACAAATAGCATGGGTAACCATGGTGATAACAAGTTTGAACTTCAGATAAAGGCTAACTGAACTTGGTAATACCGGGCCTTAGAAAAGTGAAATAGGCCTAACCGATCTTACCTGCAGATACATAGGTAGGTACCGATACTACAATTAATTGTGTGGTACCATATCGATGGTGGAAAGGCAAAATGTTGTAAGCACCATTTTGAATACTTTTCACAGGAAGTTGAAAACATTTGATGAATTCAAACTTGAAGATATAATTTCCCAAATTTGTGTGTGATATTCATGCATACATTTACAGATTGTCACTAATTTTGATGGAAATTGATCATGTTCTCCCGAACTTTTGGCGCTCACTACAAATATTTTTATTCGAATCGGTGTATTTCAATTGCGGAATTGCACAGAATATTTGGCGCTTACGACATATTGTTTTGACATGTGTCTCACAAAAAAATTACTCACATGGGTAATTTTTGCTATAAATAAATATGCCACAACATAGGTACCGGTACCTACAATTATAATAGGCCTAGTACACAGAGTTGTTATGTAAAATATGAAACTACAGTAATTGCTTTTTCTCTCATAGAATTGAAACCAATTCAAGTATTAACTGGCCAGTCAGGAGCATCTTTACTTTTTAGAATGAGTTGCACCTAGTCTTATGTTCTTGGAAACGCAGTGTGACAAACTGTGTGGTGCTGGAGCTTTTCTCTTACTCGGAGGTTGACCGTGCTCAATTGATGCTTTTGCAGCTGTTGCTGGATTCGATGCTCTTGGTCGTCCACCAGAACAGAATCTTCCGGAGATAGCTGTTCGTCGTCTTGCTACGGCTGTTGGCTGCACAGATATTCTTGTTCCTGTTCTTTGGCTCACATTGCCTTTTCCTAATGTCATCAAAATAGAAACTTTAGAAGCAGTAGTTGTAGCTTTCGCAAGACTTCGGTCAGCTTGCTTCAGAGCCGGTGCGATGGCTTCTGGCGCTTCTCGCAAGAATTCTTGAAGGATAGCACTGATACGATGAATTGTCTCTTCACCACATAGTTGTAGTGCCATTGTTGGTTCAAAGTCACTGCCATCACTCTCAACATTGTCATCTCTTGAACCACAAGCGACTGGGTCTTCATGTGCATTGTTCTGCAGGGGCGTCAAGCTGTCACCTGTCTCCACTTGGCTGAGTTGACCAACAGTGTCGTGCAGCGGCCGTAGCCATTCCGGATCAGCCTTCTTGCCAGTTGCGACTTCGTGGCAGATTGCTCGAACATCTATTGACCTCGCTGTTCTCGTCGGTGCACCCAACATGGCATCGACCCAATATTGGTGCTTGCATGTGGTGCCAGTGCTGTGCTACCAGAAATGCAGTGCTGCCAGAAATACAGGTACAAATATTTATTTCGATGTCGACTGTATAGCACACATTCTCGGTCGACTGGCTTGGAAGGTTGAACTGGGTATCACTCACTTGAATGATTTTACCCTTCATGTCTTCTTGTGGTTTCTTAAATAACCGTTTTCTCGTTGATCGGTTATTGGCCCCATCAAGAAGCTTTTGTTTGTAGTAATCATCCAAGCGAGTTATTACGAAGTCAAGAAGTTGGACTATGTTGAATGCTTTTACTCGCTCCAAAATATTATCTTTCAAAATTCGCATGACAGATTCAACGAAATTATTCGTATTGTTGCCTCTGAGCAGAAGATGTTCCTGCAATCTGTGGAAGAGTGCCCAATCTTCCTTGCGTTCCCACAGACTGCTGACATGGCTTAAGTAGTTTTTGTATTTTGAGGCAACATCGTTGTTCAGCAATTGTTCATACAGCTCGGTGCACTCATCCACAGATTTGGGATAAACGAGGCCTTTAAAAAGATAAAATAATGGCGGCCTGTCTACTGCAGCAATTTTGTGTTTGGCATTCAACACCCACCTCCAAAAAGCTTGGAGAACATGGAATGTGCATAGCAGAACTATGCTGTCAGGCCACACAGCATTCAGTGCATTTTTCTCACTGTCGCAGTCATCGGTCATAAATATTTGTGGACCTGCATTAGCCCTTCCAAAGAATGCATCCTTTCCAACAATATCCTGAAGCATGACCAATGCTTCTTCAATGGTTACTGTTGTCTCCGATCCAGTGATTAAAATGCCCAATGGCAGGCCTCCTATCTCATTATACGTTAATATCTGGAACACACGATGCCCATCTTTATCAACGGTTCCTGTTGAATCAACAAAAACCAGTTCAGCAGATTGACTTACATGTTTGTGCACTCTTTGCATCATGGGAGTGCAAACTGCGATGATGATGTCTTTACCCGAATGTTTGACTTGAATGCAGGAAGAATTCATTTCATGATTGTAATAATCTATTTTCTTTTTCAGGAAACTCCCATCATTGTCGACAGTGTCTGAGCCATAGGACTTGATGAATTCCTTCATGTAAAGACGATAGCAGCTGCCATAATCAGGACAAAGCCTCCGATCGGCCAGCACTTGATCATACGTTTCAGGATTATCAGCTTGTGAATCAATCTTGTGCGATTCAAGAGCCGATGCAGGAGAGTGACCTTTACGAAAGAGTTCAATTAACTTTGTTTTCACATTTGAACCTACTGGCCTGAATCTCAAAAAATCTGAACTTTTTATGCTGTGGTTATGTACAAATTGTAAATCGATTATACATGGAAGCTCAGAATTGGGTTTATTTGCTTGTGTTCCCTGCCACCTCTTATGTACAGCTCTGACGGTAATTGTCAGCTTGGCTGGACACTTACTGTTCTTCATATTGTGGTCATCGTCCGAGTTTGTTATTTTAGAACGAGTGTTATGATGGCATTTATAGTAACATTTTAAGAGAACTAGAGTGCCGGTTGCTGGTCGAGTAGTCTGCACAGTGTAAGTGGTGCGTGTCACTCCAGCCAATGTCTGGCATCGGACTCAGAAAATGCATTGATGTTGAAACGTGCCTTGACACCCGAAGAACCCGATAGCTCGGCACCAGTGACATAATAAGTGAAGTCACTAGGTAGTATATCCTAAAATTAAGCAATCAGTATAGTATCTGAGTGTGCAGAAAACCAATGATGCTATTTATAGTCTAGACTAGGCCTACATATTATTAGGTGCTGTTAAACATGTAATTGTTATTGTATTAGAGAAACAAAAATAAAATTGTGTGTGTGGTGTTAACTTGAGGAGTTTGTCTCATTTCACTGCACTTTGGAGTCAATCTGAACATGCAGATAATTCTAGAATCTAGATAGTATTAAAATTGCTTTTACCTTCAGGATTGAAACTGCTTCAGGAATTATTTTACTTGAACCATCGTCTTGTGTCATTTTAAATTATCCGTAGTTTCCATCTTGCTGACTAGTGCGACATAAATATGTACGATGATAAATAAATGAAATGGAATCAACTTGCTTCCACTGTCAGCATTGAAACTGCTTCAGGAATTATTTTCTATTTTTGTTTGTCTTGTGTCTATTTCAAATCATCCGTAGTTTCCATCTTGCTGACTAGTGCGACATAAATATGTACGATGATAAATAAATAGAATGGAATCAACTTGCTTCTACTGTCAGGATTGAAACTGCTTCAGGAATTATTTTCTATTTTTTTGTCTTGTGTCTATTTTAAATTATCCGTAGTTTCCATCTTGCTGACTAGCACGGCATAAATATATACAATAAATAAATGGATAAATCAAATCAAAATTGATTTTACATTCAGGATTGAAACTGCTTCAGGAATTATTTTACTTGAACCATCTTGGACCAATTTTAAAGTATCCGTAGTATCTTAGCATGACATCACAACAATGTCAAACAGATTTAACCTCACTCTTCTCACGTGTTTTGACAGTTTGGCGCCACTTTGGGCTGACGTCATAAAAATATTAAAATATACGTCAATGGCCTCTGATTGGCTGATTTTCTGACATAGAGCTTTAGCTGTTTGTTAAAAAAATTCTCGCTCCCCGGCATGCAAAAACTCAACTCGGAGAGCAAGCAAGCTTCCTGCCGTCTCTCAAGGAACCATCCCAGTATTGACCTGAATGACAGAGGATAACCAAAAAAAACTCTATCAGGATGGTCCACCATAGGCCTGTACATGTAGGGTACCGTACCACCCTTGGGTTGCATAACTGATAAACCGAAAATATGGTGAATTGAGAAAAACGTAGGCCTGCACTGAAAATCCAATAGGCCTACACCGTAAGCATTATTTCAGATGATGACTGAATAGGGAGGCTACGATATTGCATTTGAATAGTGTGAGACTATCCTCTTCTCCCCACAATAATATACTAGCCATCATGCATGAAAATATTTTTCTTGCGGTGTACGAGATTTTCGGTTCAAGTTAGCTTAACCTAACTCAACTTGACTCTAACATCAGATCCCAGTCTGTGTATGACAGTTCAGTGTACTAGCAACTAATAACCTCAGCAACGTACCTGCTTCAACTCTGGCCACGTATGCCTCATTTTCGACAGGGAAGGATATGAACTGGAGGGAGTGTTGAACCAATGCGTTGCTAATGTCACACAAAACTCGCGAGCAACAGGCTTGACTTATGCCTGTTACATCGCCCATAACGAGCTGGAACGTTCCAGACGCGTAGAATCGCAATGCAGTAAGAACTTGCGTCGGTCTGGTCAAATGGCCTTCCAAAATGTTGCACAGTTCCAAGACGATATGTCTTGGAAACCTGTACCGTTTAATCAGATGGTCATCCGACACATTTAATGAATCCAGCCTATCTTTGAATACTCTGCCAGGTCTAACAATGATAGGCCCCTCCTGATTAGGCCTCGGCCTCATCCAGAATTAGGAAAAGCCCAGCATTGAACATTGTAATATAATTAGTAGGAAATAGGCCTAGGCCTATTATAACTGTATATATAATTAGTGTTAGTGTTTTAGTGGTTATATTAGTAATCATAAGTTACATTTCAGCTAGGTAGGCATATAGGCCTAGTAATAGTGGTACACTCTTTGACAGGTTAGGCTAGAGTAGACAGACAAGGTGAGTGGATAGAGGTGACACTGACAGTTGCACACGCTAGGCCTAGGCCTAGTCGAGATCAAGCAAAACGTTGAGGTTAGATGTACAACCGGATTTATAAAATACGTAAATCAAATTGCGCGGTATTTAAAAATATCCTTACCGTGTTTTGGTGGCTAGAATTTACAATTTACCTAGGCCTAGGCCTACCAGTCAATTTTTTAGGTACTTGTCTCCGGACAAGAGATGAAAGAACAGCTATGAGGATCTCAGACACTTGCTAGGGATTGGTGGGACGATCAAATATTTCTTTATGAGTTTGGATTAAGACAAAATATGGTATTATCTCGAAAAAAGGTCGTAACTTTGAGCCGAATCAAAGTTATGACCTTTTGTGAATTCGGGCCCAGAAGATGATAATATAAACACATCCGTTGTTTATAAAATGTTACCATGGTTATCAGAGGGCCAAACCAAAGAGGTTAGTATTTTAACCTCCTTGACCAAAAATGGGGTATACTCAATCTTTTTTCGGTTTTTATTTAATTATAAAATATTTAGGCTATGTGGACAAAAGTTATTATCGTAACGCGGTAGATTATAACCAATTACAACTTGAAAGCGCTTAAATTTCTAATTTACGTGGAAAACCAGCGTTTCTATTAACGCGCAAAATATGGTATAAAAGTCCACGCCATTCCAAGGCCGATAGAGTTTTTTTCTTTATTTCGTTGATTTGAAAATATACAGGCTATGTGGACAAGTTTCATTACTACGTCGTCAAAGATTGTAAAAAAATACATAATCCAAGCTCGATAATTTTCAATTTACGTAGAAATTCAGCGATTCTACGCGACGAATAGATTTTTTCGGTCCCTTTTGAATCAAACGTATAAGTGTGTTTCCACAGTGTGGTGAACACGCTGAAAAAGGATGGAACAGAATGAATAGGGAAAAAGAGGGATGAAATGACCACGCTGTCGGTGTCACTCACAAACGAGGAGAGGGTTCAATCGGTAATTCAAACAATTAGGATACCTGTAAAACTTGATCTGTAAAGTTTTCGTGATGTGATTTGTCATTCTTACTGATTATGTTGTTAATTATGTGATTATTTCTTATCATTATCCTGGAAATGAAATTGGATCCAAGTTATCTAATGTTCATCAGTGTTAGTGTTGAACTACAATTATTAGTGTCTTATTGAAAAATGTAATTGGAAATTAATAACTTGTAGTGTATAATGAGTCTCTTTTTCATGAGGAGAGAAATGTTGTGTATTTTACTCGAGTCCTTTGACTCGAGTAGTACTGAGTCGTAACCATGCGCATGGGCGAGAGGTTAAGCCAAGATGGCGTGTACTATAACTGATTAAAGTGCCCTTTCATTAAACTAGGTTATCCACCTTATATCCCTGTGAAATACTGAACAGCCCTGTTGCTGATAACAAATGTTTCTTCCATATGATTGAATAAATGCAGAAAACAAGCAACTATAACTTCACTTCACTGAATTGGAACCTAAATTCAACTGGAATGTGGTACCACACAGTAGGCCTACCTGAGTTTAAATGAAAACACAGTAATCTTAGTTTGATTCAAGTTTTTTCCCAGCCTCCCCTGGCACGAGCGCTCTTAGGCCTAACGTTAATATCTTGAATACGGTACGGGTAGGCCTATAATACTTTACTGGTTCTTACCATATAAGCATCCATAAAAATCTCATCATCAGATTCATCATTTGTCACTTCTGTGATTAGGCTTGTCACTGTCTTCATCACTACCGGTATCTGAATTGTCTCTAGAGCCAACACTGTCGTTGCGTGTCGTGGAGGACGTTTTACTGGTCGAGCTACTACTGCTGCTAGCACCTGTGTCACCCAATAAGTTATCCTGAGAGAAAAGTCTCAAGTTAGCTTTTTATGAATATAGCATGGGTTCATAGATAGCAATACAAAGTTTATTTCACAGCGGTCTTATTTAAATGGTCGAGGCCATATTTGAAATCTCACTGTAAAACCAACATGTGGCCGGTAGCTGAAGGCGGGAAAATTCTACACGAACATGGCATCACTCTTATTTTTTAGTGTTACAATCATCTGGCACAAAAATGCCATCAATGATCCAATGTATCCCAAGTAAGAATGAGGAAAATTGCCATATATAAGACCTACTTACCACAGTATCATTAATGACAGTACTATCTTCACTGGAACTATTACCTCCCTCGTCAATTTTAATAGGCCTAACTGGAATGTGACGAACTTCATTTGCTCCTTGTTGTAACCTATAATGCTCGGTTGATTGGGGCATATCAACATCGTCTACCAAGTAGCGCTTATAACGTCGTCTCATTTTAACTTGTATTACCCCAGTCCTACTAGGTCTATTACAATATTCTAATAGACCCTAACCATCAAGTTTGTAGTGCTTAATGCCCCTATTGGCAGGCAACTACAGACCAATCTCATTGCTACCCACCATATCAAAAATATTTGGAATTTGTTTCGAAATTAGAATAAAAAAGTTTTTAGTAGCACGGAATATAATTGCTACGCAGCAACACGGCTTCAGAAGCAAACGATCAACTAACACTGCAATTGCAAGTCATTTGGACTGGGTTATAGGAGAACTCGATAAAGGAATACATGTTGCAACAATTTATATGGACCTATCAAAGGCATTTGACTGCATTAGTCACAAAATACTTATAGATAAAATGGAAAAATATGGCATAAGAGGTAACAGTCTACAATGGGTTGAATCTTACTTAAAACGTGAACAATACGTCGAACTAAAATGGCAGGGGCATTCAGGACCAATGATCTCTGAATAAAAAAATGGTCAAATCAAACATGGAGTGCCACAGGGGTCGGTACTAGGAACACTTCTTTTCAATATTTATATTAATGAAATAATACACCACATAAATGAAGAAAGCAAAATAATATTATACGCTGATGACTCCACACTGACATTGTCAAATAATAACTCACACAAATTAGAAATAGAAATACATACGCAAATAAATAAAATATCGCGGTGGTTCAAACAAAATAGGTTACAAATAAATGAAAGTGAAACCAAATATATGGTGTACAACCCAGGAAGTGGGGAGAAAAATGAAATAAATGTTCAAATAAACAATGTATACTTGGAACAAGTAAGTTATATATCTTTCTTAGGAATCCAAATAGACGAGTGTCTATCCTGGGACACTCACATAGATTACACTGCAAGAAAAATAGCTTCAGGACTGTATGTATTAAGAAAACTTGCACAACATAGTGATAGAAAAACTTTGCTCATAGCTTATCATGCAGTAGTAGAACACACATACGATATGCTATTTGTGCATGGGGAAATAGCTCCAACACCAATGTACATAGAATTTTCTTACTTCAAAAGAAGGCTGTGAGATATATTATTATTATTATTTTTTTTTTAATTTCATCGAAACTTGATACAAAATCATTGTTCCCCAATTAAGGCTATGGATGAAAGATAAGATCGTTTGGACGGGGCACCACAAGGGCGATCTTACCACCCCATTTTGATAATTTAAAACTAATGGTCTTCAACACCAGGACTGCGCTGTCTGTGACCATAATTTTTCGCAGTAGATAAAAGTCTTTCAGTATAAACACACGAATGTTGATATCTTCCACTTTGAACTAAATCTCTTGGGCAATGATTACTTCTTTCCCTTGACAGCAGATGTAAAATTGATCATTATACAAAAAGCACAAATTAAATTAGTGATAGGCCTATAATGTTATAATTAGGCCTATCGCTCTACTAATTAATGGTCGTGGCCAATTAGTACTTCATCCAAGCATTTGCTTCGAGGATGGGGGAAACCACGAAAAACCACGTCAGGATGGATAAAAAAAAGGTGTTTGTTGGTCTTGAGCTTTTTCTTCCAACTTCTTCTCTTCTTGTTGTGTTTGATATATTTATATTTTTTTTCTTCTTCTTACTTCTTTTTTCTTTCTCTTTTTTTCTCTCTTTCTCTTTTTTCCCCTCTCTTTTCCTTTATTCATTCATTCATTTCTTCTCCTCATTCCATTTCATTTTTTTACTTCATCTTCCTTTTGTCTTTCATTCATTAATTTATTTATTTTTATTCTTTTTCATTTTTTATTTTCTTCTTTTTTTCTTCTCTTTTTTCTTTTCTTTTTCTTCATTTTTCTTTATTTATTTATTTGTTCATTTTATTTTTTTATTTTATTTTTTCATCTCTTATTTCTTTCATTTTATTTTTTCTATTTTTTTTCATTCTTTTTTTTCATTTTTATTTACATTTTTTTTCATTTTTTTTTTCATTTTTTTTTTTAATTCAATTTTTTTTTTTTTTTATATATATTATAGGATCAAAAACCTCTGAAACCCAGTGGTTATATTAGTGGAAATTTATAACTGCGCATATGAAAAAATCAATTATATCAAGAGGTAGGTCCCGCGCGGATACTGAGGGGGTGTGGGGGGAGGATCCCCCCACCACAGCCCCGCAGGGAATTTTTTCAAAATCATGTTTTTCAAAGTATCTTGTTACTATTTGGGAATAAGTGGGCCTAAGGCTGCTGCTTCATAACTCATTATTTGCGCCAATTATACGCGTGTTTATTACTGGGAGAAGAATATATGGAAGGATCATTCAAATTATTGAGCATAAACATGAAATAATGTGGTTTGAAAAATATCGGTTTACTCATGTTCAAAATACCGGTATTTATTTTTCTAATTGTGTTTGATAGAATTACTATCTAAAAGGTTACAAAATCAACGCTTAAAATGACTTAGATTTCTTTTTGGCTTGTTGAAGCAGGGTAAGATCATCTTCTGCGTCTTCTGGCTCTGCAGCTTTGGCTTCAGGGAAGACACCCTTGAAATATCTCTGTTTTTTCACTATAGCGTCCAGAGAGCTCCTGGACGTACTTCTTCTTTCTTTTGCTTTCATCCACACGACAACAGCTTTTCTTGGATTCCAATCTATGAGCTCCGGGGAATTGAAATGTATGAATAAATACTTGTTTTCCGTTGTTATTGATAATGCGGATCGCAGTGGTGTTTTCAGCAGGTTGTTGGCACTAATACTACGTTCAACATCTGCTGAATGGGGAGTGGCAGCCAAAATTCGGGAGAAAGCTATTAGTATTTCTTCAAAATTTTCCCGAACTGCTGGTTTCGACAAACTTGTAACTATTTCCCCCAATGTCTTTGACTTGTAGTTCTCACTTCCGCAAATATCGTTGTATTGCATGCTCAAATCAGCCAAGCTTAGGTCTCTGCCAATGGTTTCATGCACGCTCTTCAAGTCAGCATTTTTGTCAAGTGAAACAAAAGGTTCTAAGATGGACAGAAGAGTGTTATCAATAGAAAACCTTTGTCGTACAAATTCTCTGAGACTTAATATGACCTCCCTGCGCACAGCGTCAAATGCACGTGACTCTGTAACATACAAGTTGCGTTGTCGCCCACGTTGAGGTTTCGAAGTGTGCAACTTTATTCCTTGAAGTGTTGTCACTGGGCTTCGATCATCGACAAGGTCATCACTACCATCACCCTCATCTTCTTCTACTGTCACCAAACTGGATGTCAGAATTTCCTCCCAACCTCCCAAGAGCTTGGAGGTTTCAAGCTCTGTAAGCGCTTGGTCTAGAGACAAAGTATATTCCGATAGGCTGATCAGAGTTAACGAGTCATGTTGAACTTTTTTCTGGAAACGTGAAAACACTTGGAGAACGTCTGCTATGGCACACATAAGCTTGATGTTTGATACATCTGTTAAAAAAGCTTTGAATCCTTTACATTCTTTAAGAGCAGCATAAGACGAGGAGTCGCAAAATTTAACAATGGTTTGCCAAGAAACGAGAACGCTGTTAATTAGATCGTATGAGAATTCGCTCCAACGAATCTCAAACAGTTTTGGGAGATGAAGCAACCCTGTAGTCCCAACGGCCGCGATTTGTCTTAGCTCAGAAGTTCGTAAGCCCGACTGATGAAAAAACGATGACAAGCCTACCAACTTTTGGAATAGATGGCTGACTTCAGCCACGGTTTTACTGACACTTTCCCATGCTAGCTGAGATCGATGAGCTGCACACCAGATCTTCATAAGTGGTATTGCTCTATCTTGCTCTTTAATTTCATCCTCCAGAAGTTTCCATAAGCCCCGTCCTTCGCCTGTATTTACACTAGCACCATCAGTAACAACGGATGATGTTTTCGTCAAAATTGTACTATCAGGTCCAAAGTTGTTTAATATAGCTGTTTTCACCGCCTGCAATAGACCAGCAGCACCTCGCTCAGTCTGCTCTGCCACGCCAATAAAGTAAGTTCCTTGCCCACCATTTTCTCTCACAACTTTAGCCAAAACATAAATTTTGTCGATTTGGGTCCGGTCCACAGAACCATCAATTCGTAAAGAAACCGCAATACATTCATCGATTTGCCTCTGAACATTTTCTGACTTTTTCAGAAACAACAATGCAGTCAAGCAAATCCAAATGTGAATCAGGAGTGATGTAGCTAGCCTAAATCAATACTGTTTTCAGCAGGAACACTAGGGACATTAAAATTGAATTGATGCCCTAGCTCTGTGCTCACTCTACGTGACGGCCAACTGAAGGCTGACAGTGTGAGCCGTTTTGCATCATTATACACCTCCAACATGTATTTTGCCACTTTGTTGGACAATTTTTCATTAGCCTTACTAATGGCTAGGTTCATGGCAGGAGTTTCCACTGCTGGTAAGTCACTTGCGAGACATTTTTACGTTTTGCTTTGACACACTGCAAATGATACTCAGTCTGAAGATGGTCATCGACAGTTTGTTTTCGGTACAAAGTACCCACAGAAGACGTGATGGCAGGAAACTTCTTATTATTAGCGTATAACTTTACCGTTGCAGGAAATTCAAAGCAGAGTTGACAATAAACATAATGTTTACCGGCGCGGTGCGAATGAATCATATGGTTCTTATCTGCTGATGCCATCTAAAATATTATCAATCCCAATTTATTTATGCGTCATTATAAGAATTTACACTTCTAATGGACTATCTTTTCCATCGATATTTATCTTTTATTCTCTAACACTCACCTTTATTGTAATGTATTGCACATCTACAAAGCATGAAGCCACGCACGTGTTCACTACTTCACAAGCACCGCCATTGCGAATTCTCGGACAAGTAAAACAAATAAATAACGAAGAGGGTGGGCGCCGAGAGTAACAGCAGGGAGGGAATCAAACTTGATTACGTAAAAATAGCAACACTGCTTCACGGGTGTAATTGCTATTGGATTCACTTCCCCCCCTCAAGATCATAATAACCAGGGTGATGATTTTGCCAACTAATTTAATGCGCGGAATTTCAATGACGAGTTCTTTGATAACATTCATTATTTAACAATTTATTTCGTTATTTTACAACTGCGCAAATTGAAATTAAGAGCTGCATTTTTGAAGTTTAGAACTGCGCATATTAGGGTTAACTGCGCACTAATATAACCCCTGCTGAAACCTGCAGAGAATACTTTAGACAACTTAAAATAATGACTGTGACTAGTTTATACATCCATTCAGTATTAACACTAGGAAAACGCGGGATGCGCGTTGTTAGACGAGCTTAGGGGTATAGAAATCTAGAATGAAAAATAATTTGTTAACCCAATCTACATCTACAGACCTTGGATCACTCCAAACGTTCAAAAACCTTACGAGAATCAGTTATGTCACGGCCTTCCTCTTCATTCATTTCAATCGTTTTGAATTAATTGGTGACACTTGTTGCTATAGATTTAATTGGTTCCCGTAATAGCCTAAATTGATGGGAAAATGCTTTATAAATGCGTTTTCTTCGTTATTTCTCATCCGATTGATGCGAAAAATCTCTCAAAATGTGCTTTATAGTTTCCTTTATATTCGGAGAAAATTTGAGAGGTCTTGAAAAATTTTGATTTTTCAAGTATTTTCCTCCGGGTTATTCTAATGGGGATTTTTGAAATTTCTAAAATTCATAAAAAAAAAAGTTACCACCCGATAATGCCACAAAACTATACAGATCTAAGTTAGATGAGGAACCAGGACGAAAAAAAGTTTGAAGTTGATAGCTGTAGCCGTTTGACCTGTGGAGAACCGACAAAAAAACATAAAAAAAAAAAAAAAAAAAAAAAACATAAAAACGAACACCAATTTTTTTCAGTATGTCAAATTGAATCCTCGCTAAAGCTCGTCTAACTAGCTTCAAAAAATGGAACTTCATTAAATAGTACTAACTCAAATATTCACTCATACAATACAAAAACAGAAAACAACATTCACATACCAACAAGAAGACTTGAGCATTTAGAAGAGGGTTCTAGCATTGCAGCAATCAGATTATTCAATAGGCTTCCTAGCAGTATAAAAGAATTAAAAGGTTCTTCACGAGTTCAAACTAGATACCTTACAGACCAGGTTTTTTATGATATGGAAGAATACCTTCAACAATAGGAGAATAAATATGTTGCAAACCATTAAAATATATGTAATTATTTACTAATATCATTTCATTTAATTAATAATTATAATAATCGTATTACCTTATCGATAAGCATAGGACTATCACAAATCAATCATACAATTGTCTAATCATGAAATATAAAAATAGAGTTTATGTATAACTTATTTAGATATTATTACTTACCTAACAATTGTCATAGTTTGTTAAATGTTATATATAAGTCCTACTATTCTATTGTTCAAACATTGTATTATGTAAAGAACTGAATAAAAAACAATGAACGTAAAGGCCTACTTTGAGTCAAATTAATGAACAAAACCTGCGGTTTGACAGTATTGACTATTTGCCTAGCCTACTTCGCCGTTCACGTGAAGGTTAGGTTGGGTCAACCTAATGATGGGCCGCACAGCGAACTGTTATTCAAGATACGTTTAATGAATAATGAAGCGGCGTTAAAACGCATTATGTGTGTATTCCTAGACAAGTAGCGAAGGGGAATTACCAAGCTTAGGCCTATGCTATTTCTAGGCTAAATCACCGAGTAATTTGAGTAGGCCTATAGTCAATAAACAGAGTGTCGAAAACGTCTCTCGAATTGACAGCTGGGCCGAAGCGATTGAATCATTGTAGTTTCACTATACATATCCGGAACCAGGAACCTAGGGAGGTGCATTGAATGACGCAAATTTCAAATGTTCAAGTCGTGCATGACTAATGAATAAATATTTGTTTATATTAATTTATACATCGGAAATGAAATTGGGAAAATTTTGAAGCTCTCCAGAAAATATTTTGGATCATCATATGCGTAGTTATTTATGGTGTGCGTTTCTTTATCAACTAAAAAGCTTCAGTTATTGAAGGTGATTCAAACTTGAAAATTCTGGCGGTAGGCCTACTGTTATTGATGCATCCCTTAATAACTTGAACAATACGCACACACATCAAGCTTATAGTTTATAAACGGAAAATATTTAAGGAACATGAACCTAAAGTGTGCAAATGCATGATTTGCACACTATAGGTAAATTTCGAAATAGTGCCAGATTGAGGAGAGATGTGGGAAAAATGAGCAAATCACTTTTCTTAACATCCTCCTTATCAGTCTTATCATCAAATAGTGATATAGTGTTTGAACAGAAGATTCTACATAACTTCTCCTCAAGCCTATAAGCCCAGTTATAGAATCACCTTCATTATTTTGTGGAACACTGATTTTTGACTTGTTTGCCTAATATAGATTCAATAATGGTAATTTCTTGATAATCAGGATTATTGTGGAACAGATGATGTGAACAAATACGACGCTATTTATGATAAGGTACTCGGTATATAGTTGTATGACATGAATTGTTCTATTCAACTATTTACCACTGTGAAAACCTTAACATGACATATTCAGTTATTTCCGTTTACCGCTCTCTACGTCATCACTTCACGTCGTGTGTCCTCAATAGGAAGCTTTTACTTGTAGTACAAAATGGCGAAGTCCGGCAACTTCTTAACCAAAGGTGGTTCACTATCCCCCATAATAAAGAAAGGTGTTGCGTGAACGGAATCCTTGATGAGAATAATATATTCTCAGTTGGTTACCTGAGCTTTATATTGGATCAAGAAATATCAATTAACAGCATTGATGTTGGACCCGAATTAAAACGCATTCGTTGGCCAACAAATGGCGTATTGCTGGCAGCTGCCATGGACAAGTATGTTGGCCCATGGCAGAAATGCCCTGCAATAATCATCGCTACTGGAAGTAAGTTTAAACCCAAGACTGGACTATTCTCAAGTTACCATTACTAATCATACAAATTCATAGACCCAACTACAGCCCTAGCATTTGTGAGACGAGACCTTATGGTTGATTTCGGCTCAGTAGGCCTGGGAGTGGCTAGCCTAGGCGTGGTAGATGATGATGATTGGAGTTTTATGGCGCGTCAACGACTGTGGTTATATGCGCCAATCAAATAACATAATTATGACTCTACCAATTCTAACAATATTCTAATCGAGCAATTGTACATTAATCAACTAACACGTGTGACAAGAGGTGTCAACCTGTGAGCTGTAGAAAGCCACACACACATGACACATAATAAATACCGAGGAAAAAGAATTAAAAACTGATGTATGTGTTGTGTAAAAGGCCGAACACATTGAAAACAGGACACCACATAATAATTACCGAGGTAAACGAAATGTAACAGATGTGTGTGTGGTGTGAAGGGCCACACACACACTGAACGATACGTAGTGAACAATAAAACTAACAACTTGAGGACAAATGCGTGCATGGTGTACAAGGCCCTGCCCACAACGAGAAGGACAGAACGGCACATAGTAAAAACACTCGCAGAATATCATATCAGGTTATATACTTGCGCTTCTCTCAAGAAACTCTATTGCCGATTGACAGCTCTCTGGTCGTCACCAAGGATCAGTGACAGGTCCTCCGGCATGCGCAGGCGCCGGCGCAGATCCCGGAACCTGTCACAGTCGATCAGCAGGTGACATATTGAGAGCTGTTCAACACATTCCTCACATTCAGGTGATTCCTCGTTTCTCAGAAGAAAACTGTGGGTCAAATGGCTGTGACGGATACGCACTCGGGTAAATACTACTTCTTCTCTACGAGAACCTCGAACAAAAGATGCTCATGGTCTCATGGAACTTTTAATGGCCTTGAATTTATTATTGGTAACCGCATTCCAAGAAGCTTGACAAGATTAGCGTACATCTTGCTGGAGGTGACCTTTGAAGTCTGTTGGTGGAACCAAGTTGTTATCCGTGTAGCGCTTGTGTGTAGCTGCTTTTGCTTCCTGATCAGCACTCTCATTGCCAGGTATGCCTGCATGGCCGGGTATCCAGCAGAATGTCACTTCAGTACCACGTGAGGAAAGTTGAAACAGCAGACCCTGTATTGTCTGTATCAGGTGGTGGGCCGGAAAATACTCTTCAATAGCTTGTAGCGAGCTGAGACTATCTGAGCAAATGAGGAAAGATTTTCTCGCGTCTCTCTTAGTATATTTCAACGCTTCTACGATCGCAGATAACTTGGCTGTAAATACGCTACACATATGATGAAGTTTGAAATTAAAACTTTGTGCATCGATCGTGAACGAACATCCAACTGCATTTCCGATTTCAGACCCATCCGTGTATATGTGGGTATGATGTTTAGAGTCAGCACACAGTGCAGAGAAATACTACTGATACACGATGTCAGGTGTGCACGCTTTGAGTTGTGAGGCTAATTGGGTTAGGCAATTTGGTTGAGGAATCGTCCATGGGGGTACTCGGGAGAAGGTCACTTTATTAACATATGGCAATTCCAATGAGAGACGGTCAAATACCTCCATAGCTCTTATTCCTAAGGGTCGTGTGACTTTCTTACGGGCTTCGGAGATATCCCTGAACTTTGGCGCAAACAATTTTGTATATGTTGGATGCTCCGGAATTCCCCGGAGCTTAGAGATGTAATTACACAAGAGGTAGTCTCGTCTATCTTTCAGTGATGCTAAACCAGATTCACAGTTAGGACTCAATATCGGGCTGGTACGAAATGCTCCGGTAGCTAGTCTAAAACCAGCATTGTGAACAGTATCTATGGTCTTGACGTATGATTCTCTTGCTGAACCATACACTATACTGCCATAGTCCAGACGCGAGAGAATAAGAGCACGGTATAGTTGTAACGAAGTGGTTCTATCTGCTCCCCATGAGGTTCCACTTAGGACCTTCAGAATGTCTAGTGCCTTCATGCATTTTACTTTGAGCTGTTTCAGGTGGGGTCTCCAGTTTAGCTTCTGATCGAAGACTAGACCAAGGAAACGTACATCTTCTGCGAAAAGAATGTATTGATTACTCAGAGTAAGTGTTGGTGGAAGCAAAACATTTCTCAGACGGTGAAAGTGGACACAAGTAGTTTCACTGGTGGAAAACTTGAATCCTGTACTATTTGTCCAACATTCCAACCGGTTGATAGTAAAATGCAGCTGGCGCTCTGCCATGGTCAGATTTGACGATCTACAAAAGAATGGCAGGTCATTCACGAATAATGATGATTCTACTGGCTGACGGATGCACGAGGTAATGCCATTGATAGCTGTCAGAAATAACGTTACGCTAAGCACGGATCTTGTGGGACTCCGTTCTCTTGAGTTTACGCATTTGATAGGTGGTTGCCGATACGGACGCGGAAGACTCTGTCGGACATGAAATTGGAGATGAAGGTAGGTAAGTGGCCTCTCATACCCCACTTATGAAGTGTTTGTAGAGTTCCGTGTCTCTAAGTCGTGTCGTAGGCTTCTTCGAGGTCGAAGAACACAGCTACGATATGTTGTTTGCTTATGAAAGCGTCTTGTATACTTGCTTTCAAGTTGACAAGATGGTCAAAGGTAGAATGGTTGCGTCTAAAACCCGATTGTTGTGCTGTTAATAAATCATTGACCTCCAGAAACCATATGAGCCCACGGTTTATCGTACGTTCGAGAATTTTGCATAGGCAACTGGTTAGCGAGATTGGGCGATAGCTGGTTGCCTGTTTAGGGTCCTTTCCTGGTTTTAAAATTGAAATTAAAATACTCTCAATCCACGATGGTGGAAACTCGTTTTCAACCCACAATCGATTTAGTGACTGTAGTATGAATGCGAGAGCATTGGAGGATAAGTTTTTCAGCATTAAATTATGGATTTGATCTAATCCAGGAGCTTCATTCTTCGACTCCTTTATGGCCGACAAGAATTCCCATTCGGTGAAGGGTTTGTTGTATTCCTCTTCATTTCCACTCCTGAATTCGCAAGTCTTCTTTTCTTCGAGAGACTTAGTCCGAATGAAAGTAGGATAATAGTGCTGAGAGCTTAAAATTTTAGAGAAGTTGCTTGCCATAGCATCAGTAATGTCTCCGTATGTCATTCGAAGATGTCCGTTGACTAAAATTCCATGTATACAAGTATCATCGCTTTTCCCAGAAACTTTCCCAACTTCATCCCACACCTTGGAAGCTGGTGTTGGGTGGTTCATAGATGAAACATAATTGATTCACGACGCTTTTCTTGCTTGTTTCACCGTGTACCTTGCCTTCGCTCGAAGTCTACGAAAAGCACGCAAGTTGATTGCATTAGAGAATTTCCTGAATATCTCCAATGCTTTTCGACGTTTCTGAATTGCCTTCTTGCACTCAGCCGTCCACCATGGTACCGGTGTACGGCGTGGGTTAGCAGACGTCTTAGGTATGGTAACTTCGGCAGATTCAACCAGTTTCTCAGTTATGTACCGGATTTGATCTTTGGCATCCGGAAAAATAATCTCTTCTAAAAACAACCAGCTGATTAAACTCAATCCAATTTGCCCGTCCAAGATTCCAATTCTGATGTCTTTATTGCTTCGATTGTCGTTCCAAGGTGATAAGAAGAATGGGAAAATGGTCGCTGCCACACAGGTCAGGGTGTACCTTCCATTCGAGGTTTAAAAGTAATGAAGGAGAGCATATGGCTAAATCAAGCATGGACATGGAGCCACTAGCTGAACTGAAATGAGTAGGTTCTCCATTACTTAAAAGAGTCAAAATACTTGATGTTATGAAATCTTCCAACATTTTACCTCGATCATCACTATGATCACTACCCCATAACAAATGATGAGCATTGGAATCTCATAATAGAATAATTGGCGACGGTAACTGTTTTATGATATTATCTAGCTCTATGCGTTGCACGCTCACAGAAGGCGGAAGATAGATATTGCATATCGTAGTAGGGCTACGAAGGAACACTCTGACAGCCACTGCCTGCAGAGGCGTCCGTAAGGTTATCTCCTCTGCATAGCAGCTGTCATGGATGACAATCGTGACTCCTCCACTAGCCCTCTCGCATAAAACCTTGTCCTTCCGATAGAACGAATAAACTCGTAGTATTGGTGTGTCGATAGTTTTAAAGCTAGTTTCTTGGAGACAGATACACTTGAGTAGATAGTTTGCGACAAGCAGACGGATTTCTTCTAAATGAGCTTCAAAACCGTTGCAGTTCCACTGCAAAACTGACATATCTGAATTAAAATAACGACTGAACGACTAAGAAGACTAAACGGCTAACTAAGCTTAATGACTAGACTTAATTTTTTTTCAAGGAAGTCCCGTTTGTCGTAAGTTTGACCCTTACGAGAGCGTGACTTTTGGCTACACATAACCTCCATGAATTCTTCGGATGCATCATCCATTGAGGATACCGACTCGTGACGGCGAGGCCCAATTGCCTCCTTACTAGGGGCTTCCGTCGCGTTCTCCTTCCGGGTTGTACCAGTGATAACGACTTCCACTGATGATCGGTTGATTTTGACTAGTGGCGGCGTTACTGTACTCCGTGGTATAGTTATTTCGGGATTGGTGACAGACTGTGGTTCTGATTGTTTTGATAGTAAATCCTGGATGAGGTTGGTTTATTCAGCAATCTGTTTAGCTTGTTCTTGTAATTGGATTTGCAATTCCAACTGCACTGACAACCATTTAGCTATCGTATCTTTCAATTCTTTCGTCTCCTGGTCGTGATTCGAGGGTGCCTTAGTTGATTCGTTGGAGACAACATTAGCAAAAGAGAAATTGCATCTTTTTGGATTGAGCTCATCGAGTCGTTTCCTGGCGTCGTCGTATGGGAGCTTGTCGAGTACTGAAATCTCTTGAATTTTTTTCTCCTTCTTCCAAATTGGACATTCCCGGGAAGCTGCTGGATGGTAACCTTTGCAGTTGATGCAAAGATTCTCGGCCGAGCACGTGTCACCATGGGAAGTTCAAGGCGCAGGATGGGCACATGGATTTGTTTTTGCAGGAAGTTCTTGAGTGACCAAATGTATGACTGTTGAAGCATCGCATGGGGTTCGGTATGTACGGACGTACGTTTAGTTTGTAGTAGCCGGCAATAATGAAATCAGGTCTAGATGGTGTTGCCAAGGTGAGGATCAAGGTAGATGTGGGCTGCAGACTTCCACTCTGCCGAGTATTGATGCGATATACATCGGTTACGTGCTGAGAAGCCAGCTCCTCCTTTATTTCCTCGACTGAGCACTTGATAAGGTCGAAACAGCTGACAACGCCTTTCGAGCTATTTAATTGTTCATGTGCAGATACACGAATGTTTTGAATTGAGAACAAGTAATAAAACGTTCTCATTCTAGTCCCATGGGTGTGACCCTTCACAGCACACACATGTTCGGTTTTAACAAATTAGTGTATAACGTCTTTAGTAATAGTTCAGTCTTAGTTTCACAAATTGAGGTGTCCAAATCTAAATTTCACTTGCACCTTTATATAACACTACTTACCTTTTATTTTTGTTCAGCAACTTATTTTGACAGGCGCTAAATGACCTCGCTGTCGATGCGCCTTTAAACCTTAATAAACAATGGATGTCACTAGGCCTATACGGTAGAACTTCAATTCTCACAAGAACATTGCTGATTGGTGCCGTCACGAGTCTAATATATTCAAATTGGGCCTATTTAAAACCGATTCAAACACTATCGGAGAGTGAAACATACCAACTTGAGAATTACTTCACGAGCATTACCACGAGAATTTTCTGTTTCTTGAGAGGAGTAAACTCGAGTGATGATATCCAGCAGCTGGAATCTTTGAACATATTAAGGGTGATGAAATGACCTCGCTGTCGCTGTCACAGAAAAATGAGGAGGGGTTTTAGTCGGTAAGAATCCGACACTCCCCGCAATTCAACCTGCGGGGTCTCATGCAAGATTTCCTCTCCTCACAAAAAAATGATGTGTTCGTAAAGGGCTCATCGTCACGTTATTATGATGAAGTGAATCAGTTGGCGTCGGTGAATGACGCATGAGGTAGAGGTCATTCGATATGTTCCATATTGTGGAAAGAAACACTTATTTTTGACACATTACTACGATATTCAAGTCTTTATTGAATACCATACAATTATCCAAGATCACAAAACCAACTTCTGGACCGATATTCTCGAAATTTTGAGGTGAGATTATTCAGATGGAATTCTAGTGATCTCACTGAAAATGGCTGATTGGTATAATCTCCTGAAATACGTGAAGTACGAATTACACATTTCATGTCATTCCACATTCCACTTGAAAATCTCATCACCCATTTGGTATATAAAATGTCAAAGTGAGTTGTAAGATATTGTGCCTAGCACTCGAGTTGGCTTCGTATCACTGCCATCAGGATAATTAACTAGGTAAGACAGTGTATCCTATTTGTTTACATTTTCACGGGCCGCTATTGGTTTTAATCTGCTAGCGTCTTAAAGGGTATCTCTTATATAACAAAAACAATTCCATTTCATATTTCACGATTTTTCAACTCAGGAATAGCAGAACGGTGAGAAATGAGATAAATAAGTGGAATGAGATGATAATCTCATCTCCTTTCACTCATCTCATCTCATGATCTCATAATCTCGAGAATGAGGGTCCTGGTCCGGCTTGAAACATGAACGTAACTTGACAACAATCGACAATAGGGAAGTGTAGTAGGCCTACCCGCGCAACTTTTGGGTTCTTTCACTTGAAACACGCCCATTTGATTAACATGTGTGTACATCTTTGAAACGCCACAGTTTCTTTATTACTGCACCTACACACACAAAAATCACTCTGTCATGTTCACTGTATTTTTTTCATCATTAAGAGAGCAATAAAACAATCCAAAACATCAACAAATTTAAACTATTTGATGAACAAAAGCACCTTGTAATTGCAACGTTGCCAAGCGAACGTATGAGAGAGATAGACGAAAAGCAGTTCCGTTTCCTGTTTTTTCGTGGATAGTTTTGAACAGTTGAAAGCATAGCTGTGTTGTATGGCACAATAATGGAATTCTTCAAAGAAGAAAGAAAAATGCAGGTGAGCGCTTATTGTGAGCGCTTTACCTTATAAGTTTCATCCATTTCTTACACTCTCCTTGATCCGTAGGAAATTCTGTTGGAGCTCTCTGTTGAATTTGTGCTTGATAATGGACACTCGGGAACACAACAACACACCATTTTGAAATAAGATCTAATGATGCCTCCTTGAACGTGTGATGCGCATGTCGAAACAAAAATATCGTATGGGCCGTGACACACAGAAGAAGCAGTCGGGAGACGCTTGGCATCACCGTAATTTGAGCGTTGCAATATTTCGAGTTTACGGTCACTAACGTGGGCGGAACGGAGCGGTTGAGTAGAAGTTTTCGACCTTGCAATTACAAGGTGTTTTTGTTCATCAAATAGTTTAAATTTGTTAATGTTTTGAATTGTTTTATTGCTCTCTTAATGATGAAAAAAATACAGTGAACATGACGAAGTAATTTTTGTGTGTGTAGGTGCAGTAATAAAGAAACTGTGGCGTTTCAAAGATGTACACCCATGTTAATCAAATGGGCGTGTTTCAAGTGAGAGAACCCAAAAGTTGCGCGGGTAGGCCTACTACACTTCCCTATAAACATAACAATGGGTACAATAAAACAAAACACATCTAGAAGGCACTGCTTCTAGATTCTATTATGACAGTGGCATGTTGCGGAATCATCTCAGTACTCTCTGTGGGTATGGTTGGCATTGGTGGGAATCGGGCCTCGTACTCTTGAATGACAATCCAGCTCGCTAGCGATTGATCCACCCGTCTCAGTAACACCTATGTTCTCCAAAAGTATTCATCCGGCATATTTAACTTACAGATTGATTGACTAATGATCCGACATGTAGGATCATACAAAATCCCTATTTCTAGAGTACAAATTGAAATATGGAAATATCTGAATATTGTCATATCATTCAGTGGATATGTTTTCTTATTCCAAGTCGGCATACTATAAAGTCTTCCCATACTTCTCGAAATAGTTCGTAGTGTGCTGACGACAGAACACCAACACAGCCGATACCAAAATGCCGTACCAGCCTGGAAAGAAAAAAAGATATTGAGAGTGAATCATTTAATCATGACGGCTGTTCATCTTCACGATGGATGACCATGGAGGTCCAGCTTACTACAAATTCGGAATAAAAATTGCAAAAAGTAATAATTAATTATGCAATCATGGCAATAAAGAAGAAAACTTAATTCAGTAACAATTGAATAATAATTAGAATCAGATGTAAAGTTGATTGAGAAACGTTGGAGAGAGAGTTGTGGGGAATATTTGACGATTTTATCAAAATTGTGAAGACTATTCCGTGAATGATTGCGGATCTTGATATATCACATGATTTCGAAAAAGTAATGGAATATGTGGAAATAGCCGCCCTTGCTCCAAAAATAAGTTCTATAACGTCCCAGTATTCCTCAGGAATTCAATATTTCCTCAGAAATTTTTCGCGAGGTCTGGAATACAGGGTCGATATAGCTAACTATTCTCTGCATCAACCTCCTCTGCGTGGTTTCCTTCCTTCTCAAATCCAATAGTGGGGTCGAGGACCCAAACTTCTTTTCTATCTTTTCGTATTGCAATCATATCCACTCTACGGTTCGACGGCCTATCAAATTACTGAGTCACGCTCGCTTCAAATGCGCATCTCAGCTGCGCATTTCCACCTGGCAGCAAATGCGAGGGTAAGCTGAAACGAGGTTAAATTGCGACAAATAATTCAATACGATCTGGTCAAATATATTGTTTGCTTAACGACCTCACCAACAGCTACGTTATACGGGTTGTCAAATATAATTTGAAACACTCACCTACTTACACTACCAACAGCACAGTCCTGGTGTTGAAGTTCATTGGTTATAAACATTTAAAATGGGGTGGTAAGATCGGCCTTGTGGTGCCCCGTCCAAACGATCCTATCTTTCATCCACAGCCTTAATTGGGGAACAATGATTTTGTATCAAGTTTCGATGTTATTAAAAAAAAAAAACTTACCCAATGTGAGTACTCGAATGCCAATAACGTCTCCAAATTCTTCCGAAGTACAATGAAAATACATACTGGAGGCCAAGGGAAGAATTTCCAGTGGCGTCATCATGACCATGTATATACGGCGGGCGTTCAGAGGAGACAGCCATTTTACCTGTTACAAATAATCATACTAGAACTTTTTGTTAATCCCCTGAAAGAACCGGATACCTTGACATGGTGCGGGGGGGGGGGAGGCTCGCATGTTTCCTTGAACTCCAGAGTTATTGTCAGGAGCAGTGTATCTGCTCCCCAAAAAATCACGTATGGTGTTAAGGTCTGTAGTGAGGATCCAGACATATTCCGGTCCGGCTTGGTCGAGTGGAAGTCTTCTGGTGACCGGAGTATATAAAGGGATAGTGTATCGAACCTTGCGTTTGTATCTTATTTCGTTTCATTTTTCTGTCACTTTTCTTCTCAGTTATCGTATTCTTCCATTTCATTCTATATAATCTCCTTTTATGTTTCTCTAACTAACCATTCCTGCATATGCAGGAAAACTTCCACGAACGTCGACATCTATTGCCATGGTGTATGAAATTTCAAGTGTTGTATCGGGCTATTGCGGCTGTTACCGAAAGGGGTGCTAGTTACACCAAAATTCGTACACAACGTCACGGTGACAGGAGGACAGTGGGTCATGCAGGCTCTACGCATGCGCGCATCGAATATACGGCTCCAAACTCTTACACTAACCAAATTGAACTTCACATGAATACCAATTAATACCAATATGATTTATTTAAAACTTGTATTTGATTGCCGATTCTGGATTTATGACTTGATGTTGTATCAACTCAAATACCAGGTTGGCATAATGATTGGCATGATGAAATGGCAACGCTTTCGAGACGAGAATCTACTCTTCTCTTCGTTCTCCCCTTTTTTTTCGAATTCTCGTCTCGGGATCTTATCCTCGCTCATTCTTTTCATGTGCCCGAACCACTTCAAACGTTCTCTTTCAATCTCAAATGTGAGTCTTTCCCTTTCTCATGCCTTCCTGATATTTGTTTCTCTTCAGCTTATAATGATAATAATGACCTTGTTATGTATACTTCTGTTTCAACCATCGCATTACACGATATTATTTCCATTATTTCACTATATTCAATCCAGTCAAGCTATTCAGGGCTTTAAGGATATCACGTGACTGTTCTTCATTTGTATGTATGGTCTATGCTCTATTGTTCAATTAAAATGAAAAATCTATTTCCAGATACTTCACCTGCACGCAGAGATTGAACAAGTCACATTGCATTTTAGGCCTACATATCACAAGCAGTAGATTATAGTACAATGTATTACATCTTATGCATTGGTCACATAAATGATGAAATCTTGTCGGAACATTTAATATTATTATTATCCTGATCCAGATGGAGAAAAAAATCAATAAAATTGGTTTTATATGTAATATCACAAATCAAAATGCTACCTGAATACTACGTCTCACTATTGCAATAATTTTCAAAATTAGTTATTGAGTAGAAACATTGATTTAGTGAATATAAATATTGAGCTCACATTTCTGATTGGTCAATTCCAACTGAAAGAAGAGGGGTTTCAGCCCGTACGAATCCGACATCCCCCGCAATTCAATCTGGGGATATCATGCAAGATAAACCCTCCTTACGAAAAAAAAAAGATTTTGGTATGTCTCTTCCAGCAATGAGTGACGTCACTTGACAGAAGCCTATAGAAGACAAATCATATTACCTCCCACTGTTGATAAATCTTTGTCGAACCGATAGCCCTGGCTGTTGCTTCCAATGTCACCGCGATGAAGGTGTACAAAGTCCATAGAAACACATACTTCCGGACGCCATGGTATACGTATATGAAGCAGAATGTAACGAATGAAGCCATGAGCTTCCTACTGAAATTCCTTCGATTGCCAATCAGCGGAAAGTAGATATATCTGAGAAAAAAATACAATAGTTGAGAAATGTGTTGAGTGCTAGTGATAATCATGTTGTTTGAGACATTTTATCATAGGGGATACAGTACTCAAAAATCTCAACTCGGACCAGATTCCATCCGACGATGTTGCTGTAGAATAACACAAGTTTTGCCCTCCCGCAAGGAGAAATAGATCGTCGCAAATAATGTGCCCTGACAATTGGCAGATGCACTTCAACATCTATATTCAAACCTTATCACTCTACAACGTACACAATATCTGAAACAGGTATCACATTGGTATGCAGTCTGAGTTTTCAGGTGAAAATCGATCTTCAATATTGTTCACGCTCTAACAGTTCCTAGCTACGATTTATACGACCTCATAATTAATAGTTTATATTCTGTGCAAGAGTTTGTCGATGCTGGAATTCAGTAAATTCATATCACTTATTAATTTTACTTGTCTGTGTATTGACATATTCGTAATTTTTTTCATTCATTATTATTATTATTATTCAACTGATTACCTTTATTATCTAGCTATCCATATCTATGTATCAGAGTGTATATATTGCAGTACAAGTTTCATTGATTTATCTCAGTTCCGTATCGATCAATCTGAAATCTTGTAAAGTATCATCATTGGCTGTGTTATTCGTTTGATTAGTAATTGGTTGATGAATCTTAAATGATGGCTTAATGCTATACTCAATTGTAATGCTTTCCATAAGTTATATCTTCAAATATGTGAATAGGTTACCGATTCCCTCGGGAGAGAGTTGAATACTACTAATAGTCCAATAATTGATAATTCTATCAACCTTACTGTTAAATATCATCAAATTCCTTCTGAAATGGAAAAATCTATAATAAAACCTGTTTTCAAATGTGGTGACCATAAGTGTTTCGAGAATTACAGACCAATAGCGATATTGTCTGCAACAGATAGAATAATGGAAAGATTCATGGCCGATCAGTTGATAAATTACTTGACACATTCAGAATTATCAATAGTAACCGATATGGTTTTCAAAAAAATAAAAGTAGGCCTCATCTAAACTCTTGTATGATTTCTCTGACTCAGTATACAGTACAGCGCATTAAATAAATCCTTTCTGTCACAGTTTTATTTATAGACTTTTCTAAAGCCTTCGATACATTAATTCATGACAGATTAACACTTGCATTACATAAAATTGGAATAAGTGGACCAATGTGTGAATGGTTCTTGGCTAATAGATCAATGTCAGTTCAATTAGAAAATTCTCCCGGAAAATCTGTTCCAGTCCCATTGGGTGTACCCCAGGGCTCAATTCTAGGACCTCTTCTCTATGTAATATATGTTAACGACATGCTGAATGTAGTGAGAAAATGCTCTGTATTCTTGTATGCGAACGATACGGCAGTAGTTGTGTAACAGAATTATTCACCCAGCTCGTATATTTAAGAATAACTCCATAATTATTATTAATTAGTCATTTTATTGAAACCTTAGGCCTATGTCCTATTCCTACAGACCTATTTTCATAGCATCATTTCTTTAATGCTGTGCATCGCTTATAACACTGCGTGGGAAAATATATTCTGTAAGAATGTGCTATTCAGTATGTGGTACTTCATTATTGTTTATTTCATCATTGGCTGGCATATGTTTTTGATGTTTGACATTGTAGCAGTCCTAACAAGGAGGTGTCAAGGGTCAAGATAGAAACAGAGCTTGGGGTTCAGTCAAGAGCTAAAAGCAATTCAATTTAATGACTATTACTCAAAAAGGAGGGTAGGGCCTAGATATTTCGTTTCATGATACAGACCATTGGAAATCTGGACCATGTCAATCAACACAAGTTTTTAAATGCAACAGGAGAAAGAGAGGGGGGGGCATACTTTTAAAATACATATTTCCAAAATATTGAACTGAATACAACCAATAAAAACTCTGCTTTTAAAAAACATACAGCCAATCAAAATGTACTTTTGATAGTTCAATACATGGAGCTTGTGTACCAAGGAGATTTGTTAGAAATAGAAGTAAAGATCTTCACATTACGTTTCTGTCAACTATTCAAACAAGTCGTGTGAAATCTTGTGTAACTGACAAAGAAATGATCGTCACAATAAACTTGAACCATCACTCTTAACATCAAATTAAACTTCGCATCAGCTTATAACCAGTGAAAGTGAGATTTCAAAGATATTCTTCAAATATCTACAACTTTGCGGCGTCAGCCAATATAGCATCACTTAGATTAAGTCTAAGAATTATTATAATAAGTTGAAAGTGTCGGTGGAAGTGAAGATTTTCGAGATATTCTTCAAATATCCACAACTTTGCGGGGTCAGCCATTTCAGCATCACATAGATTAGGTCTAAGAATTATTATCAAGTGAACGAAGGGTTATAAGCTAATAAGTCCAAGTGAGTTAGTGGTTGTTGATCTTGAACAGTTGACCCGGAACATTCTTATCATGAAAACATCTGTCCGTCCCAGAATTTTGCGCCCTTTTTCGTACCCCCGCACCTACACACATCACCAAGAAGATCCGACCGACCCAGAAGATTTCGTACCCTCACCTGAACACGTCGCTACATTCAAACTCTCAAGCGACACACATCAACACATTGTATCGTTAATTTTGTTAATTTTTATTTGATGTATTCTTCATTCATTCTTGTTCACCAGTGTAATTATTGTTTACTTTGATTTGTTTGTTTCCCACCAGTTTACCTGTACAATTGGCTCGCTACCAGTTGTACATGTAAAACCTGAGCAGTGCATAGATTTACATATATTCTTTCAGTTACTTCAATAATTTTGTACTAGAAGGATATATTTTTTAATAAACTAAGATTTAAAGCAGCCTGAAATCACTTTTCATAAGTATCAAGTCTGTTCCTTTGTCCAATTTACCAATTGCATGCTTGTTCCTAGGGCAAGAATAAATTCACTAGTTTAAGTTAATTAATAGTTAGTTAGTTAGTCGGACACACACGGCGGCGAACGGGAAAGAACGCCACAGTTGCTACTCATACACATCATTCGTCAGCAAGTGAGTTTCTCCAATTTGACTTCAATAACATCTTATGTTGGTCGCATGATAATGAATTAACAATTAATTACAAAAAAAAGATTTATGCATATTCATTCTCCTTTCATACTTTTAGAAAATGTCAATTTGATTCATCATGATGACGCTTGTTTGCACACAAATTTTAGAAAAGGTTGTACTCATTTTTCAGGAAATTGTAATTGTTTTGTTAAAATAACAAATACCAATCAGCATACGTATTTGGGATTATTAATAGACGATAAATTCAAGTGGGATAAACATGTAGATCTGGTGTGTGATAAGCTACGTTCTGGAATGTATGGTATATGTATTATCCAGCCATTTGTAAATAGTATATCATGCACTTATTGAGTGTGTTCTCAGGTATGGCATTTTACCTTGAGGATGTACGACTAATAACTACTTGGACAAAATTGGAAGAGTTCGAAAAAAAATTATTGATATAATCTCGTCGAAAGATCACAGCCAAAGTTCAAATTCCAATTTCTTCACAATTCGTCAATTGCATCTACTTCTCTTTATCACATCAAATTATTTTCCACAGCGGCACAAGAATTCATTCATGCATTCACATCGAACACGTCATAAAGACAGATTGATAGAGACACTAACCACTAACTTGTATGGCAAACAGGAAAAAGGATTTTCAATCCCTCATTTATTTATTTAATAAAATCCCTTCTGAGTTTTTGAGTTTCCAAAGAATGGTTCGAGTAAAAACTGAATTAAAGAAGTAGATATCATGGAACATTATTTTTGAGGAATTTTAACATTTTTTTTTGCTGTTTAGTGGATGAAATTTCTCTGTTTTGTTCAATTCATGAAGGAATTTATTATTGAGTTGAATTTGATTCAATTTTTGATCATGTATATGTATGTGTGTTATATCTATGTCTATGTATTTTTATATCATCCAGACAACTGAATTGAGTGTGTATATTTTGTTGTATCAAAAATGTTAATGGACCCGCAGACAAGTTAAAAGTTTGGACTTTGCGGGTCTATAGTAATTTAAAGCAAAGCCTTCTTTATTATCATATAAATTATTATTGAAAAATAAGATGGCAGTGATGTAATGGTTTGGATCTCAAGATGTATATATATATATATATATATATATATATATATATATATATATATATATATATATATATATATATATATATATATATATATATATATATATATATATATATATATATATATATATATATATATATATATATATATATATATATATATATATATATATATATATATATATATATATATAATAACCAATCCAATGATAAGTTGATATGTTCCAGCTCATCCATCAACGCGGAAACACATAACGCGTTTGCCTAGTTAATGGAAAATAAGATGGCAGTGATGTTATGGTTTGGATCTCAAGGTGTATATATATATATATATAATAACCAATCCAAAGATAAGTTGATAGGATGAGCGAAGCGAAGACTCAATTACACTGTACTTGAAAAATCAAATGTGTTTTTTTTTTCTTTTTTTTTTTTTTTTTTTTTTGTTCGCGCTCTACAGGTCAAATGAAAATTCAGATCATGATGAAACTTGGCACACACATGTACCCCTATCTGACTTGATGCTGTATAGTTTTGAGGCGCGATCGGTTCGACCACTTCTGAGAAAACTCATTCCAAAGTTTTCAAAAATCCCATTAGAAATACCCAGAGGAAAACATTCGTGAAAAATATTTCATCTGAGAGGATTCAAATTCTCAGAGAATTTTAATCCAATAATGATACACACTAGGCAAACGCGTTATGTGTTTCCGCGTTGATGGATGAGCTGGAACATATCAACTTATCTTTGGATTGGTTATTATATATATATACACCTTGAGATCCAAACCATTACATCACTGCCACCTTATTTTCCATTAATAATTTATATAATGATAAAGAAGGCTTTGTTTTAATCGTTTACGATCAAGTGGTGACACTTGTTGCTTTGATTTAATAGGTATCCTAATAGCTTTGAATAATTGACACAAATAACATTATATATTTTTTTACATCGAAACGGCTGATCCGATTTGAGTAAAAGTTCGGAATAATGTGTATCATCATCGGATTGAAGTTCTCTGAGAATTTGAATCCTCTCAGATGAAATATTTTCCACGAATGTTTTCCTCTGGCTTATTCTAATGGGATTTTTGAAAACTTTGGAATGAGGTTTCTCAGAAGTTGTTCAACCGATCGTGCCTCAAAACTATACAGCATCAAGTCAGATAGGGGTTCATGTGTGTGCTAAGTTTCAACTGATTTTGAATTTATGTCTGACCTGTGGAGCGCGAACAAAAAAAAAAAAAAAAAAAAAACGGGCACTTTTTTTTCGGTATAGTGTAATTGAGTCTTCGCTTCGCTCATCCAATTATTCCGAACTTTCACTCAAATCGGATCAGCCGTTTCGATGTAAAAAATATATATAATGTTATTTGTTGATGAGCGTAGCGAAGTCTCCATCCCACTCTTATAGGGCTTTGTCTGTGTGTTTTTTTTTTTTTTTTTTTTTTTTTTTTTTTTTTTTTGTTTGTAAGCACTCCACAGGTCGCAAGGGTTGACTGATCAACATGAAACTTTTTTTGTACACCCAAACTCATCCAACTTAGAACTGTATAGTTTTTGGGATGAATCGGTCGGACCGATTTTGAGAATCATCATCTCAAAGTTTCTAAAAACCCCATAAGATTTGGCTGGGCGGAAAATGTTGAAAAATAAAATCTTTCCAAATGGGATGGAATTTTCTCTAAATGTGTATACATGGATTTTACACATTATTACGATTTTTTAAGCAATTCTGATCAGTCGTTTTGGAGAAAAAAAATAAAATGACTGATAATATTCATAAAATATATCATAAAAATTATGACAGAATTAAGTTGTCGAGATTCACTGCTTTCTAGATTCAAGAGTTGACCAACAATGAAGTATTTTTTATATGCGTCAAGGTGTGTAGAATACCAGAGTCAATGAAGTGGCAAGAGTAGAACTTCTTTAACGACTTTTATAGCTTATTCAGATATCAAGGTGTGTAGAATACCAAAGTCGATAAAGTAGCAAGGGTAAAACTATTTCAAGGACTTTTATACCTTATTGAGATATCTCGCTCATCTTACAACGCATATTTCGCGTTTGACTAGTGTTAATTATTCAAAGCTATCAAGATACCTATTAAATCGAAGCAGCAAGTGGCACCACTTGATTGTAAACGATTAAAACAAAGCCTTCTTTATTATCATATAAACTAGGCAAACGCGTTATGTGTTCCCGCGTTGATGGATGAGCTGGAACATATCAACTCATCTTTGGATTGGTTATTATATTTATATATACACCTTGAGATCCAAACCATTACATCACTGCCATCTTATTTTCCAATAATAATTTATACGATAATCAAGAAGGCTTTGTTTTAATCGTTTACAATCGAGTGGTTACACTTGTTGCTTTGATTCAATTGGATGAGCATAGCGAAGACTCAATTACACTGTACTTGAAAAATCGAAGGTGTTTTTTTTTGTTTTTTTTTTGTTTTTTTTTCGCGCTCTACAGGTCAAACAGAAATTCAGATCATGATGAAACTTGGCACACACATGAACCCCTATCTGACTTGATGCTGTATAGTTTTGAGGCAAAATCGGTTCAACAATTCTTGAGATAAATCATTTTGAAGTTTTCAAAAAACCCATTTGAATAAGCCAGGCGGAAAAAATGACAAAGTGAATGTTCTCCGAAATTTTTCAAATTCTCACAGACCTCGAACAACATGACAATACACATTATTCCGAACTTTTACTCAAATCGGATCAGCCGTTTTGATATAAAAAAATATATAATGTTATTTGTGTCAATTATTCAAAGCGATTAAGATACCTATTAAATCAGAGCAACAAGTGTCACCACTTGATTGTAAACGATTAAAACAAAGCCTTCTTTATTATCATATAAATTATTAATGGCAAATAAGATGGCAGTGATGTAATGGTTCGGATCTCAAGGTGTATATATATATAATAACCAATCCAAAGATAAGTTGATACGTTCCAGCTCATCCATCAACGCGGCAACACATAACGCGTTTGCCTAGTAGGTATCTTAATAGCTTTGAATAATTGACACAAATAACATTATATATTTTTTTACATCGAAACGGCTGATCCGATTTGAGTAAAAGTTCGGAATAATGTGTATCATTATCAGATTGAAATTCTCTGAGAATTTTAATTTTCTCAGATGAAATATTTTTCACGAATTTTTTCCTCTGGGTTATTCTAATGGGATTTTTGAAAATTTTGGAATAAGTTTCCTCAGAAGTTGTTCAACCGATCGTGCCTCAAAACTATACAGCATCAAGTCAGATAGAGGTTCATGTGTGTGCCAAGTTTCAACTGATTTTGAATTTTTGTCTGACCTGTGGAGCGCGAACAAAAAGAAAAAAAAAAAAAAAAAACGGGCACTTTTTTTTCGGTATAGTGTAATTGAGTCTTCGCTTCGCTCATCCAATTATTAATGGAAAATAAGATGGCAGTGATGTAATGGTTTGGATCTCAAGGTGTATATATATATAATTGGATGAGCGAAGCGAAGACTCAATTACACTATACCGAAAAAAAAGTGTCTGTTTTTTTTTTTTTTTTGTTTTTTGTTTTTTTGTTCGCGCTCCACAGGTCAGACAAGAATTCAAAATCAGTTGAAACTTGGCACACACATGAACCCCTATCTGACTTGATGCTGTATAGTTTTGAGGCACGATCGGTTGAACAACTTCTGAGAAAACTCATTCCAAAGTTTTCAAAAATCCCATTAGAATAAGCCAGAGGAAAACATTCGTGAAAAATATTTTATCTGAGAGGATTCAAATTTTCAGAGAATTTCAATCTGATAATGATACACATTATTCCGAACTTTTACTCAAATCAGATCAGCCGTTTCGATGTAAAAAAATATATAATGTTATTTGTGTCAATTATTCAAAGCTATTAAGATACCTATTAAATCAAAGCAACAAGTGTCACCACTTGATTGTAAACGATTAAAACAAAGCCTTCTTTATTATTATATAGATTATTAATGTAAAATGAGATGGCAGTGATGTAATGGTTTGGATCTCAAGGTGTATATATATATAATAACCAATCCAAAGATAAGTTGATATGTTCCAGCTCATCCATCAACGCGGAAACACATAACGCGTTTGCCTAGTAACCAATCCAAAGATAAGTTGATATGTTCCAGCTCATCCATCAACGCGGAAACACATAACGCGTTTGCCTAGTATGTTCCAGCTCATCCATCAACGCGGAAACACATAACGCGTTTGCCTAGTATTATCGGATATAGTATGTTCACATCCCTGGGGCCCTATTCTCGATCTCGTACGTTTTCCCGGGCGAATAACTCGCATACGACTCACACGTATGGCTCGGAAACGCATACGTGTTTCGAGAAACCAATACCCTATTCTCCACTTTTTCTACTCGAAGAGCGTTTTCAGAAAGAGCTAAAACGTATGAGTCTTGCTGACGTCATGTAGACGTCACTATCCCCTCATTTTGGACCAATCAAATCACAGACAAACAGCTGTGAGCTGTCGGTTCATAACAAAACATTTCTAGGTTATTGGATGAGCGAAGCGAAGACTCAATTACACTATACCGAAAAAAAATGCCTGTTTTTTTTTGTTTTTTTTTTCTGTTTTTTTGTTCGCGCTCCACAGGTCAGACAAAAATCCAAAATCATTTGAAACTTGGCACACACATGAACCCCTATCTGACTTGATGCTGTATAGTTTTGAGGCACGATCGGTTGAACAACTTCTGAGAAAACTCATTCCAAAGTTTTGTCGGTCACGTGATCGCTAAAACGCATACGTTTTGCTAAACGAAAACTCGAGAATAGGGCCCCTGCGTGTTGGCAGACGAGGAGGGGGAGTTACTGTGTACGTGAAGAATGGAAACGAATTTTATCACACCAACAAAGATAGAAACATGTGAAGTTTTGAGAGGTACTCTTGTGATATACGGGTATAAAACTCATGTCTTAGCACTGTATAGACCGCCGAATAATGCAGAAGTGTTACCATTTATTGATGAATTGCACACATTGTTGAGTAGAGTTGAAGAAAATGAACAAATAATCGTTTTGGGTGGTATAAATACTAGGCAAACGCGTTATGTGTTTCCGCGTTGATGGATGAGCTGGAACATATCAACTTATCTTTGGATTGGTTATTATATATATATATATATACACCTTGAGATCCAAACCATTACATCACTGCCATCTTATTTTTCATTAATAATTTATATGATAATAAAGAAGGCTTTGTTTTAATCGTTTACGATCAAGTGGTGACACTTGTTGCTTTGATTTAATAGGTATCTTAATAGCTTTGAATAATTAACACAAAACCGGCACAGTAGCTGAGTGGTTAGCTCACTTGCTTCGTGATCCGGGAGGTGAAGGGACATATCGGACCCGGTTCGATCCCCGCCACCGTCCATCTTTACAGGGGTTTTTCGTGGTTTCCCTCTGTAGTCTAGGCTAATGCCGGGATGGTTCCTACAATATAGGCCACGACCGCTTCCTTCCCACTATCCTTCCCACTACCCATAAAAACCTTCATCTCATCATCCCATCATCTCATTAATCATTCATCCGACGCCAATAGATCTTAGTAATCATTACAGTGCGTCGTTAAAACCCAATAAAAAAAATCAATAAAAAAAAAAAAAAAATCAACACAAATAACATTATATATTTTTTTACATCGAAACGGCTGATCCGATTCAAGTGAGAGTTTGGAATAATGTGTATCATTATCAGATTCAAATTCCCTGAGAATTTGAATCCTCTCAGATGAAATATTTTTCACGAATGTTTTCCTCTGGGTTATTCTAATGGGATTTTTGAAAACTTTGGAATGAGTTTTCTCAGAAGTGGTTCGACCGATCACGCCTCAAAACTATACAGCATCAAGTCAGATAGGGGTTCATGTGTGTGCCAAGTTTCAACTGATTTTGAATTTTCGTCTGACCTGTGGAGCGCGAACAAAAAAACAAAAAAAAACAAAAAAAAAAAAAAAACAGACACTTTTTTTTCGGTATAGTGTAATTGAGTCTTCGCTTCGCTCATCCAATTAATATTAATGACGAGGAGAGTTTAAATACTCAAAGATATTTGAATATAATGACTAAAAATGGTATGAGGAGATGTATATTTGGAAATACGAGAGTAGAGGACAGATTGGGTGTATTTTCTGAAACATGTATAGACCACTACTTTGTTAAAATGTATAACAGAGTTAACGACATTAACTCTGCTATTATGACGTAAAAATCTCGGATCACTATCATGATTATGTTGGGCATTGATTGTAATGTACCTAGTTTGTGAGAAATTGGAAATAGTAATACAAGACTCGATGAAAATAAGATTGAAGATAAGTTTCGTCAATTGAGTTGGAATAAATATCTAGAAATTGATGATCCTTGTATTATATACTAGGCAAACGCGTTATGTGTTTCCGCGTTGATGGATGAGCTGGAACATATCAACTTATCTTTGGATTGGTTATTATATATATATACACCTTGAGATCCAAACCATTACATCACTGCCATCTTATTTTACATTAATAATTTATATAATAATAAAGAAGGCTTTGTTTCAATCGTTTACAATCAAGTGGTGACACTTGTTGCCTTGATTTAATAGGTATCTTAATAGCTTTGAATAATTGACACAAATAACATTATATATTTTTTTACATCGAAACGGCTGATCCGATTTGAGTAAAAGTTCGGAATAATGTGTATCATTATCGGATTGAAATTCTCTGAGAATTTGAATCCTCTCAGATGAAATATTTTTCACGAATGTTTTCCTCTGGCTTATTCTAATGGGATTTTTGAAAACTTTGGAATGAGTTTTCTCAGAAGTTGTTAAACCGATCGCGCCTCAAAACTATACAGCATCAAGTCAGATAGGGGTTCATGTGTGTGCCAAGTTTCAACTGATTTTGAATTTTTGTCTGACCTGTGGAGCGCGAACAAAAAAAAAAAAAAAAAAAAAAAAAAAAAAAAAAAAAAAAAACAGGCACTTTTTTTTCGGTATAGTGTAATTGAGTCTTCGCTTCGCTCATCCAATAATCAAATTTTATATGAATTCACGACTATATACAAATCAGCGGAATATAGCTCTACTACAAAGCAAGCTGGTAAAAGATGTGAAAAACCGTGGATATCAGTAGAAATAATACGTTTCATGAAAGATCGAGGTAAATATTTTATTAAATGGGAGAATTCGAAAAACAATACAACTTACAGGAATGAATACAAGCTAGGTAGAAATAAGGTTAGTAAAATGATAAATGAAGCTAAAATGAAATATCTAAAACAGTGTTTTGAAGATTGTAAACAAAATATCAGATCATCAAGGCGTGAAATTAACACAATGATAGGAAAACCTCCAGAAAAATCTGTTGATGATGTTCTGTCAAAATATATGAGGGATTTAGAGCCTTGTACTGTAGTAAACGCTTTTGTTGAAACATCCATTATTGAGGTAGAAATAATAAAACACGATTGTAATATGGTAACAATCAATAGAAACCAGTCCATGTCTTTGCAATCGATGTTTCTAAAGAAGGCGACAATGAAACAAGTTGATCTAATAATATCTGACTCAAGTGTTGATAAAAGTCCTGGTATAGACAAAATCAGAAGCAAGGACTTGAAATTAATAACTACTCAAATCAGTCCAGTAATAGCTAGGTTAATTAATCTGTCTGTTAAAACAGGAACGATACCCACTTTACTCAAGCAATCTATAGTAAGACCAATTTTAAAAAACGGTGATCACAAAATTTATAATAATTATAGGCCCATTTCAATTTTACCAGAAATAGAGAAAATTATGGGAAGATATATAGCGCAAGAACTTATCACTTATATCAATGCTTATAATATTTTAGATGGAAGGCAGTACGGCTTTCAGAAAAATAAAAGTACTGGCCTATCATTAAATGATTTTTCTGATTTAATTTACAATTCCTTGAACAAAGGTCTCCATGTTAATGTTGTTTTTATAGATTTTTCAAAAGCATTCGATACCTTTTTACATAGTAGATTAATAGATTGTTCAGATAGTGCAGGAATAAGAGGGCCTCTAGTTTCTTGGTTTTAAAATTATTTGTCCGATCGATTCATCACTGTGAAATTTGGAGACACTTTTAGTAAATTAGAGAAAATATCATCAGGGGTACCCCAGGGATCGCGATTAGGGCCTTTATTGTACCTGATTTATGTAAACGATATGCTGCAAAAAGTAGAAAATTCCAATATATTTTTATATTCTGATAATACAGCTTTAGTTTCAGTACATCAAAATTATAAACAAGCTAATAATAACCTTCAATCAGACTTCACTAATATTCTAAGATGGTCACATGATAATGAATTAACGATAAACTATAAAAACACAAAAGTAATGCATATATATTCTCCTTTTAAAAATCACGAAAAAATTCATTCGTTTTATCATAGTCATTCATGCTTACATCGCAACTCTCAGGAAAATATCAATTCACTGTGTGTCAGATGCAGTTGTACCACCCTTATAGATAATGTATTCCAACACACATATCTGGGCGTGCTAATTGATCATCATTTTGATTGGGACAAATATATAGATAGTTTATGTAAAAAATCAAGATCGGCTTCGTATAGTATTCGAATACTGAAGCCTTATGTTAATTTTGGTGTATTAAGAGTGGTTTATTTTGCTTTAGTCGAATCTATTTTAAGGTATGGAATTCTAGCATGGGGAGACATTACTGACATCTACATTAATCAAATACACAATATTCAAAAACCAATTTTCCAAATTATGATAATGGTTAATGGAAATACATCCGTTCAAAGCTAGTTTTTAATGTCGAACAACTACATAAATTCATATCAATAACAACAAATCACTTTTCAACAGAATTTAAAACTAGGCAAACGCGTTATGTGTTGCCGCGTTGATGGATGAGCTGGAACATATCAACTTATCTTTGGATTGGTTATTATATATATACACCTTGAGATCCAAACCATTACATCACTGCCATCTTATTTCCCATTAATAATTTATATAATAATGAAGAAGGCTTTGTTTTAATCGTTTACAGTCAAGTGGTGACACTTGTTGCTTTGATTTAATAGGTATCTTAATAGCTTTGAATAATTGACACAAATAACATTATATATTTTTTTACATCGAAACGGCTGATCCGATTTGAGTAAAAGTTCGGAATAATGTGTATCATTATCAGATTGAAGTTCTCTGAGAATTTGAATCCTCTCAGATGAAATATTTTTCACGAATGTTTTCCTCTGGCTTATTCTAATGGGATTTTTGAAAACTTTGGAATGAGTTTTCTCAGAAGTTGTTCAACCGATCGTGCCTCAAAACTATACAGCATCAAGTCAGATAGGGGTTCATGTGTGTGCCAAGTTTCAACTGATTTTGAATTTTTGTCTGACCTGTGGAGCGCGAACAAAAAAACAAAAAAAAAAAACAAAAAAAAAAAAAAAAAAACAGGCACTTTTTTTTCGGTATAGTGTAATTGAGTCTTCGCTTCGCTCATCCAATTAATCTCCAGCATCATTATCGAACTAGAAATATGACAGATTTGTTCTCCCTCGGGATATTTATGATAACTACGGTACTCAAACGAAAAGATTTTTAATTCCAAAAATGTTTAAAACTTTGTCAACGGAAGTAAGTTCCTCGCAGAAAAAATAAGAAAAAAAATATATTAGAAAATCAATTATTATTAAAACAACTTGTATGAAATGTTTTTTTTTCTCCATCTTTTTTATATTCGAAATGATATCTTCTATGTTTTTGTTATTGTGTTCTCGGTACTTATGTTTTGCTTTAAAGATGTTTCGTGAAAATTATAAACCTAATGTTCAGTTAAAAAATGGTTACTATAAGTTAGATGCAAAATGTAAACTTTATGTTTATATTATAATTGGTTTATGAAAATGTAAACTTCATGTAGCCTACATATATTATGAAGAGTTTATGTACGTGATCCAGAGATATGAAAAAGAATTTATATTTTGAAAATAGACCTACAGACAAACCACATTAGTGGCTCAGTGGGTCTAGAAATAAATACGTCATGTACATTGAATAAATGAAGAACTTTGAAAAAAAAAATACCACTACTACAATGAACATGATGGATCGAACTTGACAACAATATTAAATGAAAATGTAGTTGAAAGAGGACTGAGAAGTATAAATTGGATCTCTCTATCAGAAAATGAATTTGACCATCCCAGCAAAATCTATGGTAAAATGAATGTTATATCCAATAACGAAACTACCAGTGTTTGCATAAGGCAGTCGGGCTAGGGCTGGAGTCCGAGCGTGGCTCATAAGGTGACGAAACTACCAGTGTTTGCATAAGGCAGTCGGGCTAGAGGATATGGCCTGAGAGTCCAAGTGTGGCTTATGAGGTGACGAAACTACCAGTGTTTGCATAAGGCAGTCGGGCTAGAGGAGATGGCCTGAGAGTCCAAGCGTGGCTAATGAGGTGACGAAACTACCAGTGTTTGCATAAGGCAGTCGGGCTAGGGGAGATGGCCTGAGAGTCCAAGCGTGGCTCATGAGGAGTCGAAACTACCAGTGTTTGCATAAGACGGTCACGCTAGAAGAGATGGCCTGAGAGTCCGAGCGTGGCTCATGAGGTGATGCAACTACCGGTGTTTGCATGAGGCAGTCGGGCTAGGGGAGATGGCCTGAGAGTCCAAGCGTGGCTCATGAGGAGTCGAAACTACCAGTGTTTGCATAAGACAGTCACGCTAGAAGAGATGGCCTGAGAGTCCAAGCGTGGTTCATGAGGTGACGAAACTACCAGTGTTTGCATAAGGCAGTCGAGCTAGGAGAGATGGCCTGAGAGTCCAAGCGTGGCTCATGAGGTAACGAAACTACCAGTGTTTGCATAAGGCAGTCGAGCTAGGGGAGATGGCCTGAGAGTCCAAGCGTGGCTCATGAGGTGACGAAACTGCCTGTGTTTGCATAAGGCAGTCAAGCTAGGGGAGATGGCCTGAGAGTCCGAGCCTGGCTCATGAGGTGATGCAACTGCCAGTGTTTGCATAAGGCAGTCGGGCTAGAGGAGATGGCCTGAGAGTCCAAGCGTGGCTCATGAGGTGATGCAACTGCCAGTGTTTGCATAAGGCAGTCGAGCTAGGGGAGATGGCCTGAGAGACCAAGCGTGGCTCATGAGGTAACGAAACTGCCAGTGTTTGCATAAGGCAGTCGAGCTGGGGGAGATGGCCTGAGAGTCCAAGCGTGGCTTATGAGGTGACGAAACTACCAGTGTTCGCATCAGGCTGTCGGGCTAGGGGAGATGGCTCGAGAGTCCGAGCCTGGCTCATGTGATGACTAAACTACCAGTGTTTGCATAAGGCAGTCGGGCTAGAGGAGATGGCTCGAGAGTCCAAGCGTGGCTCATGAGGTGACTAAACTACCAGTGTTTGCATAAGGCAGTCGGGCTAGAGGAGATGGCCTGAGAGTCCAAGCGTGGCTCATGAGGTGATGCAACTACCAGTGTTTGCATAAGGCAGTCGGGCTAGAGGAGATGGCCTGAGAGTCCGAGCGTGGCTCATGAGGTGACGAAACTACCAGTGTTTGCATACGGTAGTCGGGCTAGAGGAGATGGCCTGAGAGTCCAAGCGTGGCTCATAAGGTGACGAAACTACCAGTGTTTGCATAAGGCAGTCGAGCTAGGAGAGATGGCCTGAGAGTCCAAGCGTGGCTCATGAGGTAACGAAACTACCAGTGTTTGCATAAGGCAGTCGAGCTAGGGGAGATGGCCTGAGAGTCCGAGCGTGGCTCATGAGGTGACGAAACTACCATTGTTCGCATAAGGCAGTCGAGCTAGGGGAGATGGCCTGAGAGTCCAAGCGTGGCTCATGAGGTGACGAAACTACCAGTGTTTGCATAAGGCAGTCGGGCTAGAGGAGATGGCCTGAGAGTCCAAGCGTGGCTAATGAGGTGACGAAACTACCAGTGTTTGCATAAGGCAGTCGGGCTAGGGGAGATGGCCTGAGAGTCGAAGCGTGGCTCATGAGGAGTCGAAACTACCAGTGTTTGCATAAGACAGTCACGCTAGAAGAGATGGCCTGAGAGTCCGAGCGTGGCTCATGAGGTGATGCAACTACCAGTGTTTGCATGAGGCAGTCGGGCTAGGGGAGATGGCCTGAGAGTCCAAGCGTGGCTCATGAGGTGACGAAACTACCAGTGTTTGCATAAGGCAGTCGAGCTAGGGGAGATGGCCTGAGAGTCGAAGCGTGGCTCATGAGGTGACGAAACTACCAGTGTTTGCATAAGGCAGTCGGGCTAGAGGAGATGGCCTGAGAGTCCAAGCGTGGCTTATGAGGTGACGAAACTACCAGTGTTCGCATCAGGCTGTCGGGCTAGAGGAGATGGCTCGAGAGTCCGAGCCTGGCTCATGTGATGACTAAACTACCAGTGTTTGCATAAGGCAGTCGAGCTAGAGGAGATGGCCTGAGAGTCCGAGCGTGGCTCATGAGGTGACGAAACTACTATTGTTCGCATAAGGCAGTCGAGCTAGGGGAGATGTCCTGAGAGTCCGAGCGTGGCTCATGAGGTTGATACAACTGCCAGTGTTTGCATAAAGCAGTCGGGCTAGGGGAGATGGCCTGAGAGTCCGAGCGTGGCTCATGAGGTGATGCAATTGCCAGTGTTTGCATAAAGCAGTCGGGCTAGGGGAGATGGCCTGAGAGTCCAAGCGTGGCTCATGAGGTGATGCAATTGCCAGTGTTTGCATAAAGCAGTCGGGCTGGGGGAGATGGCCTGAGAGTCCAAGCGTGGCTCATGAGGTAATGCAACTGCCAGTGTTTGCATAAGGCAGTCGAGCTAGGGGAGATGGCCTGAGAGTCCAAGCGTGGCTCATGAGGTGACGAAACTACCAGTGTTTGCATAAGGCAGTCGGGCTAGGGGAGATGGCCTGAGAGTTCGAGCGTGACTCTTGAGGTGACGAAACTGTCTTATTCCAATTGGAATAACAGCAAACACAAGAATCAACTCCTTTGAAACTGGAATAATGGCAAGAGTCAGTTCGCTATTGTTCCACTCGAATAACATCAAAGCTTCTCCTGCTCTCATTCCAATCGGAATAACAGCAAATACAAATATCTACTTTTTAAAACTGGAATAATGGCAAAAGTTAGTGTGCTGTTGTTCCACTGAAATAACGTCAAAGCTCCTCATGCTGTTATCCCAATTGGTATAACAGCAAATTCAATTTTGGGTCTTGATACAAATGGTCAATCAGAGAAACTGGAATAACGTCAAAAGTTCATTTGCTGTTGTTCCACCAGAATAATGGCAAACTTTGTTGGCTGTTATTCCGATTGGAATAATAGCAAATATTTATTTGATGTACTTCCATAAATTAAGAGTAAAAATTAGGTGAGCTATTTTTCTTTTACTTCTCATAACGATAAAAGAAAAATGTGAAATATTTTGGAAAATTCTTTTTGCTATTGATCCATGGAATAATGGCAAATGAATTTATTTGCGGAACATCTGACTGGAACAACAGCAAACACTCTCATTTGCTGTTATTTCACTGAAATAACTGCGAAAAAATCATTTTCTGTTATTCCTTGGAAAATCAGCATATATCCTTCATCGGTCACTTTTGAAAAGACCAAGTTACACGATTCATTTGCCGTTATTCCATTTGCTGCTATTCCATCTCCCCTTTCGAACTGCCATGTAATAATCAATACTATTTCAAGCCATAGACCGTCGCCAATGCAAATAATGTCGAACAATTCTCTTCAGGATAATACCTTTTGTTTGTTATCCTGAGCTACATTGGATATTCGTATTTAATTAAGACGGATGATACAAATTCTAATATGATCTACAAGACTCACAGATCGCTGTGATATTTGACAATGCCCTTGCATGTACTTCAGAATATGTAAACTTCTATTGGTCCTCGACTAAACAGGGAAAATGTACAAATAAACAGGATAACAATCAATACAAAATATATTAAAGAATGGAATAGAATGACAACGCTGTCAGTGTTAGCTGGGAACAAAGCTTCATCAAATAACTGAATGTCTGAAAGGTTCTGTTTTAACTCATCTCTTTCCTAACTCATCTCATCCATTGCAAATCAGTTGATGCAGCAAATGAGATGAGTTTGGGATGAGATGAGTAAGGAAAGAGATGAGTCAGGACAGTCAATATACTTGTTCGTTTCAAATGAGATGAGTTAAGAGATGGATGAGTTCTGAAAGAGATGAGTTGGGACAGCCAATAATACTTGTTCGTTTCAAATGAGATGAGTTAGGAAATAGATAAGTTCGGAATGAGATGAGTTAGGAAAGAGATTAGGTAGGAATGAGATGGGTTAGAAAAGAGATGAGTTGGGACAGACATATTACTGGCTCGTTTCAAATGAGATGAGTTGGGACAACCAATATACTTGTTTGTTTCAAATGAGATGAGTTGGGAAATATATACGTTTGGAATGAGATGAGTCAGGAGAGAGATGAGTTGGGAATGAGATGAGTTAGGAAAAAGATGAGTAAGGACAGTCATATTACTGGCTCGTTAAAAATGAGAAGAGTTGGGACAGCCAATATACTTGTTTGTTTCAATTGAGATGAGTTAGGACAGCCAATATACTAGATCGTTTCAAATGAGATGAGTTAGGAAAGAGATGAGTAAGGAAAGAGATGAGTTCGGAATAAGATGAGTTCGGATTGAGATGAGTTTGGACGTCAACTATCTGAATGATACAGAATTCGAGTAATAACGATCAACTAAAAATAAAAATGATTACTAGTAACCCTGTGTTATTTCCATGTGTACTGGGATAAGTAGAGCAAATTATCCGATGAATGTAAGATCAATTCTCACAAATGTACGATATTCACTAATCAGTGTGAATTGGTGTAAGTTATACTGGAAAATTCACGTAGCTGTTCTTCCTATGTATTGGAATATGTATATACTAGGCAAACGCAGCATGCATTGTGAGATGAGCGAAATATCTGAATCGTAAGAGTCGTTGAAGTACAGTTCTACCTTTGCTACTTCATCGACTCTGGTATTCTCAAGAAGCTTGGTTACTTAGTATCCAACCTCCTTGGGTATTCTACTAATCATGAAACATATACAAGAATGCATTGTTGGGCGAATATCGAATCCAGAGAGCAGTGAATCTTGGCAACTTAATTCTGCTGAATCATTTCTATATATTTGGAGAATGAAAGTGGTCAATTAATTTTTTTCTTCAAAACGGCTGGTTTGAATTGCTCACAAAATGGCGATAATGTGTATCATTCATGTCTTCACATCCAGAGAGAATCTTATTTTATTTGGAGAGGTTTTATTATTCAATTTTTCTTGCCCAGCCAAATTATTCAGCCCAATCTTATGGGGTTTTTAGAAGTTTTGAGATTATATTCCTCAAAATTGGTCGAACCGATTCATTCCAAAAATTAAACTTTTCTGAGTTGGATATGTTTGCGTGTTGAAACAAAGTTTCATGTCGATCAGTTGAGCCTTGCGGCCTGTGGAGTGCCCACAGAAAAAACAGACAAAGCTCTATAAGAGTGGGATGTGGTCTTCGCTATCGCTCATCTGACTGTAATCGAACGCTTTGAGATTGTACTGACGACATTAATCAACCAATCCATTCCTTCACGCTCATGAACTAGCTGTCTTCTCCGAAGACGTCACAACCCTCAAATCGAATTCTAATGAATAATGGCAATATTTATTTCCCTAATTTTAGAGAAAACTAGGAATAATAATTTCAATTTCGGAAGATGTAATTAATTTCTTGTTCTGCAGAGACCATGAGTCATTACGTGAATATTATCGATTCTGCATAGAAACATGAGCGAAATCGAGTAATGTCTACGTCACGACTCAGAAAAACGGGTCCAGCAAAGCGAATAAATTATTTTCAAGCATCGGTATTGAGATTAGGATTCGAAGTTTTCTCTGAGATTGGGAGAATAAACTTCTCCATTATTCGTTGAAATATAGTTCCAGCGTTTTGATGTCCTCTGAATTTTACTATCAAGTTTACTTACTTGATCATGAACAAGTAAAGTCCTCGGTCTATGTAACGCCACAATTTCGTTGGCATTTGAACATGTGCAAGGCATATGGGATGCGACGGAACGTTGAACTGTTCAGCCCTCGCCAACACAGAAGGCAGTCCATACGCCACTACATAGACCATCATGAAGTCGAAAACTACGTAGTACATTATACCTAATATTGCCCAAGAATTGAGTTCGTAGATTGCCTGGAATAAAGGAAAGATATTACTGGTTTTATAATTCCAAAACATTCTGATAACTCGCTCAATCGTATATCTCCAGAATAACAAATAAGTGTATACCGTCTTAGTGGATATTTTGGTCTTGGTTTCATATATTGAGGCGTTCCCATCCAAATTTCACTCGCACCTCTATATAACACTACTTACCTCTCGGTTTAGTAACTTATTTTTACAGGCGCTAAATGACCTCGCTGTCGATGCGTCTTAAAACCCTAATATTCATTCATAACCTAGCTGATTGTGGGGTCCAAAGTCGTTAGGGAACGAATTTGTTCATCATTGTGGAAAGTTAACGTAACAATTCCGTTCAGTTCCGAAACGTAACACTCCTGATCTATTTGGATACAGTCCAAGCGTGTGTAAAGTGCGTCCATAATCAGTTCAATCATCACTATTGGACTCGAAAAGTCATTTCCATCCCAGTAAGTTAGTCGATTTCAAGACTTGTGTGAGAAGTCACGAATTAGTCGATCTTGAATTGAATAAGATTTTTTTTCCATTTTGTATTATGATGAACTTTGCATCTGCTGTTTGTTAATGGAAAGAAGTGATCATTGCCCGAGAGACTTACTTCAAAGTGGGAGATATCAACATTCGTGTGTTCTGTTCACTCTTAATACCAATGCTGATAAAGTCCGGATATATATCACAGAAACGGGTTTTACTCATAGTGTGTTCCGGACTTTTGGAAACCGAAAGACTGTTATCTGAGGCGGAAATTCATGATCACCAACAGCACAGTCCTGTTTTAGAAGTTCATTGGTTATAAACATTCAAAATGGGATGGTAAGATCGCCCTTGTGGTGCCCCGTTCAAACAATCCTATCTTTCATCCACAGCCTTAATTGAGCAACAATGATTTTGTATCTAGTTTCGATGATCAAGAGATTCGATTTTATTAGAGAAAAAAATAATGATAGGAATATGATTGGTTCACCAAGAGAATAAATGTAAGTACAACTGCACCCTTATTCTTGAGATTATTAGATTATGAGATGAGATGAGTGACAAGGGATGAGATTATCATCTCATTCCACTTTTTCATCTCACTTCTCACCGTTTTGTTATTCCCGAGTTGAAAAATCGTGAAATATGAAATGATATTTTTTTATTATATGAGAGGTCTGAGGACTCTTACCTAATAAACCACTCGAAATGTTGTGCTAGTGCTAGCTAGCTCCAAGAGGCTAGGACTTTGATTGGTTAATGTTCACTAAAAAAGCTACCAACAATGGCAAAATATAATGGAAACAAATCCACGGTCTCTTGGACTGAATAATTCATCACATTACGTAGCTCACCTCATGAGCAGGACTAGTATTTTGTGCTAACAACAATGGAAATACAGAGAAACCAGACACGTTGCCATGACAGGTAGCTCTCCTAGTGAACATCAACCAATCACAGTCCTAGCCTCTTGGAGCTAGCTAGCACTAGCACGAAATTTATCAGGTAAGGGTCCTGGAGCCTCTAAGAGGCTACCAGATTATGGCCAATAGCGGCCCGTGAAAATATAAACAAATAGATAAACTACCTCTCCTAGTTAATTATCTCAGTGGCAGTGATACAAAGCCATTTCGAGTGCTACGTACAATATTTTACAACTCACTTTGACATTTCACTAAAGCCTGTATAACCTATGACTATCGATAACGTAACGGGATAAGCAACACGGCATAAGTCCTATCCTTTTAACATTAGGCCGTTTTCACCATGATGGAATCAGCGCGCTTTCGTGTACATTTGTGAGATTCGCAATTTCAAATCAAATCGTACGTTTCAGACTCGTATTCCAATATATAGTACATAGTTGTACAATTGCATTGATTTCAATCTTTCTCGTAGATGATTAGTGATTATCCAGTTATCAAATGGTAAATATAGCAGTAGGGCTCTTGACTAGGGGACTGAATGCTTTTACAGACGTATTTTAAATTTAGATTGGCTAATTCAAATGAAATTTATACCAATATTGTTTAATGCAGTTGGAAAGAGCTGGATTCACAGATTGCATTACATCTATTACTTGTATAGATCAACACACAATAATACCAGCAAATCATCATAACATTTGTAAGGCAGCATCCCTTTGATATACGCATGGTGCGAAAGGAAACCGCCATGTTGCTTATCCCGTTACGTTATTGATAGTCATAGGTATAACAAGGGGAATGGGTTGCAATTGAATGCAATCAATTGGTTCCTCAAGGTCACTCCAAACAACCGAATGACCTATTACACACAACCAAATGGCCGGGCTGGTTGAATGGTTCACAGCCTCCTTGAGGCACGGCCTGCTTGTCACGATTTACAAAATAGTCAAGAATTGTTCGAACAAAATAGCATTAACCACAATTACCCACTTGGTGACGTCAAATATCAGAGCCACATTGAATTTTAAGATTCTTCAATGTGAATTTTAATGACGTATTGTAATCAAGAAGATTGTTTTCGGACATTTTCTTGTCCGAATGTGTCTAAAAATAGAATTGTGGTTAATGCTATTGCCAAGAATTGATTTTTATGTTTTATTATTATGAATAATTTCGACCACAAACCTCACTGATGACAATATCGACTGTTGATGTATTTAGACAAACGTCAATGTTCTGACATTGAAATCAGCTGTTCGCTATTTGGTTTCCTATTGTATGCATTGAATCACGCGGGCTCTATTCAGTGAATGCAACCCGAGAATATGGAACTATTCCTATGGAACTATGGAACTAATTGGACTCTATTCAAACAGCCAAATAGAAGTGAGTCATCTGCGCATGCGCGCACCAATTGCAACCAACCCATTCGGGCTATTCATTCCTCGTGTAATACGGCCTCAACCAAATGGGTGGTGAGATTCTCAAGTGGAATGTGGAATGAATGGAATGTGAAATTGGTGTTTCGTGAATACCAATCAGCCATTTTCAGTGAAATTACCGGAATTCCACCTACAAAGTCTCATCTCATGATCTCCTAATCTCGAGAATAAGGGTCCTGGTCAGAAAACTGACCCAATCAATTTCGTGCCAGGCCAGTCCAGCTCCAAGACGCCAGGACTTTGATTGGTTTGATTGGTTAATGTTCACTAGGAGAGCTACCTGTCATGGCAACGTATCTGGTCTCTGTATTTCCAATGTTGTTATCACAGAAACTCAGCCCTGGCACATCAAGTGGGTTTCGATATGTGAAGAATCATTCAGTCTAAAGCCTGAATTACACACTTCAACTTATTCTTCAATTGTATCAACTCAACCCATGAATTCACGAATTCATGAAAAGAATCTTGAAATGGCCATTTACACTATTCAATTAGTTGAAAGATGTCAAATGTGATCAGAATTTAGCTGAACAAGCGTATCTTGCATTTAGTATGCAGTGCATACAATACTTGGACATGCCTATCTGCATTCACAGAGGCTGTGGCTATCAAATGTCAAACTCGAACAATGCTTACAGTTAACGTGAAGTATTTCTGTACGAAAACGGTATTCAAATAATTGGATTCGTATATCATTTTAATTTTAATTTGTATTTGTATACACTTGATTTGAACTATGACCATCAATAACGTAACGGGATAAGCAACATGGCGGTTTCCTTTCGCACCATGCGTATATCAAAGGGATGCTGCCTTACAAATGTTATGATGATTTGCTGGTATTATTGTGTGTTGATCTATACAAGTAATAGATGTAATGCAATCTGTGAATCCAGCTGTTTCCAACTGCATTAAACAATATTGGGATGAATTTCATTTGAATTAGCCAATCTAAATTTAAAATACGTCTGTAAAAGCATTTAGACCCCTAGTCAAGAGCCCTACTGCTATATTTACCATTTGATAACTGGATAATTACTCATCATCTACAAGAAAGATTAAAATCAATGCAATTGTACAACTATGTACTATATATTGAAATACGAGCCTAATACGTACGATTTTATTTGAAATTGCGAATCTCACAAATGTACACGAAAGCGCGCTGATTCCACCATGGTGAGAACGGCCTAGTGTTAAAACGATAGGACTTATGCCGTGTTGCTTATCCCGTTACGTTATCGATAGTCATAGATTTGAACAAAATAAAAGTATCTCCAGAAGATTTGAACTACGGACCTCTGGACTAACAGGTTGGTGCTCTATGCTTTAGACCACTCCAACAGATGAAAATTGCCCGAAATTGACTGGTACATCATCCAACAAAAACGAAAGTGGATTTTTATAAGAGCTTGTGAATTAATTATTTCACCACATTTTAGAGAAAAAAAAGATAATTGAGCGCGATGCGGTATATGACAATTTTACCTTAAAATTCAATTGATATTTTTTAATGGCTCAGAATATCTCTCTCTGAAATTCAACCACAAAATCAGTGCAAATTATTAATTGGAAATTTCGAAGTGAGATAAAATGGCGGCATCGGAAATCTCTGCCTTGATGGATCAGCTCCTGATTGGTTCGTTTCCTTCATGTCCCTTCATGTCATGAAGAAAAATAGAACATGCTATATATCATAAAAGTTGAGCTAAACTTGTGTTCCATGTTTTTGAGGAAACCGCTTTTCTTCAATTCTACCATTTAGACAGTTCAACTTCATGAATTCATGAGTTGAGTTGATACAATTGAAGAATAAGTTGAAGCGTGTAATTCAGGTTCAAGAGATCGTGAATTTATATTCATTATATATCTTCATTGTTGAAAGCATTTTCAGTGAACATTAACCACTCAAAGTTGCAGCCTCTTGGAGCTAGCTAGCACTAGCACGGAATTCCAGGTGTTTCACCAGGTGAGGGTCCTACGTCAGTCCAGAAGGGGATGCTACCTTCAAATATCCCAACACTGCTGCTTTGAGATATGTTTTGATCTCTTAATATTATGTCATTGATTGAATTGTCTAATTTTTTTCAAATCGTAATAGTCAACCTTAACCCTTCTATACTTGCGAGATCCCGTCATGAAGATTCCAAAGTCTCCTGAAGGGCCATCACACTCATTTAATATGATAATATACAATTGGTGACAATATAATTATAAAATATTCCCACGAACAATACCAACATCTCATTCCTTTTTGTCCATTGAAGTATCGGCGAAATTAATTATGTATTATTTATTGTGGTTAGTCGATTAATCAACTCGAGAAGTTTTACCTCTGGATTCTCCACCATGAATTGGTAATGTACGTAATGCTTGACGATGTCGAAGACCAAGGCCCAGCCCAAGTAGTGTAAAATACTAAGGGTGAGATCAGTCATCCTTGTCGTAGTCCACGGCTGATATTCCTTGGCCATCTAGAAAATAAACAATATGAGAAACATCCATGATAATTTATATTAAGTACTCATCATTGTTATTTTTGAAATAGTTCGAGTAACGATGTCAGATGGAACGTTGAACTATTCATAACCACAAGAATAAATATAAGAATACCACAAAATTTATCGTGACTCCATAATTAGATGAGTGTAGTGAAGATTTTCATTTCATATACACAAAAATTGCCTTCGTTGTAACGTTTTTTGTCTCATTCTGTACATGTCAGGAAAAAAACAATCAACTTGAAACTTTTCCTACAGTTTCAACCAGGATAGGTTGGAATTGTTTTCCAGAAAAAAAAGATTCAGCGATTTTTCTGGAAGAGAATCGGACAGTTTGGAGAATACCCATAAGAATAACCCGGTTGGAGAATACTCAGAATACCAAATTTCCTCAAAACTACAAAGTTTTCAGTGAATATGGAGAAAATCATTATACATATTTTCAGCGACTCTCGCAACAATCGGATGAGAAATGACGAAATGAAGAAACGAGAAATGAGAAATGAGAAATAGAAAGTCTACATTCTATGGCATATTGGGATCAATTGGTTCTGAGAAGTGTTTGAGCGACAGGACTGGTTGCAGCACTAAACATCAACAAGTTACAGGTAAGGTTTCCGAACGTTTGAAGTAATCCAAGATCCGTAGATGTGAATTAGGCTGGCAGAATATTTTTCATTCTGAATTTCCACACTTCTAACCTCGACTCACAACGCACATCCCGCGTATTCCTGGTTATCTGAATATGAACTTTATCTTCTGTGAAGCATGATTCGCTACATTTTACGTACCCCGATTTCAAACTCTTTGTAAACGATGACTGGCCCAAGAAGCAACGGAATATACAAATTATAGGCCATGAAATTGAGTAATCCACGTAATTGATTCATTTGAGTGCCTTCGTATTGGCGTGATTCTGCCAATCTGCAGTCAATATTCTTGCTTCGTTTCAACTTCTTGTCCACACTTTTGTCTCTCGGCGGATCTGCGCCGGTCGTATGTCGGTCCGGCGCTGGATTCTCGCTCGCTTCAATGTAGTCGAGTGAATAACTGAGGCATTTCAGGGCAATCCAGCCATTAACACCAGCTATGAAGTCGAACGAGATTTGGCCTAATTGTATTAATCGTGTTGATTTTACCTGTGAAGTAATAAGAACATTGTATGTTTGTAGAGTTACCATAGTAACTACAGAATGTGAGGACGAACTCAATAATAATGATGATTATCATCATTATTATTGATTATTGACACCAACAGCTGGGTTATACGGGAGTACAAAGGAGCAGGTGATTGGGCAACTGTGAGGTGATGATAAATGAGAGGACGTTCTCCATGTCTTATGCTGGACCAGAACGTACGCTCAACGGTGACTCCAGTTCCTGAAGCGTGCCTCAGCTTACTGAGCTTCCAAGTGCTGACGCTATGATTGTGGAGTTTACAATTTGTAGCTCTCTCGGTTGCTACAGACACCTCGTCGGAGTGTGGGGGCTTGCGTAGCTCTGCGATCTCCAGAGCTGTTGTCGGGAGTGATATATTCGCTCCCAAAAGCGTCACTTATAGCAATATGGTCTGGAGTGAGGGTCCAGACTAAATTTGGACCGTCTCGGTCGAGTGAAAGATTTTTAGTGATCGTAGTATATAGTGGGAGTACTGAACTACGAGTTTGTATTTTATTTCATTTGCTTGTCTCTTTTGTCCTCATCTATTGTCTACTCTCATCTTATTGTAGATCATCTCTCACTTTCTTTTTTCTGTCTCACTCCTCTCATGTGCTTGAATCATCCACTGAAACGTTGACGACCATGGAAAGTACACGGACTTTAACGTAAGCCCAAAATGCCCTCGTTGTCGACGCGCATTTCAACCTGAACACTAACTAACTAACTGAGCGGAAGTGAACGTAAGTTTGATTGTATTTGTCAACAAAGTTAGTTTCCTTTTATCACTACCAGATTATTTTTGATCGATTGGTTTTGAGTTAAGTCGATAAATTGTGAAATATTGTCGGATGATCCGAAACGAATTGATAAACTGTTCAAAAAAACTCGATTTAACCGATTTACTGTATAAGATATGATTGGAATTTCATATGGCTTGAAATTTCATGTGTGAAAATTGAGATGATTAGGATACTAACTAAATGGGGAAAAAGGTGATGAAATGACCACGCTGTCTCAAGAAAGAGGAGGATATTTGGTCGGCTAGAATCCGACACAATACCTGCAATTTAACTCGAGGGGTTCTCAGGCAAGATTTCCCCTCCTTCAAGAAAAAATTTAAAAATAGTATATATATTCAACATTTTTGGTATGAAGTTTGATGACCATCAAGAGGTATCTTCAAATTTCATTTAATTCCATTCAATCATCAGTCCAAATTGATCATTGCATAGGATTATGCAAACAATATATGGCAAGTGATCAAAAGTACATCAATTAAAGAATAGTGGCAGAGTAGGTGTTATTTTGTATGAATACGAAGAACATACACTTTGTTCAGTGATGATAATTCATGGTATGATATGTTAAATAATAAACTATACTTGAATATGAATACAAAATACTTGTGACTTCATCGTCATAGTGCTATCTTGCATGTTGCATACCGGCTTGATTGCAGACGTTCAAGATCTAAGTTGGCAACGGTAAACCAATCCTCTTATCAAGATACAGTTTCTGTTTGGATGAACACCAGTATTCAATACGTGCATGCTCGAAGAGCTTTGGTTCGTAGGATGTTCTCAACCCTTTTGAAATAATGGTCAAAAATCAACATGTTGCCACCAGTTTTTCCTTGTTTTCACGATTTTTTCAGATTGGTGTAATATGAAATAGGAATTTCCAATGGGCGTGGGGACACAAATATACTCACTGTGGGCTCATTTCAAAAATAATCGAACTGATTGGTCCCACGGTTTACACCACCATGTGTCAGCAGCCAAACGCCTGCATTAGGCGCTTCTTGTCCTGTTTTAACCGTCCCCTGGCTGGAGTTATTTATTTATTTTTTTAATTGAACAAAAGACTATGAATCATACATATGAATAATTGAACTGTCACTTGATGTCCACAAAGCCCCAAAGAGCTTGACTGTGGATGAACATATAAAAATAATGGGAAGATTATTGTATAATGCGATGGTTGAAGCAGAAGTAACATAACAAGTTCGAATAAATTACAAACTGAATTGAATATGTTGGAGAATGTACAAGGTGAAGTGAATTATTGGAAGTGAATAGTGAATATTAATATAACAAATAAGAAGTGGAAAATTCGAAATAATGCGAGCACTAAGTAACACGTTTAATACCACACAATCCTCAGTTGAGTTAAATAACCACTTCTTAATTTCTAATTCAATTGACTGATATTTGTCCATATCTCTTGAATTCACTGGCATTCCATTGAATTTAACGGGTACAGTGTATTCAAGTTGTCTTTGTCCATATTCATTATTTTAATCAGGAATTTCAAAATCGTTTAGGAGTCTTAATCTGGTGTTTAAGGGGTGATAATTTATAATTTTGAATCTATCATCAACATAGATCTTACAAATAAAATGCATATTCAAATGATTCACCAACAGCTGAAACATTGCAGTATTCATAAAGGGAATTTATCTCATCTTTATTGGTTGTCTTGAATTGAGTTGGGGTAATACATTTTAAAATTTCACTTTGAAGCGAACAAATTTGATGTAATTGAGTGTCAGTCGCATCTCCCCATGCTAACAATCCATGATAAATAATAGATTCTATCAATGCTATGTGAGCAGTGCGCAATAAAGAGAAAGGTGGAATGTTTTTGAGAGTATTTAATTGAAAAGCGCGAAATCTCAGTTTACAAAAGAAACGGTCAATATGGGGTCGCCATGTTGAATTTTTATCTATGGTTACACCCAAAATAACATATGTTGCAACAACTTCAATATTAAGGGGGAACAACACCGGAAATCCTAAATTCTACATTTTACACCCGATCGAGTTGAATTTTCTCAGTGTGGTCTCACATTACTACCAAAAGAATATAAATTCAAAATAACATTTTATCTCCAACGTTTTTTTTTTTAAATCAAAACCCATATTTTGTCACTGGTCACGGAGACACTTTTTTTGTGAGAAACGGCTTGAGAAAAGTGGTTTAGAAAAATCTCATAGTCTCCTCGAGAGTGCATTCGACAAAGTAATGCATTGGTGGTCCTTCAATTTTTTTTTTGTAAGAATGACAAATTTATCTATTCCACACCTTTTTTCAAGTTTTTCAATGTTGTCTTTTTCAAAAATTGTTTTAGGCATGATATCCTCGAGATATACTGTTGGTAATGCATAACTTTGTTCATCATCCAGTTCATGAAGTATACACACAAAATTGTGCAATTCCATTCAAACGAATAGATTTCATTCACTTCTCCCTTCCGAATTTGTTGGAAAAAAAGTTGACCAGAAAACAGCCATCAAACATTTAACTGTTTTCCGTTCTGAAGCTAATTTGGCTTGAAACTGTATGATTGAAAGTCAAATATGAAATATACTGGTGGATCAATCCACATTATTTCCTCAGTAGCTCAAAAAGAAGATATTAAATAAATGATCATAAAAATGTTAAATTCCAACAAATGGTCATATTTCAGTATTGTCCCCCCTTGAATAAGCACCATTCGCCACCAAGACTGCAGCTCATCTGGTTCATCTTTGGTATATCTTTGTTGAATGGGGAACATATATGCATGACTTTACTTTTTTCAGGATTTTCAACTGAATTTTTGTCGTGGGTATATTTCAAAATATTTGAAAATACCTACTGTAATTTATCTGTTGCTACATTGGAATCTCGATGTGAAGAAATCAAAATCGTATCGTCGGTACATATACATCTGACATGGGTTGTGACATGAGACTCATGGGTTGTGAGATGTGAAGTAGCCTATTGACCAACGCAACACTCGATACATTTCGATAAACACTCACCAGATAGTATATAGGCAGCTGGGTGAAGCAGACGATACTGGTCAGCCACAACAAAGACCTGCTCTTTGCTTGCATTACAATGAAGAACACAATTGGATGGGCGAGGAAGAAAAGCGCTAATGAGATGTGGAAATATAACGTTATGAAAGCC
>OZ023338.1:17086685-17099185 GCA_964007535.1 Brachyptera risi | reverse complement strand
CAGTGTAGGGCCAAAGTGGAGTCTGCGTGACCCCATTTAACTGCAGACATATGTTCTTGTTTTCGGACGGAAAACTTTCTGCCCGTTTTCCCAATGTATGTCTGATTACATTCAGCACGGGGTATCTCATATACACCCTTTCCATCCAGTGGAACGAAGTCCTTTTGGCTTTTTAATAGATGGTCAATTTTTTGGTGGGTCGTGAAAATTGGCCTGATATTTTCTCCTCTAAGAATCTTAGCAATTCTGTCTGTGGTTCCACGTACATAGGGCAAGTAGGCTTTTTTCCGTCCGAAAACAAGAGCATATGACTGCAGTTAAATGGGGTCACGCAGACTCCACTTTGGCCCTACACTGCAAATCATCGGGTCACTCTATAGATTTCGCCAATACAAAAGCAATAGCCTCTGAGATGCGACTCGCATCATTCGAGAGGCTACTGAGATAGAGAAACGGCCGCATACCATCAATGAAAGAGACGACAGCCAACGTTCACCCAACGCATGGAAGCCAGCGTTAGCCCCATTCCAAGTTCCACCAACATCAAGAACATCTTCACAAACAACATCAACAGTGCACGAAAAAACAAGACCGATGACACGTAGCCGTCGAGAAGATTGAATGACTAGCATCTTGTACCTTTTTACTTCTCAGAAAACTTCATACACTTCAAACATTTGTATAGTTCCGATCTTGATTTTCTTCTTCCTTGTTTTCATTCACGATAATTCATTTTTAATTTTTACGTTTTTATATTCTCAATGTAATTTCTATTATATATTGAATTGTATATATTTCTATTGTAATTTCCGATAATTTTTCAAAAACTCCCTTCAATGAAGTCCAATTGCATTGATCCACGGTTTCTATATACTCTGTTATTTTATACTTTTTATTTGTCTTCATTGGACCTTGTTCCTATTTTTGTATCTAATATGTATTTGATTTGATTGTTTGTGTGGTTTTTTGAGAGCTTATCAATCCTTTCAGAAGTTGTGACTGTGTCTGTCCTTTGATAAAGACTGGTGCAATCCAGTTGAAATGTCAGATTTCTTTGATGAATACATTTATTAAAAATATATACGGTTTCACCCTGGAGTATTCATTATTTCCATACATTATGACCGTCGAATCAACATTTCGTTCTCATATATATATATATATATATATATATATATATATATATATATATATATATATATATATATATATATATATATATATATATATATATATATATATATGTGTTGACGGAGATTCTCGTGGCCGATGGTACATGGTAATATAATTTCTACGGTTGTGCCACGTCTTGTAGATGACGGAGATCGACGTTTCGAAGGAATTTCATCCTTCATCTTCAGGTGTCTTGTCGGGACGAACATCAGCAATCGAATGACTGGGGCTGTCTCGATGCGTCGTTATGAGTCTAATCCGTGATCGAAGCCGGTCCAATGGCTGCTTCTCGTCAAGTTTTTTCCTGTCTGATTGGGGCGGTCGAAAATTGAGTGTTCTGATTGGTCGACACAGTTCAGTGTGCTCAAGTCGGTCTCTGGAGATGGTGTTTCCACTTGGCAGTCTGGCTTCGAGTAGTGGGGCGCCGAGCCGTTGGCGATGCGGAAGGTGGGCGTGCAGTTGCCGGCAGCTCAGTCGACGTGGCTCCCGTAGTCTGAGCGGTCACCCATCCAACTTGTGGCCCGAGAGAATGTTGCTTAACTATATGCTGTGAACGAGTGACTGGAGGCGACGTGCTACTCGGGTCCGGTTCACGGCGACTTTCGCTAGGGATCTGGACAACCTTGTTGGTTGGATCTTCCATACTTCCTTTCGACTTTGTTCCAGGCTGTGCTATCTTGTCCAGTATTGGCTTCCATGTATGTGGTAATCGCCGAGCATCATCCCTCTTGTTCAGATTCTGAGGATGTCGTTCAATCTCGAGTGCTTCCCGGATTATTCTAGCATACAGGTGGGGAACGGATGCCAACGACTTCATTCCATCAAAGTTTATTGTATGTCCCTTTGTGGAGGAGTGTTGTGCCAAGGCAGAGTTCTTCTCGTTTTTAGCGACGTAGTTTTTGTGCTCTTGCAGTCGTGCTGACATCTTTCTGCCCGTCTGCCCTATGTATGTTGCAGCACAGTCCTCACAAGGTATCTCGTACACCCCTTGATCCTCCAAATGTATCTTGTCTTTCGGACTTCTAAGTAGCTCCCCGATCTTTTTGTCTGTTGAGAATACTGTTTTGATGTTTTCTGCTGCCAGAATTTTGCTGAGAAGGTCTGTGGTTCCTTTGATGAATGGAAGGTAAGCGAACGCTCGAGGTTCCTCTTTCTCCGTTGTTTCTACGCGAGGTTTCAGATTCCACGCTTTTTGGATGAGGCGATTTGGGAAACCATTCTGTTCCAAAGCCTTGTGGAGGGTTCTGTATTCAGTATTAATGTTGTCCATGTCAGCTATTCTGCGTGACCGTGCGGCTAGAGTATTGGCTACTGACCTTATCTGTGCTGGATGATGGTGTGAAGCTGCATTGAGGTAACGATTGGTGTGCGTGTCTTTTCTGTATACTGTATGACCTAAATGTCCGTCTGGTTTCTTAATAACTAGAACGTCGAGGAAGGCCCTTAGAGAGCCTTTTTTGGCCCTTAGAGAGTTGAGAAAGAATACAGATATCATAGTACTCCCCGCCGACAAAGGTAACGCCACCGTCCTTCTGAATTCAGAAGATTACAAGGAAAAGATGTTGGAAATACTTAATGACCCAGCTTACAAAGTCACAACTCAGGATCCCACGGTCTACTTAGAAAAGACCACTCGCACCCTCATATTAGCGTCACCTATAGAAACCACGGTGAAGAGACACATATTACCCCGAGCCAACGCTTCGCGTATACCAAAATTATACGGTCTGCCCAAAGTTCACAAAACAGGCAACCCACTCAGACCCATTGTCAGTGCCATAAACTCTCCCACTCAAGACCTGGCCCGATTCCTGGCCAAACAGCTTCAACCTCTAACAGAAGACGCTAAATCATATGTAAAGAACTCGACACATTTTGTGGACCTGATTCGAAACATCCAGCTAGAACCAGATGACCTCCTAGTCAGTTTTGACGTAGTCTCGCTGTTCACGAGAGTCCCGATCCTTGAGGCTTTGGATATAATAACAGAAAAATATAAACCGGCAGAACACATCATGAAGTTATCTCATCACTGCATGAACACCACCTATTTCATTTTCGATGGCACTTTCTATAAACAAGTTCAGGGGGCACCGATGGGTTCACCTCTCTCCCCAGTGGTGGCCAACCTCTATATGGAGGATTTCGAGAATCGTGCCCTCGACTCTTCACAATTCAAGCCTAAGTACTGGTACAGATACATCGATGACACGTTCGTAGTATGGCAACACGGACCCGATAAACTCAAGGACTTTCTCGACCACCTTAACCAACAACATGTGAACATTCAATTCACTATGGAAATAGAATGTGATGACGCACTACCCTTCCTCGACGTTCTAGTTATTAAGAAACCAGACGGACATTTAGGTCATACAGTATACAGAAAAAACACGCACACCAATCGTTACCTCAATGCAGCTTCACACCATCATCCAGCACAGATAAGGTCAGTAGCCAATACTCTAGCCGCACGGTCACGCAGAATAGCTGACATGGACAACATTAATACTGAATACAGAACCCTCCACAAGGCTTTGGAACAGAATGGTTTCCCAAATCGCCTCATCCAAAAAGCGTGGAATCTGAAACCTCGCGTAGAAACAACGGAGAAAGAGGAACCTCGAGCGTTCGCTTACCTTCCATTCATCAAAGGAACCACAGACCTTCTCAGCAAAATTCTGGCAGCAGAAAACATCAAAACAGTATTCTCAACAGACAAAAAGATCGGGGAGCTACTTAGAAGTCCGAAAGACAAGATACATTTGGAGGATCAAGGGGTGTACGAGATACCTTGTGAGGACTGTGCTGCAACATACATAGGGCAGACGGGCAGAAAGATGTCAGCACGACTGCAAGAGCACAAAAACTACGTCGCTAAAAACGAGAAGAACTCTGCCTTGGCACAACACTCTTCCACAAAGGGACATACAATAAACTTTGATGGAATGAAGTCGTTGGCATCCGTTCCCCACCTGTATGCTAGAATAATCCGGGAAGCACTCGAGATTGAACGACATCCTCAGAATCTGAACAAGAGGGATGATGCTCGGCGATTACCACATACATGGAAGCCAATACTGGACAAGATAGCACAGCCTGGAACAAAGTCGAAAGGAAGTATGGAAGATCCAACCAACAAGGTTGTCCAGATCCCTAGCGAAAGTCGCCGTGAACCGGACCCGAGTAGCACGTCGCCTCCAGTCACTCGTTCACAGCTTATAGTTAAGCAACATTCTCTCGGGCCACAAGTTGGATGGGTGACCGCTCAGACTACGGGAGCCACGTCGACTGAGCTGCCGGCAACTGCACGCCCACCTTCCGCATCGCCAACGGCTCGGCGCCCCACTACTCGAAGCCAGACTGCCAAGTGGAAACACCATCTCCAGAGACCGACTTGAGCACACTGAACTGTGTCGACCAATCAGAACACTCAATTTTCGACCGCCCCAATCAGACAGGAAAAAACTTGACGAGAAGCAGCCATTGGACCGGCTTCGATCACGGATTAGACTCATAACGACGCATCGAGACAGCCCCAGTCATTCGATTGCTGATGTTCGTCCCGACAAGACACCTGAAGATGAAGGATGAAATTCCTTCGAAACGTCGATCTCCGTCATCTACAAGACGTGGCACAACCGTAGAAATTATATTACCATATATATATATATATATATATATATATATATATATATATATATATATATATATATATATATATATATATATATATATAAATATATATATATATACATATATATATATATATATATAGATACATATATATATAAATATATATATGAATATATATATATATATATATATATATATATATATATATATATATATATATATATATATATATATGAGTATATTTATATATATATATATATATATATATATATATATATATATATATATATAAATATATATATATATATATATATATATATATATATATATATATATATATATATATATATCCATATATATATATATATATATATATATATATATATATATATATATATATATATTCGAATATATATATATATTTGAATATATATATATATATATATATATATATATATATATATATATATATATATATATATATATGTATATATATATATATATATATATATATATATATATATATATAATATATATATATATATATATATATATATGAATATATATATATATATATGTATTCATATATCCATATATATATATATATATATATATATATATATATATATATATATATATATATATATGTGTGTGTGTGTGTGTGTGTGTGATACCGTTTTGGTGAAATCATAAGAATGTGAGCATTCTGGGTCATGAACCCAGCCCCCAAGACCTCTTGGTTTGTACTCAAAGCTCTAACCAACTGAGCTGAATAGCCACAGATATTCGAGTCAAATAATTGACACATTTTCATGATAAGACAAATTTGAGTAACGACTCTCATGGGCTGTGTCTTCACAGATCAACAGGTTCCAAGGTGTAACGATTGCACGCTACCACAGACCTTTTGTTTCTCTTTCAACCATTCAGCTGGATTCACAATGCGAACTGATGATAAGTGACTGATACCTAATAGCACTCACGTAGACTTGAATCAAAGAATTAATTTTGACGGAAATTACTTACTTTCCCCGAGTCCTAGCTGTCTTAAGATGACTGATTTAAATTGAAATCTACATGTTAGAAAACTGTGAATGAGCGGTTCAACGAGCGGGAAAGGTTCCTCCTCCCTTGACTTCCTGTCGTTTCGAATTCACGACTTCTAATTGGTCAGACTAATGATCAGAAACTGATGATTAGTACTTAAGTTTAAAGTTAGTTACCTTTCAAGGTCAGTCACTAATAATATACACAATGTGAACGTCAACACTGATTCCGTATCTGCCAACTTTAGTTAATAATTAGTTCGCATTGTGAATCCAGCTTCACCTGGGCTCAGGATTTGTATTGTACAACATTTCTACATGGATACGATCCATTGACTATATGTGTGAATGTTTTTGTCAAATCACAGGGATTTGTCTTGTCATGTGAATGTGTCGATTATTCGACTTGAATCTCAGAGGCTATTTATCTCAGATGGCTAGAGTTTTGGGTACAAACCAAGAGGTCCTGAGTTCAAGTCCCTGAATTACCACATTTCAATTATTTGACGAAAACTTACACACACATATATATATACATATATATATATATATATATATATATATATATATATATATATATATATATATATATATATATATATATATATATATATATATATATATATATATATATGAATATATGAATTCATGAATATATGTATATATATATATATATATATATATATATATATATATATATATATATATATATATATATATATATATATATATATATATATATATTCATATGTATTATTCATATTTCATAAGATGCATTGAGGGTAGCGTTTGCCCGTTCGAGATTATGTCTTCACTTCCTGTTCCTCCCATGTTAAAAATATGTTTCGGTTCTTGGTCCGCGCATCTAGAACTGTCGACCAAGCCATAAAAGAAACTAACTTTCACGGTGACGATGGCTGAGCTAATGACAGCTGTCATAAACACTCACATAAAGTTGGGTTAAAGTATACTTCTTTACTCAATTGAATCATGCGTACATATTCTAGACCTATGATATTATGGAAGTGTTTCATGATTACGCAAATCATTTGGTATTTTATAAGTGCATCTAGATACTTGATATGGCATCGTTATCGTACAAGAAGACTATACTCACTCGAAACAAGTAAGTGGGCCTACCAGCATTGAATTTATAGTGTTTTGGTATCATTCTTTGTTTTAGCTGAAAGCCGAGAATTAGGCCCAGTCATTTACTGTAGGACCTAGCTGAGCCTATTGACCTTTGAATTTCACCTGGGAGTAGAATTGAGATCTTGACCTGAGTTTATACCGCAACTGATTGCCCGGTCGTTCAATGCCCAGAATCTACGGTAGGCCTAGACCAATTCGCTGCCGAATAGGCTTGGGTCTATTGTTTGTGAGGTTATAACCTAGACCCAGCAATTCTAGGCATAGGGTTTGAGTTCATTATTTCAACGCGTAGGCCATCTTTACAGCCTACTTGTCACTGTCGGCCTGCCTGGGCTGATGCATTGAACACTACAAATTCAATGACTTATCTAGGTAGACTTGGCATTACAATGCTCAGTATTTCGATGGCTCAGCCTGCAACTGCTTCATCTGAGGCTGTAGCTGAATGCTCAGGTCATGTCCCAATCAATTGACGAAGAAAGTGACAAATGCAACAGCCCTAGTCAGGCTTGGTAGGCATATATAAAATCAATAATTATACTGTAATAATGAATTGACTCTATTCTCAAGTTACAGTAATATCAACGAAACAATAAAAATGACGACAAATAATAGGCCTAATAGCCTTTGTCTGTGTCAATACCAAGCTCCACTGCAACAGTGAAGAGAACATTTTCTGCTTTCAAATACATCAAGTCTTAGGCCTACACAAGATTCAAGCATAGGCAAGAACGACTAACTGGACCAGCTCTGTTCTCTAAAGAAAAGTTAGTGTTATTGCTTGTCAATTAAAATTATATTGATATCCGGTTCAACGACGCAGTGCACTGATGACCAACATCAATTCGTGTCGGTGAAAAATATATGATATGGGATGTTCTCGGATAGTTGGAATTGTTGAGGAACCATCTCATTATTGACCAGAAGGAAACAATCCACGAAAAACCACTGTCAAAGATGGTCGACCATGGCGGGAATAGAACCCCGGTCTCCTGAATTACGGTTCAGTGGGCTAGCCACTCGACAACATGTCTCTTACAAATTTCACGTCTACATACGAGGCATTTTGATCAGGCAGTTTACCCCAAAACAGAGGATGAAGTTTGAATTCAAATAGCAAGTTCAAATAACAAGTAGGATCATTGTGAACGTCTTCTTGATCGAGGAATTGACTGTTTTTCTCATCTGTGTGAAATGTTCTTCCTAGGCCTGGATGATTTCAATGAAGACAGAAGGAATAATATTGAAATGTCATACAAATAATTAACGTATACATGAACACATATATTTATATATTTCCTTTTCTGTTCTTATTGATTCTCATCCATTGTTCATTCATTTCATTCATTCATTCATTCATCATTCATCACCTTTGTTCCTCAATTAAGGCAATGGATGCAAAATGGGATCGTTCATAAGGATAACTACGAGGGCGATCTTATCACCCCTAATTAGATGAGCGTGAGCGAAGATTCCATTTCACTCTTATAGGGCTAATTTTTTGTCTTCATGTTTTTTTTGTTTTTTTTTTGTTTGTGGGCACTGCACAGGTCGCAGGGTTTTTATGATCAACGTGAAACTTTTTTTGTACGGGCCAACTTTTACAACTTAGAACTGTATAGTCTTTGGAATGAATCGGTTGATTAGATTTTGAGAAATATCATGTCAAAGTTTTTAAAAACCCCAGAAGATTAGGCTGGGTGAGAAAATTTGAAAAAATGAAACCTCTCGGAAAAAAATTTCCTCTGAGTGTTCAAACATGGATGATACACATAACCACAATTTTTTGAGCAATTCGAAAAAGTCGTTTCGAAGAAAAAAATTCAAATAACTGTTTTTTATACATCAAATATATGGAAATGATCCCAGATTCACTGCTTCCTAGATTCGATATTTGCCCAAGCGTTAAATATTCTTCATATTTGTCAAGATGTGTAGAATACCAGAGAAGATAAAGTAGCAATTAAATGAAGGACAAAGTGTGTAGAATACCAGAGTCGATAAAGTAGCAAATGTAGGACTGTTATCATACCTTATTCAGATATCTCGCTCATCTTACAACGCATATTTCGCGTTTGCCTAGTAAAATACCTATATATTCAAGATGCTGATCAGTGCTCTAATCTGTAGCCCAGTGGTATACGAACCTCATTTCATATCGTTCATCACAAAATAATATTCTTTAAATCCAGTTCTACTTTCCAATAATGTCAGACCTCACATCAAGTGTTGATGGTTGATAACTAGGTTGCTTATGCATTTCAGGAGATGTGGCCAGACCGATAACATCCAAAGCCTTCGAGTTTCATCGGAAGGATGCTCACAGCTGACAGTGACAGATGACATTTTCATGAGAGTTTACACCAAAACTTGTCCAAATATTACGATTCCACGTGGCCCCATCTGATGATACAACGTCCACAAAGAAGCCACTGTTCTCTAGCAATAAGATTTATTCTAAAATTCCTCTTGAATTTGCAGCCATTTTCCTTGAAAAGATTGTAACATCAAAATCAGGTTATGGTCTCCAATAGCTGTCCTTTGTTGACTTGTGTATCATGTTATTATGCATTATGACCTATGTTTACCTTATGCACGTATTATGAAATGTTACACCATCAAAGAAAATAGCCAATACAGGTAATATCGGTACAATAACATCGGTAATAGCGGGTGTTAACGCCGACTCTCTTTTGAGACCGGCTAACTCGTTTTTCCTAGCTGGCCGTCGGACTATGAAATCATGTTCGATTGCGTCATGGAATGTTACGTTTTTACTGCAAGCATTTGTTTTTAGTCCCCTTTTCACATTTCAAAGCTGATTGGCCTGTTACACTCTCACGCCATTTGGCTGCATCCAATCACATCTCGCCATTCTCGCGTTGCGTGGATTGTAGCCAGGCCTTGCTCCTCAGTTACCATCTCTCCTTGGTCGAGACCAGACGTGTTGGACTTTCCTCTCCAAGTATTCTAGCCAGTTGATCTCTCCCCTTGCTCGAGTTCAGACGTTCAGCTCGTTCAAGTGGGTTAGTTCGGTCAGTTTTGCGACCAGCTCTCGTTGAGTGAGCATCTCCAGTTTGGATTCTCTCTTTGGTCAAGACAATACGATACGTGCTGTGTCGTCTCTCGTATGTACACAGTTGTATCTCTTTTCGGCGTTCATCACTGGTCGTTATAGGACCTATCTTTCCGGCCTTTAGCGCTTCTAGTTCTTTACATTTGTCGTGTTCGTAAGCATTTACAACGTTGGGTGTTTTGTTTCTGTCAAGCTTTTGTTTCTTGTTTATTCATCCTGATGATGTGTGGGGACATCACCCCAGGTCCAAATATTAAATTTCTGTTTGTTAGGCTTATGGTTATGAGAAGTTAACGCAGGTCGGTGAAGTTACCCCTGGTTGCTTCGGTTCTGAAACAAGGCACGATCAAGTGAGACGTGCACTTGTGTTGCTTAGCCACGTATCATTTGAGGCGAGAAACAACCTACCTCCAGTTTATGTTCGCCTGATAGTCAATGCCGATTCGACATTGATTACTACGTATCATTTGCCTCACTGTAGGCGCCCATATACAGTCCACTGCTCTACCATTCGCGCGCCTACCATTGGCCGATACAGCGGGTAATAGGTGTTGCAGTAGTCAATAGGTAGGTATTGTGGCATTAGTACGTTCTGTGTGAGTTCTGTAAGTACCTGAGTTATGTGGTCTGTAAATAAATGTGTCCACCTTGTAGATCGATTATGGGGTCCAGACTATTATCAAAGACTACAGAGCAGTCCAAACACAGTTTATTCATTGCACAGCGCGCGTCGTTGAAACCAATATATATATATATATATATATAAATATATATATATATATATATATATATATATATATATATATATATATATATATATATATATATATATATTTATATATATATATATATATATGAATATATATATGTATATATATTTATATATTTATATATATATATATATATATATATATATATATAAATATATATATATATATATATATATATATATATATATATGAATATATATATATATATATATATATATATATATATATATATATATATATATATATATATATATATATACACATATATATATATATATATATATATATATATATATATATATATATATATATATATATATATATATATATATATATATATTTATATATATATATATATATATATATATATATATATATATATATATATATATATATATATATATTTATATATATATATATATATATATATATATGAGTTCATTGTTGGCCAAGTGGTGACCGTACAGCGGAGATAGTAGTTTGATATCATTCACACATATTGGTAATTTTCCGTAAGTCATCCCCATTTCATTGGATGCAGTTCGTCTGGCTTAGGTTCAGTTGTCCAACAGTCAGCAACCGTTTAGTTATTTATATTACAACTAGGAAAACGCGGGATGCGCGTTGTTAGACGAGCTTAGGGGTATAGAAATCTAGAATGAAAAATAATTTGTCAACCCAATCTACATCTACAGACCTTGGATCACTCCAAACGTTCAAAAACCTTACGAGAATCAGTTATGTCACGGCCTTCCTCTTCAATCATTTCAATCGTTTTGAATTAATTGGTGACACTTGTTGCTATAGATTTAATTGGTTCCCGTAATAGCCTAAATTGATGGGAAAATGCTTTATAAATGCGTTTTCTTGGTTATTTCTCATCCGATTGATGCGAAAAATCTCTCAAAATGTGCTTAATAGTTTCCTTTATATTCGGCGAAAATTTTAGAGGTCTTGAAATATTTTGATTTTTCAAGTATTTTCCTCCGGGTTATTCTAATGGGGATTTTTGAAATTTCTAAAATTCATAAAAAAAAAAGTTACCACCCGATAATGCCACAAAACTATACAGATCTAAGTTAGATGAGGAACCATGACGAAAAAAAGTTTGAAGTTGATAGCTATAGCCGTTTGACCTGTGGAGAACCGACAAAAAAACATAAAAAAAAAAAAAAAAAAAAAAAAAAAAAAAAAACATAAAAACGAACACCAATTTTTTTCAGTATGTCAAATTGAATCCTCGCTAAAGCTCGTCTAAATAATCATATTTTAGCATTCTTTTTACCTCATTTTATTTTATTTCACCTGATTTTTACTTTATTCTACTCCATTTTATTCATTTTCACTTCAATCACTGTAAGTTATCTCACGTATTTTCATTATAATTATGTTCTGGCTTAGATTTTAGGTTATATTTAACCATGCCTAATTTTGAATAAGTTTGTCTCTGTTCATATTTCCCTTCTGCGATCCCTCTTCTGCTTCGCAGCAAGGTCTCTTTCTGAACCAGTTTGTCCCAGGTTCGAACCCTGGCGGTGACAGCGTCCTACAAAGGCCCAAACGTTATAGTTGAATCGAAACTGTATAGATGGAGAGTTGCAATGGAGCCTTCAGCGAGAACTGGACTGTCCCTTCTGATGGGAATTT
>OZ023338.1:17057023-17086485 GCA_964007535.1 Brachyptera risi | reverse complement strand
TATATATATATAATATATATATATATATATATATATATTATATATATATATATATATATATATATATATATATATATATATATATATATTATATATATATATATATATAATATATATATATATATATATATATATATATATATATATATATATATATATTATATATATATATATATATATTATATATATATATATATATATATATATATTATATATATATATATATTCTCATATGTTCGTATTGAATATTTTATATTATATTTTCTATATTATTCCACATATACCTACTTCTGTTGTCACGCACATGTGTCTCTCCTGTGGAAATCGAGGAATAACACACGTGAAAAATGTTTTTTTCAACATTATGACTATATATGAGCATTTTTTAATCAACCATTGATTTCGTAAAACTCTTCGCCAGTTGTTTCATATGAATACAAGATGTCTCCACCTTTCAATTGAGATATTCACCACTCACCGCTTGTTCCCCACATCCCATTCCACAAAAATTATATTCATCTAAATTCATTTCAAAATCCATTCAATTTGTAGTAAAATTATTCCAAATATATATTTCTATCATAATGAAGAATTCATTGCTCACGATGTTCAAGAGAAATTGACAATCCATCGATAATGGCCGACCATTTGAATCGAATTGATTATTTCCAAAAAAATTGGTTTAAACCAAAATGGCCGCCTCAATTTGAGCAAACTTAACATATAGCAGTTACGTATAATTATTTCAATGATATTTCGTCCAAATTACATAATTCACTTTCGAACCCTGTTCACTAGATCTGATTAATGAAATTTGTCATTGTTTAAATTTAATCACAAAATCATAGCAATTTTTGTCCGAATATCCTGATTCATCTTCATGTCATATGAAACATTCATGTCGTGATTTTACATTAAAATGTGGATTTGTGGTTCACTAACGACGGCCAACAAAACAATAAATAAGAATTTCATGATAATTCAATTAAAAACAAAATGGCGGCTCCAATTTGAGCAAACCTTTCCGGATTCAGTTGAAAAATTTTGAGGTTATCAATATTCAACGATTAAGTTGTCTGTTACAATTTGTTTGAGGTTACGGCCCCTTTTTGGATTAGATTTACTGGGGTATATCTATTCATGGAAAACTGAAGTCCCCAACCGGCTAGCACTGGGCTTTATCAAAGGGTCACAACTTTTGAGAGAAAAGATCTGCTCTCAGAAAACAAGACGACAACAATCAAAAGTCATACACAATAGATACAAAGAATGAGAACAGAGTCTAATGAACACAAAGAAAACTATGGAATATCAGGGTATATAGAATACGTAGATCAATGCAATCAGACTTACTGGAGGTGTTTTCGAGAAGATATTCGGAACTCCTGATTGAATTCCGAAAAATCAAACAATATGAAAGCGTGAAAATCAAAACGATATATTATCGTGAATATAAAAGCAAGGAAGTAACATGAAAATGAAAATTCGAACTAAAATAATTGTTTGATTCGTATGAAGTTCTATGGGATATTAGGGGTGAACGATTCTATATATTCAGGTTTTTTGACTGGTTACGTGTCATCGGTCCCGAATGTTCGTGCGTCGCAAAGTTTTACTCGTGGAAGTTCTGGATGACCGTAATTCAGAAGTTGGTGGGATTTGGAATGAGGCTACCGCCGGCTTCCAAGAGCTGGTTACCATTAATATATAAAATTTATTCATACTAGGATATGCGTTGTGTGTTGCCACGTTGATGAATGAGCTAGAACATATCATCAGTTTTTTTTTATTGGTCATCATATATATATATATATATATATATATATATATATATATATATATATATATATTATATATATATATATGTATATATATACATATATATATATATATATATATATATATATATATATATATATATATATATATATGTATATATATATATATATATATATATATATATATATATATATATTTATATATATTATATATATATATATATATATATATATATATATATATATATATATATATATATTCATATATATATATATATGTATATATATATATATATATATATATATATATATATATATATATATATATATATATATATATATGAATATATATATAAATATATATATATATATATATATATATATATATATATATATATATATATATATATATATATATATATATATATCAATATTTCAGTTATTTCTCTGATCTATATTTATAATCGAATTCCGGTTCATCAAGTACAATTTCAGGTTCATTTATAAACAATATACCCAAATATGCTTATGAATATTTGATAAATAAATATGAATGTTTATATAATATCAAATATTCATTTAATAAATGGTTAGAAAATATTTGTCCATGAATAAACCTGTAATTGTACTTGATATGCCAGAATTCAATTATTATATATATAAATATATATATATATATATATATATATATATATATATATATATATATATATATTTAAATATATATATACATGTATATATGAATATATATATTTATGTGTATATATATATATATATATATATATATATATATATATATATATATATATATATATATATATATATATATATATATATATATATATATATATAAATATATATATACCGGCACGGGTAGCCGAGTGGTTAACGCTCTTGCTCCATGTGACCCGGGAGGTAGTAGGCATGTCAGACCCGGTTCGATCCCCGCTACCGCCCATCTTTACAAGGGTTTTCCGTGGTTTCCCTACGTAGTCAAAGGCTAAGTCAAGGCTAATGCCAGGATGGTTCCCACTAGATAGGCCACGACCGCTTCCTTACCACTATCCTTCCCATTACCCATAAAAACTATCATCTCATCATCCCATTATCTCATCAATCATCCATCTAACGCCAATAAATCTTGGTCATCATCACAGTGCATCGTTAGAACCCAATATAAATAAAACTTATATATCGACTTGGAGATCCAAACGATTACGTCACTGCCATCCTTGTCCCCAATTGAATCCCATTATATTGAAGGAGGTTATCCAGGGAGTAACACGTGTGACGGTAAGATTGACAGTCTGTCGGTCCATTTGAGAAAGTTTAGGCTTCACAAAACAGTTATGGTTAGCCAGAATATTGAGCCTCCGCTCGATCACTCACTCATGAAGCTGTATTAATTCGAATCAGTCAAATATTCATAAGCATTTGTCTTCCTTATAGGATTCGGATGTTTCAAAGAGGAGATCCCGAACAGTCGCTGGGTCTCAATACCTCGTTACGTTTCGCTGGTTCACTTGCTCCTGCAGGGGTTGGTAATGCTACCGATGAACGTTGTTACCAACTGGGGAGATGCATTGGAAGTGAATACGTCCATAATGATGTTGATTTTCTTCACGGTCGTATTAGTCATTAGCGAAACGTGGTATCATCATAGAGCAGATATCCGACAGCTTGTTGACGATCTACACGCAATGGAGAACCATCAACAGTTGCAGGACGATCAACAGTTGCGTGCAATGATCGACAGTCGAAAGTTGCAGGACAAATATGCAAGTTCGGTGCAACAAAAAGCGAACCGATTGGCAAGGAGTCTGACAAAGGGATACCTTGTTTTCATTATATTTTTTGTAGGCGTATTCCTTCCTCTTGCTAGTATTTTTACATATCCCAACAAGAAATATCTCTTCAGGTAATTAAAATACAGATATGATACTAATAACTAACTATAATAATAATAATTCTTCATTTCATGAAATTAAACCAATTTGACATTGAATTGTTGTCTCTCCGTTCTTGATGATAAGAAAATAATCAGTAGTTCAAGTAAACATTGTCGGTACACCTCATAATAAAAACATCGTCAGTGTGAATAATAATAATACAGTTCTGTATCTATAGAATGAAAGTTGATTATAACACACTGAGACTAGTGGCCGAGTGGTTGGTACACTGAACCGTCATTCGGGAGACCGGGGTTTGATTCCTGCCATGGTCGACCATCCTGAAAGTTTTTTTTCACTGGATTCCCTCCGTCGTTCAGGTCAATACTGGGATGGTTCCTTAACAACAGGCCACGACCGACTCCTTCCCACTATTCAAAAACACATAATAAAATGGCCTCTCATCTCACCATCTCATATATCATCCACTGACGCCAATAGATCGTGGTCATCAGCAGAGTCCGTCGTCAAACCCAATATGAACGAATAAATGAATTATAACAGGTAATCAAAAAGTTCCTCTGCATGTGGCGAAGAACTTCACACATTCGTCTTCTGAATAGAAGGCCAGTACAATGTCCTCAATCGTTGTTTCAAATTTATCTATGCTATCAATAGACTTATGCTGCCTGGAAGAGCGCTATACAGTACATGGGACGCTTGCATGTTCTGTTATTTTTGTGTGTAAAGTGTAAGGTTAAAATTTTCCTGTAGAAAGTTATAGGATCGCGCCCTCTTATTGCGACCGTGCATCTAAATGGATTTAACAAAATGCATGTTGTTTTCTACAAAAAATAATGCAGGCAAGGATGTAGATGCATGGCACAGTTGATATTCTATTGACTGCAAGAAGAGATCTCATTTGTTGATCTCCTAATTGGTGAGCGAAAGCGAAGACTCCATCCCACTCTGATAGATCTTTGTCTTTTTTTTTGTAAGCACCCCACAGGTCGCAGGGTTTGACAGTTCGACATGAAACTTTTTTGTGAACGCAAACTTATTCAACTCAGAACTGTAGAGTTTTTGGAATGAGTCGGTTGAACTGATTTCGAGAAATATTATGTCAAAGTTTCTGAAAACCTCATAAGATAAGGCTGGGCAAGGAAATTTCAAAAATGAAGTCTTTCGAAAAAAAAATCCCCTGAATGTTCACACATAAATAATACACATAATCACCATTTTGTAAGCAATTCGAATCAGTCGTTGCGGAGAGAAAAATATCAAATAACTCTTCTCATTCATCAAATATATAGAAATAATAGCATAATTAGGTTGCGAAGATTCACCGCTCTCTGGATTCAATATTTGCTCAACAATGAAGTATTTTTCCTATGCGTCAAGGTGTGTAGAATACCAGATAGTCAACAAAGTAGCAATTGTAGAACTACTTCAACGACTTTTATGCCTCATTTTGATATCTCGCTCATCTTACAACGCTTATGTTGCGTTTGCATATAGTATTATTATATACCTCATCAATCTTTTTTTGCACGAAACAAATTATCTCTGCTTTTGAGCTTCCTCGCCATATTGTATGAAATAAGTGAGTGGGCCAAAGCGTAATGAATCTTCTCTACCATTACCACTTAGGCCTACTAGGAAAAGCTGGTATATGCGTGGTGAGTTAAGGTAATTGTAGGGGCCTATACCTTCAAGATGCACTTGTTTCCTTTTTTTTGTAATCTATTCATTCGTTTTGTCAGTTTTTTAAACATCCAAATCTTTTTCAAATCAGATATATATTTTTTTTAAACTAGGCAAACGCGTTATGTGTTTCCGCGTTGATGGATGAGCTGGAACATATCAACTTATCTTTGGATTGGTGATTGCATATATTTACACCTTGAGATACAAACCATTACATCACTGCCATCTTATTTTCCGTTGATAATTTCTATGATGATGAAGAAGGCTCTGTTTCAATCGTTTACAATCAAGTGGTGTCACCTGTAGCTTGTATTTAATAGGTATCCTAATAGCTTTGAATGATTTATAAAAATTACATTATATATTTTTTCACATCAAAACGGCTGATACGTAGGTCCGTGAACCTGGCCCCCAACATGTCACACTAATTCTGAGACTTGGATACTGCATATCCTACCCCAACCTGAACGGCCAGTTCGAAACCCAGAATCAACTTTCCGCCTATAGACCTCCTCAACACGTTGGTGACCATTTTGGGTCGTTTTTCGCGTCAACGACTACTGTAGTAACCGCGACGCAGCCGCCCGACGTGAAATAGGCCTGAAAGCGGGTGAAAAAAAATCAATTTCGTCAATTGATTTTTTTTTCATTTTTTCCTCCTGACATTTGTACATTTTGACATCCGATTTCACGTGCTGAAATATCAGCCAAATCGGGCGATTGATGTGGAAATGGCGAACATTTCAGTTTCCGACACTATTTTTTTCGTCTCAAGCACCCAGTCAAGGTCGGTACTGCATATCCTACCCCGACCTGAACGACCAGTTCGAAACCCGAAATTAGCTTTCTTCCTATCGACCTCTTTGACCCGTTGGCGGCCATTTTGGGTCGTTTTTCGCGTCAACGATCACTGTAGCGACCGCAACGCGGCAGCCCGACGTGAAATAGGCCTAAAAAGGGGTGAAAAAAAACATTTTCGTGAATTGATTATTTGGGGGATTTTTTTCTCCTGACGTTCGTGGATTAGGAAATCCAATTTCACGTGCTAGAATATCAGCCAAATCGAGCGAACGATGTGGAAATGGCGAACATGTCAGTTTCGGACAATATTTGGTCTGAATATTCTGACACGCGTAGTAGATGAACCATTCCTAATATCGCAAAAAACTCAACGGATAGATGCTAAGGGGACCCCCCCTCAAAAAAAGTTGAAAGAATAGGAAAGAGTGGTTTTTCGCCCTTCAATTTTTGAGTTTTTTGTAAGGGTACCTACCCCCTTAGTGAAAAGTCGAAAAATGAGGGGTGTTTTCACGGCCCTCTGGTGGACGAAATGAATTTTTCCTGGACATTTTGTGACCAGACGCCGGTCAATCAGACTCTTTTGAATCCAGAACTGATCACCTCAAAGAGATCCGAAGAAAACTCTGGAAGATATAGGCGAAAAAGGGGAACCATGTCGTAGTGCATTAGAACCAATGTTAAATCAAAATGGATGATATCTTTCAAAGTCCTTCAACATTGTTCTCATGGGGCTACTACATGGTTCCCGTTTTTCACCTATATCTTCCAGAGGTTCGGATCGCTTCGAGATGATCATTTCTGGATTGAGCACAATCCAATCGACCCGAATATGTGCACGGAATCCCTCTAACAAATTCCGTTCGCCTGCCAGGAAGCCGTGAATATACCCCTCATTTTTCGAATTTTTACAAAGGGGGGTAGGCCTACTCTCAGGAAAAAGTCAAAAAATTGAAGGGTGGAAAACCACCCTATTTTATAATTATTTTTGTATTCATTCCACTCTTAATCCCTTGTTAGCACACTCACTTATATTCCAAGTCTTGGAATTGGTGTGACATATGGGAGGGGGGAGCGTGAATTTGGCCCCCCAGTTCTTCTTTCGATTGTATCTCGGGAACTTATGACACACTATAAGTCTGAGATTTGGCACACTAAATCCTGTCACGGCACACTAATTATATTTCAGGTCTCAGAATTAGTGTGACATGTTGGGGGGCCACCGTGAACTTGGCCCCTCATTTCTATTTCTATCATATCTTACAAACTAATGACACACTAATTCTGAGATTTGGCACACTAAATCCTGTCACGGCACACTAATTATATTCCAAGTCTCAGAATCAGTGTTACATGTTGGGGGGCCACCGTGAACTTGGCCCCTCATTTCTATTTCTATCATATCTTAGAAACTAATGGCACACTAATTCTGAGATTTGGCACACTAAATCCTGTCACGGTACACTAATCAAATTCCAAGTCTCAGAATTAGTGTGACATGTTGGGGGCCACCGTGAACTTGGCCCCTCATTTCTAATTCTATCATATCTTGGAAACTAATGGCACACTAATTCTGAGATTTGGCACACTAAATCCTGTCGAGGCACACTAATTATATTCTGAGTCTCAGAATTAGTGTGACATATTGGGGGGCCACCGTGAACTTGGCCCCTCATTTCTATTTCTATCATATCTTGGAAACTAATGGCACACTAATTCTGAGATTTGGCACACTAAATCCTGTCACGGCACACTAATTATATTCTGAGTCTCAGAATTAGTGTTACATGTTGGGGGGCCACCGTGAACTTGGCCCCTCATTTCTATTTCTATCATATCTTGGAAACTAATGGCACACTAATTCTGAGATTTGGCACACTAAATCCTGTCACGGCACACTAATTATATTCCAAGTCCCAGAATTAGTGTGACATGTTGGGGGGCCACCGTGAACTTGGCCCCTCATATCTATTTCTATCATATCTTAGAAACTAATGGCACACTAATTCTGAGATTTGGCACACTAAATCCTGTCACGGTACACTAATCAAATTCCAAGTCTCAGAATTAGTGTGACATGTTGGGGGGCCACCGTGAACTTGGCCCCTCATTTCTAATTCTATCATATCTTACAAACTAATGGCACACTAATTCTGAGATTTGGCACACTAAATCCTGTCACGGTACACTAATCAAATTCCAAGTCTCAGAATTAGTGTGACATGTTGGGGGGCCACCGTGAACTTGGCCCCTCATTTCTAATTCTATCATATCTTGGAAACTAATGGCACACTAATTCTGAGATTTGGCACACTAAATCCTGTCACGGCACACTAATTAAATTCCAAGTCTCAGAATCAGTGTTACATGTTGGGGGGCCACCGTGAACTTGGCCCCTCATTTCTATTTCTATCATATCTTACAAACTAATGGCACACTAATTCTGAGATTTGGCACACTAAATCCTGTCACGGTACACTAATCAAATTCCAAGTCTCAGAATTAGTGTGACATGTTGGGGGGCCACCGTGAACTTGGCCCCTCATTTCTAATTCTATCATATCTTACAAACTAATGGCACACTAATTCTGAGATTTGGCACACTAAATCCTGTCACGGCACACTAATTATATTCCAAGTCTCAGAATCAGTGTTACATGTTGGGGGGCCACCGTGAACTTGGCCCCTCATTTCTATTTCTATCATATCTTACAAACTAATGGCACACTAATTCTGAGATTTGGCACACTAAATCCTGTCACGGTACACTGATCAAATTCCAAGTCTCAGAATTAGTGTGACATGTTGGGGGGCCACCGTGAACTTGGCCCCTCATTTCTAATTCTATCATATCTTGGAAACTAATGGCACACTAATTCTGAGATTTGGCACACTGAATGCTGTCACGGTACACTGATTATATTCCAAGTCCCAGAATTAGTGTGACATGTTGGGGGGCCACCGTGAACTTGGCCCCTCATTTCTAATTCTATCATATCTTGGAAACTAATGGCACACTAATTCTGAGATTTGGCACACTGAATGCTGTCACGGTACACTGATTATATTCCAAGTCCCAGAATTAGTGTTACATGTTGGGGGCCACCGTGAACTTGGCCCCTCATTTCTATTTCTATCATATCTTAGAAACTAATGGCACACTAATTCTGAGATTTGGCACACTAAATCCTGTCACGGTACACTGATTATATTCCAAGTCCCAGAATTAGTGTGACATGTTGGGGGGCCACCGTGAACTTGGCCCCTCATTTCTATTTCTATCATATCTTAGAAACTAATGGCACACTGATTCTGAGATTTGGCACACTAAATCCTGTCACGGTACACTAATCAAATTCCAAGTCTCAGAATTAGTGTGACATGTTGGGGGGCCACCGTGAACTTGGCCCCTCATTTCTATTTCTATCATATCTTGGAAACTAATGGCACACTAATTCTGAGATTTGGCACACTGAATCCTGTCACGGCACACTAATTATATTCTGAGTCTCAGAATTAGTGTTACATGTTGGGGGGCCACCGTGAACTTGGCCCCTCATTTCTAATTCTATCATATCTTGGAAACTAATGGCACACTAATTCTGAGATTTGGCACACTAAATCCTGTCACGGCACACTAATTAAATTCCAAGTCTCAGAATCAGTGTCACATGTTGGGGGGCCACCGTGAACTTGGCCCCTCATTTCTATTTCTATCATATCTTACAAACTAATGGCACACTAATTCTGAGATTTGGCACACTAAATCCTGTCACGGTACACTAATCAAATTCCAAGTCTCAGAATTAGTGTGACATGTTGGGGGGCCACCGTGAACTTGGCCCCTCATTTCTATTTCTATCATATCTTAGAAACTAATGGCACACTAATTCTGAGATTTGGCACACTAAATCCTGTCACGGCACACTAATTATATTCTGAGTCTCAGAATTAGTGTTACATGTAGGGGGGCCACCGTGAACTTGGCCCCTCATTTCTATTTCTATCATATCTTAGAAACTATTGGCACACTAATTCTGAGATTTGGCACACTAAATCCTGTCACGGTACACTGATTATATACTAAGTCTCGGAATTAGTGTTACATGTTGGGGGGCCACCGTGAACTTGGCCCCTCATTTCTATTTCTATCATATCTTAGAAACTAATGGCACACTAATTCTGAGATTTGGCACACTAAATCCTGTCACGGCACACTAATTATATTCTGAGTCTCAGAATTAGTGTGACATGTTGGGGGGCCACCGTGAACTTGGCCCCTCATATCTATTTCTATCATATCTTAGAAACTAATGGCACACTAATTCTGAGATTTGGCACACTAAATCCTGTCACGGTACACTAATCAAATTCCAAGTCTCAGAATTAGTGTGACATGTTGGGGGGCCACCGTGAACTTGGCCCCTCATTTCTAATTCTATCATATCTTACAAACTAATGGCACACTAATTCTGAGATTTGGCACACTAAATCCTGTCACGGCACACTAATTATATTCTGAGTCTCAGAATTAGTGTGACATGTTGGGGGGCCACCGTGAACTTGGCCCCTCATTTCTATTTCTATCATATCTTAGAAACTAATGGCACACTAATTCTGAGATTTGGCACACTAAATCCTGTCACGGCACACTAATTATATTCTGAGTCTCAGAATTAGTGTTACATGTTGGGGGGCCACCGTGAACTTGGCCCCTCATTTCTATTTCTATCATATCTTGGAAACTAATCGCACACTAATTCTTAGATTTGGCACACTAAATCCTGTCACGGTACACTAATTATATTCTAAGTCTCAGAATTAGTGTTACATGTTGGGGGGCCACCGTGAACTTGGCCCCTCATATCTATTTCTATCATATCTTAGAAACTAATGGCACACTAATTCTGAGATTTGGCACACTAAATCCTGTCACGGCACACTAATTATATTCTGAGTCTCAGAATTAGTGTTACATGTTGGGGGGCCACCGTGAACTTGGCCCCTCATTTCTATTTCTATCATATCTTAGAAACTAATGGCACACTAATTCTGAGATTTGGCACAATAAATCCTGTCATGGCACACTAATCATATTCCAAGTCCCAGAATTAGTGTTACATGTTGGGGGGCCACCGTGAACTTGGCCCCTCATTTCTATTTCTATCATATCTTAGAAACTAATGGCACACTAATTCTGAGATTTGGCACACTAAATCCTGTCACGGTACACTGATTATATACTAAGTCTCAGAATTAGTGTTACATGTTGGGGGGCCACCGTGAACTTGGCCCCTCATTTCTATTTCTATCATATCTTAGAAACTAATGGCACACTAATTCTGAGATTTGGCGCACTAAATCCTGTCACGGCACACTAATTATATTCTGAGTCTCAGAATTAGTGTGACATGTTGGGGGGCCACCGTGAACTTGGCCCCTCATATCTATTTCTATCATATCTTAGAAACTAATGGCACACTAATTCTGAGATTTGGCACACTAAATCCTGTCACGGCACACTAATTATATTCTGAGTCTCAGAATTAGTGTGACATGTTGGGGGGCCACCGTGAACTTGGCCCCTCATATCTATTTCTATCATATCTTAGAAACTAATGGCACACTAATTCTGAGATTTGGCACACTAAATCCTGTCACGGCACAATAATTATATTCTTAGTCTCAGAATTAGTGTTACATGTTGGGGGGCCACCGTGAACTTGGCCCCTCATTTCTATTTCTATCATATCTTAGAAACTAATGGCACACTAATTCTGAGATTTGGCACACTAAATCCTGTCACGGCACACTAATTATATTCCAAGTCTCAGAATTAGTGTGACATGTTGGGGGGCCACCGTGAACTTGGCCCCTCATATCTATTTCTATCATATCTTAGAAACTAATGGCACACTAATTCTGAGATTTGGCACACTAAATCCTGTCACGGTACACTAATCAAATTCCAAGTCTCAGAATTAGTGTTACATGTTGGGGGGCCACCGTGAACTTGGCCCCTCATTTCTATTTCTATCATATCTTAGAAACTAATGGCACACTAATTCTGAGATTTGGCACACTAAATCCTGTCACGGCACACTAATTATATTCTGAGTCTCAGAATTAGTGTTACATGTTGGGGGGCCACCGTGAACTTGGCCCCTCATTTCTATTTCTATCATATCTTAGAAACTAATGGCACACCAATTCTGAGATTTGGCACACTAAATCCTGTCACGGCACACTAATTATATTCTGAGTCTCAGAATTAGTGTGACATGTGGGGGCCACCGTGAACTTGGCCCCTCATTTCTATTTCTATCATATCTTAGAAACTAATGGCACACTAATTCTGAGATTTGGCACACTAAATCCTGTCACGGCACACTAATTAAATTCTGAGTCTCAGAATTAGTGTGACATGTTGGGGGGCCACCGTGAACTTGGCCCCTCATTTCTATTTCTATCATATCTTAGAAACTAATGGCACACTAATTCTGAGATTTGGCACACTAAATCCTGTCACGGTACACTAATCAAATTCCAAGTCTCAGAATTAGTGTGACATGTTGGGGGGCCACCGTGAACTTGGCCCCTCATTTCTAATTCTATCATATCTTACAAACTAATGGCACACTAATTCTGAGATTTGGCACACTAAATCCTGTCACGGCACACTAATTATATTCTGAGTCTCAGAATTAGTGTGACATGTTGGGGGGCCACCGTGAACTTGGCCCCTCATTTCTATTTCTATCATATCTTAGAAACTAATGGCACACTAATTCTGAGATTTGGCACACTAAATCCTGTCACGGCACACTAATTATATTCTGAGTCTCAGAATTAGTGTTACATGTTGGGGGGCCACCGTGAACTTGGCCCCTCATTTCTATTTCTATCATATCTTGGAAACTAATCGCACACTAATTCTTAGATTTGGCACACTAAATCCTGTCACGGTACACTAATTATATTCTAAGTCTCAGAATTAGTGTTACATGTTGGGGGGCCACCGTGAACTTGGCCCCTCATATCTATTTCTATCATATCTTAGAAACTAATGGCACACTAATTCTGAGATTTGGCACACTAAATCCTGTCACGGCACACTAATTATATTCTGAGTCTCAGAATTAGTGTTACATGTTGGGGGGCCACCGTGAACTTGGCCCCTCATTTCTATTTCTATCATATCTTAGAAACTAATGGCACACTAATTCTGAGATTTGGCACACTAAATCCTGTCATGGCACACTAATCATATTCCAAGTCCCAGAATTAGTGTTACATGTTGGGGGGCCACCGTGAACTTGGCCCCTCATATCTATTTCTATCATATCTTAGAAACTAATGGCACACTAATTCTGAGATTTGGCACACTAAATCCTGTCACGGTACACTGATTATATACTAAGTCTCAGAATTAGTGTTACATGTTGGGGGGCCACCGTGAACTTGGCCCCTCATTTCTATTTCTATCATATCTTAGAAACTAATGGCACACTAATTCTGAGATTTGGCGCACTAAATCCTGTCACGGCACACTAATTATATTCTGAGTCTCAGAATTAGTGTGACATGTTGGGGGGCCACCGTGAACTTGGCCCCTCATATCTATTTCTATCATATCTTAGAAACTAATGGCACACTAATTCTGAGATTTGCCACACTAAATCCTGTCACGGCACACTAATTATATTCTGAGTCTCAGAATTAGTGTTACATGTTGGGGGGCCACCGTGAACTTGGCCCCTCATTTCTATTTCTATCATATCTTAGAAACTAATGGCACACTAATTCTGAGATTTGGCACACTAAATCCTGTCACGGCACACTAATTATATTCTGAGTCTCAGAATTAGTGTGACATGTTGGGGGGCCACCGTGAACTTGGCCCCTCATTTCTATTTCTATCATATCTTAGAAACTAATGGCACACTAATTCTGAGATTTGGCACACTAAATCCTGTCACGGCACACTAATTATATTCCAAGTCTCAGAATTAGTGTGACATGTTGGGGGGCCACCGTGAACTTGGCCCCTCATTTCTATTTCTATCATATCTTAGAAACTAATGGCACACTAATTCTGAGATTTGGCACACTAAATCCTGTCACGGTACACTGATCAAATTCCAAGTCTCAGAATTAGTGTTACATGTTGGGGGGCCACCGTGAACTTGGCCCCTCATTTCTATTTCTATCATATCTTAGAAACTAATGGCACACTAATTCTGAGATTTGGCACACTAAATCCTGTCACGGCACACTAATTATATTCTGAGTCTCAGAATTAGTGTTACATGTTGGGGGGCCACCGTGAACTTGGCCCCTCATTTCTATTTCTATCATATCTTAGAAACTAATGGCACACCAATTCTGAGATTTGGCACACTAAATCCTGTCACGGCACACTAATTATATTCTGAGTCTCAGAATTAGTGTGACATGTGGGGGCCACCGTGAACTTGGCCCCTCATTTCTATTTCTATCATATCTTACAAACTAATGGCACACTAATTCTGAGATTTGGCACACTGAATCCTGTCACGGTACACTAATCAAATTCCAAGTCTCAGAATTAGTGTGACATGTTGGGGGGCCACCGTGAACTTGGCCCCTCATTTCTATTTCTATCATATCTTGGAAACTAATGGCACACTAATTCTGAGATTTGGCACACTAAATCCTGTCACGGCACACTAATTATACTCCAAGTCCCAGAATTAGTGTGACATGTTGGGGGGCCACCGTGAACTTGGCCCCTCATATCTATTTCTATCATATCTTAGAAACTAATGGCACACTAATTCTGAGATTTGGCACACTAAATCCTGTCACGGTACACTAATCAAATTCCAAGTCTCAGAATTAGTGTGACATGTTGGGGGGCCACCGTGAACTTGGCCCCTCATTTCTAATTCTATCATATCTTACAAACTAATGGCACACTAATTCTGAGATTTGGCACACTAAATCCTGTCACGGTACACTAATCAAATTCCAAGTCTCAGAATTAGTGTGACATGTTGGGGGGCCACCGTGAACTTGGCCCCTCATTTCTAATTCTATCATATCTTGGAAACTAATGGCACACTAATTCTGAGATTTGGCACACTAAATCCTGTCACGGCACACTAATTATATTCCAAGTCTCAGAATCAGTGTTACATGTTGGGGGGCCACCGTGAACTTGGCCCCTCATTTCTATTTCTATCATATCTTACAAACTAATGGCACACTAATTCTGAGATTTGGCACACTAAATCCTGTCACGGTACACTAATCAAATTCCAAGTCTCAGAATTAGTGTGACATGTTGGGGGGCCACCGTGAACTTGGCCCCTCATTTCTAATTCTATCATATCTTGGAAACTAATGGCACACTAATTCTGAGATTTGGCACACTGAATGCTGTCACGGTACACTGATTATATTCCAAGTCCCAGTATTAGTGTGACATGTTGGGGGGCCACCGTGAACTTGGCCCCTCATTTCTAATTCTATCATATCTTGGAAACTAATGGCACACTAATTCTGAGATTTGGCATACTGAATGCTGTCACGGTACACTGATTATATTCCAAGTCCCAGAATTAGTGTTTCATGTTGGGGGCCACCGTGAACTTGGCCCCTCATTTCTATTTCTATCATATCTTAGAAACTAATGGCACACTAATTCTGAGATTTGGCACACTAAATCCTGTCACGGTACACTGATTATATTCCAAGTCCCAGAATTAGTGTGTTATGTTGGGGGGCCACCGTGAACTTGGCCCCTCATTTCTATTTCTATCATATCTTAGAAACTAATGGCACACTAATTCTGAGATTTGGCACACTAAATCCTGTCACGGTACACTAATCAAATTCCAAGTCTCAGAATTAGTGTGACATGTTGGGGGGCCACCGTGAACTTGGCCCCTCATTTCTATTTCTATCATATCTTGGAAACTAATGGCACACTAATTCTGAGATTTGGCACACTAAATCCCGTCACGGCACACTAATTATATTCTGAGTCTCAGAATTAGTGTTACATGTTGGGGGGCCACCGTGAACTTGGCCCCTCATTTCTAATTCTATCATATCTTGGAAACTAATGGCACACTAATTCTGAGATTTGGCACACTAAATCCTGTCACGGCACACTAATTAAATTCCAAGTCTCAGAATCAGTGTCACATGTTGGGGGGCCACCGTGAACTTGGCCCCTCATTTCTATTTCTATCATATCTTACAAACTAATGGCACACTAATTCTGAGATTTGGCACACTAAATCCTGTCACGGTACACTAATCAAATTCCAAGTCTCAGAATTAGTGTGACATGTTGGGGGGCCACCGTGAACTTGGCCCCTCATTTCTATTTCTATCATATCTTAGAAACTAATGGCACACTAATTCTGAGATTTGGCACACTAAATCCTGTCACGGCACACTAATTATATTCTGAGTCTCAGAATTAGTGTTACATGTTGGGGGGCCACCGTGAACTTGGCCCCTCATTTCTATTTCTATCATATCTTAGAAACTAATGGCACACTAATTCTGAGATTTGGCACACTAAATCCTGTCACGGTACACTGATTATATACTAAGTCTCAGAATTAGTGTTACATGTTGGGGGGCCACCGTGAACTTGGCCCCCCATTTCTATTTCTATCATATCTTAGAAACTAATGGCACACTAATTCTGAGATTTGGCACACTAAATCCTGTCACGGCACACTAATTATATTCTGAGTCTCAGAATTAGTGTGACATGTTGGGGGGCCACCGTGAACTTGGCCCCTCATTTCTATTTCTATCATATCTTAGAAACTAATGGCACACTAATTCTGAGATTTGGCACACTAAATCCTGTCACGGCACACTAATTATATTCTGAGTCTCAGAATTAGTGTTACATGTTGGGGGGCCACCGTGAACTTGGCCCCTCATTTCTATTTCTATCATATCTTGGAAACTAATCGCACACTAATTCTTAGATTTGGCACACTAAATCCTGTCACGGTACACTAATTATATTCTAAGTCTCAGAATTAGTGTTACATGTTGGGGGGCCACCGTGAACTTGGCCCCTCATATCTATTTCTATCATATCTTAGAAACTAATGGCACACTAATTCTGAGATTTGGCACACTAAATCCTGTCACGGCACACTAATTATATTCTGAGTCTCAGAATTAGTGTTACATGTTGGGGGGCCACCGTGAACTTGGCCCCTCATTTCTATTTCTATCATATCTTAGAAACTAATGGCACACTAATTCTGAGATTTGGCACACTAAATCCTGTCATGGCACACTAATCATATTCCAAGTCCCAGAATTAGTGTTACATGTTGGGGGGCCACCGTGAACTTGGCCCCTCATTTCTATTTCTATCATATCTTAGAAACTAATGGCACACTAATTCTGAGATTTGGCACACTAAATCCTGTCACGGTACACTGATTATATACTAAGTCTCAGAATTAGTGTTACATGTTGGGGGGCCACCGTGAACTTGGCCCCTCATTTCTATTTCTATCATATCTTAGAAACTAATGGCACACTAATTCTGAGATTTGGCACACTAAATCCTGTCACGGCACACTAATTATATTCTGAGTCTCAGAATTAGTGTGACATGTTGGGGGGCCACCGTGAACTTGGCCCCTCATATCTATTTCTATCATATCTTAGAAACTAATGGCACACTAATTCTGAGATTTGCCACACTAAATCCTGTCACGGCACACTAATTATATTCTGAGTCTCAGAATTAGTGTTACATGTTGGGGGGCCACCGTGAACTTGGCCCCTCATTTCTATTTCTATCATATCTTAGAAACTAATGGCACACTAATTCTGAGATTTGGCACACTAAATCCTGTCACGGCACACTAATTATATTCTGAGTCTCAGAATTAGTGTGACATGTTGGGGGGCCACCGTGAACTTGGCCCCTCATATCTATTTCTATCATATCTTAGAAACTAATGGCACACTAATTCTGAGATTTGGCACACTAAATCCTGTCACGGCACACTAATTATATTCTGAGTCTCAGAATTAGTGTTACATGTTGGGGGGCCACCGTGAACTTGGCCCCTCATTTCTATTTCTATCATATCTTAGAAACTAATGGCACACTAATTCTGAGATTTGGCACACTAAATCCTGTCACGGCACACTAATTATATTCCAAGTCTCAGAATTAGTGTGACATGTTGGGGGGCCACCGTGAACTTGGCCCCTCATATCTATTTCTATCATATCTTAGAAACTAATGGCACACTAATTCTGAGATTTGGCACACTAAATCCTGTCACGGTACACTAATCAAATTCCAAGTCTCAGAATTAGTGTTACATGTTGGGGGGCCACCGTGAACTTGGCCCCTCATTTCTATTTCTATCATATCTTAGAAACTAATGGCACACTAATTCTGAGATTTGGCACACTAAATCCTGTCACGGCACACTAATTATATTCTGAGTCTCAGAATTAGTGTTACATGTTGGGGGGCCACCGTGAACTTGGCCCCTCATTTCTATTTCTATCATATCTTAGAAACTAATGGCACACTAATTCTGAGATTTGGCACACTAAATCCTGTCATGGCACACTAATCATATTCCAAGTCCCAGAATTAGTGTTACATGTTGGGGGGCCACCGTGAACTTGGCCCCTCATTTCTATTTCTATCATATCTTAGAAACTAATGGCACACTAATTCTGAGATTTGGCACACTAAATCCTGTCATGGCACACTAATCATATTCCAAGTCTCAGAATTAGTGTTACATGTTGGGGGGCCACCGTGAACTTGGCCCCTCATTTCTATTTCTATCATATCTTAGAAACTAATGGCACACTAATTCTGAGATTTGGCACACTAAATCCTGTCACGGTACACTGATTATATACTAAGTCTCAGAATTAGTGTTACATGTTGGGGGGCCACCGTGAACTTGGCCCCTCATTTCTATTTCTATCATATCTTAGAAACTAATGGCACACTAATTCTGAGATTTGGCACACTAAATCCTGTCACGGCACACTAATTATATTCTGAGTCTCAGAATTAGTGTGACATGTTGGGGGGCCACCGTGAACTTGGCCCCTCATATCTATTTCTATCATATCTTAGAAACTAATGGCACACTAATTCTGAGATTTGCCACACTAAATCCTGTCACGGCACACTAATTATATTCTGAGTCTCAGAATTAGTGTTACATGTTGGGGGGCCACCGTGAACTTGGCCCCTCATTTCTATTTCTATCATATCTTAGAAACTAATGGCACACTAATTCTGAGATTTGGCACACTAAATCCTGTCACGGCACACTAATTATATTCTGAGTCTCAGAATTAGTGTGACATGTTGGGGGGCCACCGTGAACTTGGCCCCTCATATCTATTTCTATCATATCTTAGAAACTAATGGCACACTAATTCTGAGATTTGGCACACTAAATCCTGTCACGGCACACTAATTATATTCTGAGTCTCAGAATTAGTGTTACATGTTGGGGGGCCACCGTGAACTTGGCCCCTCATTTCTATTTCTATCATATCTTAGAAACTAATGGCACACTAATTCTGAGATTTGGCACACTAAATCCTGTCACGGCACACTAATTATATTCCAAGTCTCAGAATTAGTGTGACATGTTGGGGGGCCACCGTGAACTTGGCCCCTCATATCTATTTCTATCATATCTTAGAAACTAATGGCACACTAATTCTGAGATTTGGCACACTAAATCCTGTCACGGTACACTAATCAAATTCCAAGTCTCAGAATTAGTGTTACATGTTGGGGGGCCACCGTGAACTTGGCCCCTCATTTCTATTTCTATCATATCTTAGAAACTAATGGCACACTAATTCTGAGATTTGGCACACTAAATCCTGTCACGGCACACTAATTATATTCTGAGTCTCAGAATTAGTGTTACATGTTGGGGGGCCACCGTGAACTTGGCCCCTCATTTCTATTTCTATCATATCTTAGAAACTAATGGCACACCAATTCTGAGATTTGGCACACTAAATTCTGTCACGGCACACTAATTATATTCTGAGTCTCAGAATTAGTGTGACATGTGGGGGCCACCGTGAACTTGGCCCCTCATTTCTATTTCTATCATATCTTAGAAACTAATGGCACACTAATTCTGAGATTTGGCACACTAAATCCTGTCACGGCACACTAATTATATTCTGAGTCTCAGAATTAGTGTGACATGTTGGGGGGCCACCGTGAACTTGGCCCCTCATTTCTATTTCTATCATATCTTAGAAACTAATGGCACACTAATTCTGAGATTTGGCACACTAAATCCTGTCACGGCACACTAATTATATTCCAAGTCTCAGAATTAGTGTGGCATGTTGGGGGGCCACCGTGAACTTGGCCCCTCATATCTATTTCTATCATATCTTAGAAACTAATGGCACACTAATTCTGAGATTTGGCACACTAAATCCTGTCATGGCACACTAATCATATTCCAAGTCCCAGAATTAGTGTGACATGTTGGGGGGCCACCGTGAACTTGGCCCCTCATATCTATTTCTATCATATCTTAGAAACTAATGGCACACTAATTCTTAGATTTGGCACACTAAATCCTGTCACGGTACACTAATTATATTCTTAGTCTCAGAATTAGTGTTACATGTTGGGGGGCCACCGTGAACTTGGCCCCTCATATCTATTTCTATCATATCTTAGAAACTAATGGCACACTCATTCTGAGATTTGGTACACTAAATCCTGTCACGGCACACTAATTATATTCCAAGTCCCAGAATTAGTGTGACATGTTGGGGGGCCACCGTGAACTTGGCCCCTCATTTCTATTTCTATCATATCTTACAAACTAATGGCACACTAATTCTGAGATTTGGCACACCAAATCCTGTCACGGCACACTAATTATATTCCAAGTCTCAGGATTAGTGTGACATGTTGGGGGGCCAGGTTCACGGACCTCTGATACGATTCGAGTGAAAGTTCGGAATAATGTGAATCATTATCAGATTGAAATTCCCTGTTCTCTCGGATGAAATATTTGTCCTGAATTTTTTTCTCTGGGTTATTCTTATGAAATTTTTGAAAACTTTGAAATGAGTTTTCTCAGAAAAGGTTCAACCGATGGCGCCTCAAAACTATACAGTATCGAAATAAATGATTATACTTGTGTGTGCCAAGTTTCAACTAATTTTGAATTTTCGTCTGACCTGTGGAGCTCGAACAAAAAACACACAAAAAAGGCCCTTTTTTCGGTAACGTTGAAATTGAGTCTCCGCTTCGCTCATCCAAACATAGTTGGTATTTTGAAAAATGAAAGATCTTCGTGTTCATTGGAGTTCTCACCACATCTCAGAATAGCACAGTTAGCTAATATGTATGATGATATTTTTAAATTGACTTGAATACAAATCGATAAACCGAAGGAAAACCGATGGTATACTGAATTAGGCCGCACAAAAAAATATCACAATGATGGCCGCCGGTATTCTACTTCCGCTAGCGTGACGTCACACGGGAACTGAGGATTGGTTTGATTATGTTGAATGTAACAAGAAGGAGATACAATATTGGATCAGTGGATCGCAAGTGTTCCTCCATCAACATCAGAATGTTGGTGAACATTCCTTCTTCCTCAGTTGAGGCTGAGGATGAAATCATACCACCGAATCGGAGGGCAGCTCTTTGTTGTTCCAGACTTGGACCTCACCTGATGAATGCCGTGCTAGCTAGCTCCAGGAGGCTGGGACTCCGATTGGTTCATGTTCACCAGTGGAGCTCCCCGCCATGGCAACATGTATGGTCTATGTGTGTTTCTATTGTTGTTAGAACAAAATGCTAGCCTTCCTTATGAGTTGGGTTCAAAAATGTGATGAGATTATTCAGTCCAAGAGACCGTGAATCAGTTCTGATAATAACGTGTCATTGTTGGTAGCTTTTAAGCTTTTTAACCAATCAGAATCCTAGCCACTTGGAGCTAGCTGGCACTAGCACGGGATGTATCGGGTGAGAGTCCTGGACGCCTTGTCAACAATCAGAGATCAATGACTTATCTACTAGTCAAACTCGAAATATGCGTTGTAAGATGAGCGAGATATCTGAATAAGGTATAAAAGTCCTTGAAGTAGTTCTACCTTTGCTACTTCATCGACTCTGGTATTCTACACACCTTGATATCTGAATAAGCTATACAAGTCGTTAAAGTAGTTCTACTCTTGCAACTTCATCTGATTGATGAGCGTAGCGAAGTCTTCATCCCACTCTTATATAGGGCTTTGTCTGTGTTTTTTTTTCTTTTGTTTGTAAGCACTCCACAGGTCGCAAGGGTTGACTGATCGATATGAAATTTTTTTGTACACGCAAACTCATCCAACTTAGAACTGTATAGTTTTGGAATGATTTTGAGAAAAATCATCTCAAAGTTTCTAAAAACCCCATAAGATTTGGCTGGGCGGAAAATGTTGAAAAATAAAATCTCTCCAAACGAGATGAAATTTTCTCTGAATGTGTACACATAGATTTTATACATCATCAAAATTTTGTGTAGAATTCTGATCAGCCGTTTTGAAGAAAAAAATTAAAACAACTGTTTTTTTCATCAAATATATCATATAAATGATGACAGAATTAAGTTGCCGAGATTCACCGCCTTCTAGATTCAAGAGTTGACCAACAATGAAGTATTTGTATATGCATCAAGGTGTGTAGAATACCAGAGTCAATGAAGTGACAAGGGTAGAACCTTTTTAACGACTTTTATAGCTTATTCAGATATCAAGGTGTGTAGAATACCAGAGTCGATAAAGTAGCAAGGGTAGAACTACTTCAACGACTTTTATACCTTATTCGGATATCTCGCTCATCGTACAACGCATATTTCGCGTTTGACTAGTATTCTACACACCTTGACGCATATAAAAAATACTTCATTGTTGGTCATCTCTTGAATCTAGAAGGCAGTGAATCTTGAAAACTTAATTATGTCACAATTTTTTATGATATATTTGATGAATAATACCAGTTATTTTATTTCTTTTTTTCAAAACGGCTGATTGGAATCGCATACAAATTCGTGGTAATGTGTAAAATCTATGTATACACATTAAGATGAATTTTCATGCCATTTGGAGAGATTTTATTTCTCTACATTTTCCGCCCAGCCAAATCTAATTGGGTTTTTAGAAACTTTGAGATGATTTTTCTCAAAATTGGTCAGACCGATTCATTCCAAAAACTATACAGTTCTAAGTTGAATGAGTTTGCGTGTACAAAAAAGTTTCTTGTTGATCAGTCCACCCTCGCGACCTGTGGCGTGCTTACAAAAAAACAAAAAAACAAAAACAAACAGACAAAGCCCTATAAGAGTGGGATGGAGACTTCGCTACGCTCTTCAATAAATAATATGTATCACTTGGTAACAGGTTCAAGTGCCTATGATTCAATCACTATTCATGTGAGAAATTCTATATTGATTCAAAGTAGCTTCAACTTCCAGCCTGATTAAATGAGAAGTTTGATTTACTACGCTTCTATAAACTTTGTAACAATAATTTATGTACCTGATATTGAGATAGAAAGCGCTGATTTTTGTGTTATTGTTAAATTCCTTGATTACAAGAGCATGATAGTATGAAGGATAACTGCAATCTGTGTGATGGGTGATTTTCAATTCATTATCTTGAAATAATTTTGCTTGAAAAAGACATGGAAAAACGTGAAAATTCAAATATAATACTACTAGTAGTCACAGTACTAAAATCCTTCATACTTCCATTCCATGATGTCTTACAAACGGAAGAAGACTGGAATCAGCATACTAGTGTTGAAGGAAACCGAGATTTCCTGTTAAACGTTTTGTGTTTTCAACAATTACATTGTAATTTTTTTTAATAATGTAACATTGTTGCCAAAAAATATGTCACTTCTAACTCAATCAAGACTGACTTAAATCGAAAGAAAGAGTGTGAAAATGTCGATTGTGGATTTGTCAGTGCAATGTATACAAGTACCTCAAGCTAATGAAAACAGGATGAAATGGACTATTGAAGTGTGAGTTATATGCATATCTCGTAGAGATTGGTTGATAGAGTTGTTTGAGGCTTTCGCGACCCGAATATTAGGTATTAGTAACTGGGTTGTTCCATCGTGTCGTGTGAATTGAATTGTTACTCGACGTTTCGATTTTTCACCCTCACATCACTTAGTCACTCTCTTTCTACTGAACCAGACTATATCTTGAGATGGGTCTCAACATATGGAGATCGAAAAGTCGAGTTACAATTCGACTGCAATTGTATTGTTCTGTTGAACTTAATTGCGACTCGACGTTTCGATTTTCCACCCTCACATCACTTAGTCACTCTCTTTCTACTGAACCAGACTATATCTTGAGATGGGTCTCAACATTGACATCGAAACGTTGAGTGACAATTCAACTCGCATGGCACGATGGAACAACCCAGTTACTAATACCTCGACCTGCAATGATATTGCCTGTCTATCATTAGGGAAGCCATAGCTATAATTCGACGATTGATCTATTATCGATTTTTTGAATTTCTCGTAATCGGGTTCGAAGCTCATCTTCAGATGAAGCAAACTTGTAGCCGGCTGATCAATTAATTGAATAAACATCGACAGCCCCATACCGACAATATTAAATACGCACTATTTTGTTACCTGTTTCTAACAAACTATGGAAGTTACATCAACGAAATTTCCACAGTGGGTACATAAGATCTTTGTTCACATGCACTGGAAAATGATGATGACAAAATGTGCTTATCAGATGAGCGTAGCAAAGATTCCATCCCACTCTTATAGAGCTTTGTCTGTCTGTTTTTTTTTTTTTTTGTAAGCACTGCACAGGTCACATGGGTAGACTGATCAACATAACACTTTTTTCTATGGGCCATTTTTCACAACTTAGAACTGTTCAGTCTTTGAAATGAATCGGTTGGATAGATTTTGAGAAATAATATGTCAAAGTTTTTAAATGCCCCATAAGATTAAGCTGGGTAAGAAAATTCGAAAAAATGAAACCTCTCCGAAAAGAATAAAATTTTCTCTGAGTGTTCAGACATGGATGATACACATAACCACAATTTTGTAAGCAATTCGAACCAGCCGTTTCGAAGAAAAAAATGCAAATAACTGTTTTCATTCATTAAATATATGGAAATGAGCCAAGATTCACTGCTTCCTAGATTCCATATTTGCCCAAGATTAACTACTCTTCATATTCGTCAAGGTGTGTAGAATACCAGAGAAGTTTAAGTAGCAATTAAATGAAGGACAAAGTGTGTAGGATACCAGAGTCGATAAAGTAGCAAATGTAGGACTGTTATTATACCTTATTCAGATATCTCGCTCATCTTATAACGCATATTTCGCGTTTGACTAGTATTTTTAATTCTTTCAAAAAATGTCAAAAATACCACATTATTAGCCATACAACAAATGCCACTTCCGATGCTATTTCACACATGTATGGTGTATTCATATCCACATATTGTGAATATTTGGAGTCATTATTGTCAACACTCAACAGTTTTCAAGATTCAGGTACCGGCCGGCAGTCGATTGTTTTCTGTCGCAAATACTGCATTTGAAAATAATAGCAAAGAAGTTCATCTCACTCAAATATGAGCTGTTGGATTTTAAAGTGCTTAATGTGAAGAATGATATGATTATGAAACCTATTTGAATAATTCAGTGATTCTTGCAGCATCCAATGAATTGAATATTACACAATCAATCTAAAAAAATAGAAAAATAGCTCTCAATATCCCCTCAAGAGTCCATGGAAGTCGATTTAGCGAATTTACGGTATTTTGGTGATGACTTTTGAACGGTAAGAGATATTAGAATTCTAATTCGCGAGAAACACAGATAATTATGGCTTTAAGATTTTATGAGTCATAACTATTCAAGTTATTTCGCATAACTGTCAAGCGTATACAGTTATAAAAACACATTTTTTAGCTGTATACGATTGTGGCTCGACAGTTATGCGACATGACTTTAATAGATATGTACTATATGTGTAGATATGTAACTTATATCATCTTGAAGCTATCATATTTATCTGTGTTTCTCGCGTATTAGAATTTTGATATCTCATACCATTCAAAAGTTATCATCAAAAAACTGATATTTCGCTAAAACGACTCCCAATAATCGTGGAATCAACTCATCATTACTCTTCCTTGCGTATGTTATTATCATCAAGCTGATGCTTAACAGTCTCTCAGATGTGGTGTCTTATCCAAACATGTTCGCTTCATCCGGTGATTAACTAATGTTTCAACAGCGTTTGGCTACCGTACAACGGAACTGCGACGCCGCAGTATCAAATGACGTACTTCCCCATAGTATTTATTGGAGGATTAACCGGAGGTGTTGCGATATTGGTTCTATTGTTCTTGATCCATCTAACCATTCACTGCATCGCTCAATTCCACATTCTCCGCCACAACCTGGAGAATGTTCGAGAACATGCAACAGTTCTGGTGACAGCGAACAATGTTAGGAGCAGACTCGACCAAGGAGCAGTGCTTGCAGTGTACTCGGAATCACGTGACTGCTCTCATGAACGAGTGGATATCGCCAACAAACGTGAGTGGATAAATAAATCTGCGGATGGATACTTAATTTATGAATAGACAGAAATGCGAGAAAAGTAGGGTCGTGATCATGAAAAAAGAGGAATTCTCTTCTTCTTAGTTACTTGATCCACGATGTGGTGAGATATCAACCAGTTTTATGTTAATATAAAGAAGGTGACTCCACTCGGCCGGGTCTTGGAAGTGAGATATTTCCGGGGTCAGTTCCCGAGTCTAGGATCATGATTGTCGAATAGTGAGGTCGCGACCATGAAAACACAAGCTAACTATTCTCTTCTTCTTATGTGATCTCCACCTTCATCATTTCCAAATTCCACTTGTCCAGATTCATTTTTCCATCAGTTCGGCTTTGCATCTCACTTTTACCCTACCCTCGTGTTTTTCTCATCTTGCATGAATGAGTTATACCCTCCTCCCCCTCCGATTTCAATTTCACCTTCGGTATAGCTATCATCTCACCAGATTTTCACAGCTACGAAACATCTGGATTATTGATTTTTATGACGGACTCAAATTTGTTTTACTCATTGAGAATACTTGTACCATTCACTCATGTTACTTTCAAGTTGTCGACACTCATCCTAGTTTCACCTTTTCTCCTATAAATATTGCCTCTCACGATAATTTCTCATTCTGAATGCATCTTTTTCATCTTCACTAAACCAGTGATCCAGTGTAACTGTGTAACAGTAACACGTGAACCAGTGACCACTAAACCACTAAACCACTAAACCACCTAACCAGTCACTGCCCCACTTCTTCATATTTGCCAATCATCTTCACCACTGAACTTTCCATGAGCCACCTTCTGATTTTCAATTATATCTCTTCAAGTGGTTATCCCCCCATTGAGCAGTTGCTTTCCACATGTGACGCGCCCTCCCCAGCACACGGTCTCTTTCGGTCTGGTAGAGTATGTTCATTCGCTTCCTCCCTTCACTCTTTTGGTAGAGATTTCCACTAACCACCACACGCTTTTCGAGAAACTTTTTTCAAAACTGCTTTGATCCTTTCTGTCTCTAGCTGTATCATCGCTCAGCTCTCATCAATCTTGATTCTTATCTCATCCGAATTATTTCCTCCTGCAAGCATGATGACACCTTTCCTCCCAGCTTCTCTCTCTGAGAGCTCATCCCCTGCTCACTAGCGATCTCTCCCCAAAAATACTCACTCCTTCACTCTTGTTTCTTCCTCAATCGATCTCTTCATCGTCTATCTTCTGCATATTTTCCTCATAACGTTCCTCTGTCTCATCATCTTCTTCCTATGTGCCTTCCTCCTATGCATTGCTTCCTTCTCTTCACTTTCTTCCTGTAAACCTTTCTCTCTCCTTTCGCAACTTCTCTCTCTGTCTCTTCACCACCGCCACTTCACACGTATCGCACTTCCAACGAATGCCAGGCACCTCCAAGCAAGCCTTGTAAGTGCGTTGGCAGACATATTGGCACAGCTGATGTGCCACAAGAACTCAAGCTCACTCCGTCGCTTATACGTTTCATCTTGATGTGACATTCTCGTCCTCTCGGTACGAGCACTCCTCCCCAACTGTCTTTGCAAAAACTGTCCACACAATTATCATCAATTACGAGACTGATCTATTCTGTGTGTACCTATACGCTCGCACACTTGATATTTTTCACTTCCGTAACATCAAACCCATTTAATTATCATATGAATTCTTTCCACCTTCACTCTTGGGACCTCCAACCAATTGTATCTCTGTGTCACGTTCTCTGCAACACTCTCAGCGCGTGGCCGCTAACCTCCCAACTCTCCCCTCTCGCATTCCCTCACTAGACGGCCAAATGAATAATTCGCTCCAACTGAGCGCTTACGAAGAAAAAAATAATCTCTCTCAAAAATTGCTGATTATTATTCATTCTGCGGTCCATCTCGATTGAAGGAAAGATGGGAAGGAAAAGGACCATGAAAGAACAAGGAACATCATCCCGTGCCTTCCCTAAGGCAGTGAAGCGAACCTCAGTGCGCGTAGTCAGATTACCCAGCTACAATACGTCCATGACTACCAGGGTCAAGTGAGTAAAATTGTGTTAATTTTTCCATCGATAAGATCTGTGGATTATTGTTACACAATTGATGACTCGCAGTCTCCGCCCCCTTGCCGTCACAAATCATACAGTCCAATCAACAGGGCTGTTGAAACTGTAGTTAAATTCGAATTCTAACCGAGGTATCTTCAAATGACCACAAATGATATGGATCCAACTTGCTTACTGGTGAAGCAACGCCTATTTCGAGTCGTCAATTGGGACTAAGAATGAATTAGTCAAACGACTGTTCTCGGTCAAGTTTGTTGGGTCGTTGTTATGTTACGATTAAAGTAGGTACTGATATCAATGGTAACGTTGGTCGATTGGAAGGCGAAATGTAGCGGTCAGGGATGAATTCAGGGACTAATCAGTAATTGGGTGAGACATGGAAATTTCGAATGGGAGATCATTTCAAGAAGATATTTCAAATACTCACAATATTGATTCTTCAAATCCAAACAAAATGTCATGTCATTGTTAATTATGATAATATGGGTATGGATGATATCGAGATATATGAGCTCACCATTACTCATGGTTTGGTTCATGTTATATTTATTATGGAAGTCATAAAT
>OZ023338.1:17032023-17052023 GCA_964007535.1 Brachyptera risi | reverse complement strand
CACTTCTGGTTCATTAAAAGTTGAGTTCCACCGTCTGTGTTTGTTGATGACGTAGCGTGCAGCTTTTTTATGGACTTTGTTTATTTCCTCAGTGAGTAGTGCAGTGTAAGGATCCCATACGCTAGAACAGTATTCTATATAGTAGGCCCATAGTATATATATATATATATATGTATATATATATTTATATATATATATATATATATATATATATATATATATATATATATATATATATATATATATATATATATCTATATATATATATATATATATTTATATATATATATATATATATATATATATATATATATATATATATATATATATATATATATATATATATAAAATACACGGAGGAACTCGAAAATATCTCGAGCTGAAGAAAAAAGATGATTGCTATTCTGAAAACGTTCATCAGAATAACCTACATGTAATGAAATGGAATGAATAATCACCCCAACATATAAGTAAAACGGTTATATGTCACGTGATTGGTCTACACACCTGTCTTTATATGTTGACAAGATTTAAGGTACGTTTACAGTTCAACGTTTAGCAGCTTGCAACATGCAACTTGCAATAGGCGTTCCACGATCGAATTTGATGAATGTCTAGCGTATCATCATAATAATATGATCATGGTACTTCGAAATTGGAGCAGTGATATCTCCATTATGAACTACAAAAAAGATGTACCACCATCAAAGGCTGCTAAAAATACGGAACGGGTTCATCTCTTGACACCACAACCCAACTCAACGCTGCGTTGCGATTTCGCGCTGAACCTGCTCGCTGATTGGTCAAAGCGTGTCACAATGTTGCATTTCGCAAGTGACTCAAAGCTGAACTGTGAAAGTACCCGTTTCTCCTCAATGTTGGTTCTACCGGTACTCACTTTGCTTTGGTTCCAGATCGATGAATTCCAAGTCATTTTACTGCTCTCGTTGCTGTTGATTACTTTTGCTCTGTCTACTTTGTTTGTTCTGACTTGGACAATGGATCAGATTTCAGAGCAGGTAGGAAAACAACTTGGATGAGATTTGAACAGATGTGAACACTTGAACTTGTGTGAAATATCCACCATATGATGAGCAATGAGTTTTACCATATAACAAGCAGAATGACGAGTCAATCTTTTATCGCCTAATCCACCAAGGATGTGTCCAAATTTTGATGCTACTTGACTCATGACCCACACTCCTGTACGTCTTGTACTTGGGATTCGGACTTGCTAGATGTGAATTTGCGTTTCAGACAGTCTAAGCTGTCTAACAAGTATTTTACGACGTGGTGTCGATGACAGGTCTAATCCAGTTGTCACGTCCCCAACGGGTTCATGGCGGGAATTGTTTTAACTCCACTTTCATGTATTCATTGATATACACCTGTGATATTTTCCATGATGAGTGATAAGTTCCACACAAATTGGAAACTGCCACTTTATCACAGGAATGTAATCGCATATTTTTGTAGGTTTCTGTTGAAAGTGGAAACGTAAATGTAATACAGATTTAGGTGACCCAATACAGAAGCCCACAAGTAAAGTTCGCAAGAACGCATGTCATGTATGATGGTGAACTTTCATATTTGACTTCCCATTTCATGAATCCAGGCACTCCTCATGACGTCACTTCCATACTTTGAGCAAGGTCGAGTATAAAGTTACGCATACATAAGGTAATTTGGACACGTCCCAAGTGTCGGTTCGTGAATTAATATCCTGATACATATATATTTAATCCGTCTTAGTGCTCGCTCGTGCGCGACGCAGCCTACGCCTGTGATTGGCTGAACTCGCCCGCCGGCTTTAAGCGCTCCGTGCGGATCATCATGAGCCGGGCCAATAGCGAGACGGTCGTCACGGCCGCCACCTACATCCCGTATCTGCTGCCCACATTCGTCAGTGTGAGTGTTGCAGTCATATCACGCTGAGGCTTGTTGAACAATTCAGATATTTAGGACATATGTGCAGCTTGAGAATGGAGCATGGCCTGTTCTGATGATTCCAGCCATCACAATCGCCAACCGAAATGGCCAACTGATTTGGCCAAGCAGATACAATTGTCCAATCTCATATATTCACATGAATCGCGATCCAAATTCCACCGACAACAACTAGGTATCTTGTCTCACCCTGATCAAGTTTCTTGTACCCACGAACATTTTCATGCTATTTCACCGACGCAATTGGCGATTGTGACAACCGGGTTGGTCCTTGTTTTCTTGCGAGCCAAAGTTCTGTTCGAACAATGTGATTCGATCGGTCAGTCAACGCGGTACGCAAAGTGACCAATCACCGGAGACTAATTTCAAAGTCACTTGAAAAATAATGACCAATGAAATTGAATGGAATGAACATTAATTTTGTTCAACATGATCGTCCTACATTCCTGCTACATAGGCTTACTATATCTGGAAATCTTCACGATTACTCCATTCACTCACATTTGAATCAAGTCCTCTCACTTGATTCTGGCTTCGACTGAGCGATTTCTAGAGACATCGAAATACTTTTGGTAGATTCTATCATCAATCACTTCCAGGTGATAATCGGAACTCAAAATCGATACATTTTCCAGTCGCCGTCAAGGTAGTTGGATCAGTCAGTGAATGAGCCCAGCAAGGTGATCTTGATGCATTGTTGTAGCAACGATTTCTGTAATGAAGTATTGTTCTCTTGCAGGTGTGTAACAGAGCCTTCAAGTTCTACGAGATGATGAGCGAAATGTCGCACAAGTGATGCCTTTTCCACACCACCTTCTCTATCCAGGTCGTTTACTCCTGGAATATGGATGAATGATGGGAAGAAACGGTACATGCAGCGCAGTGATTAACGCGCTCGCTTCATGTTATCCGGAAGGTGCAGGGGAAATCGGACCCGGCCACCTTTTATTTCCACAGGGGTTTTCATGGTTTACCTGTTTAGTGTAGGCTGATGACGGAATGGTTCCTACAATGAGTTAACCATGCCCGCTTTCTTCGCACTCTTGTTCCCATTATTACATGGCACTTGTGGAACCTTAGTTCCGTTGTTCATAAATAATACATCGATTGATTAATTATTGATGTATGATATGAATATCAGAAAATATGAACATTCTGGAATATGAGAGACTTCCCGCTCCAATCAAGATGGTTCTCAGTCACTATGCCGAAAGTAACAACCGATTCACACCTCATATGCAATTATCGTGCACTTTCAGTACACTTTCAGACGGTATTACAATTTAAATTCTGGATTTGGATTCACGAGCTGCGATTACGCATCCAAATCATCTCTGATTATCGAATTGAATTGTAATTACAACACCCCAACGGGTTCAAGCCATATAACCACACACAAAGCAGCTTGAACTCTGAATCTACTTCAAACCCAACCTCTCTTCACATTTTTGGGTCCATTCTGTATATGAATGAAAACAAACATATTTTAACAGCAAACAAGGATATATCCATGGTTATCTCACAAGATGACATGATAATATACGTATGAAAACACATTGCTCCAAGGTGTCGGATAATTATTCCAGCTATACAAGCTCAATTTTATATAACAATTTACCGAAATACATCATAAAAGAGAATGAGTTTGAAGATAAATCAACGTTAAGAAAATATCTTACTGAGAAATGTCTTCATGAAGTTAATGATTCCGTTCAATTCGAATTTTTCATATCAAAAGATTTAATAATTCTCTTATGACTGAAGTGATCATTCTCCATGAAGTAACATAATTCACATTGTGAAAAATGTTAATCTCTCCTTGTTAGCAATGTGGAATATAGTCAAACGTGCAGACATGTTGTGTTCTCATGATTGTGATGTTGACTTGTCCAATACGATAATTCTATGTTCAATTTTTCTGGACCAATAAATATTTATCATCAACATTATCATTATTCTTCATCTTCTTATTATCATTATTATCATACTAGATTTAGATAATATATATTATAATATATATAATATGTATATATATATATATATATATATATATATATATATATATATATATATATATATATATATATATATATATATATATATATATATATATATATATATATATATATATATGTGATGTCTGAAGTTTTGAGGGCCGATGGTTGATGGTAATGCTGGCTTTGCGGAGATTTTCCCTTCTGGGATGAGTGTGGGTGGTTCTGAAAATAACCCTAACTCGACGTTTCGGCGAAAAACTATTCGCCATCTTCTGGAGTCGTTCTTGTCTTCTTGGGGTACTCGAATCGAATGGCATACGCTCTCTCCAGTGGGTCCTATATAGGGAAATGCCCGACCAATGAGCGATGAGGATTACGATCCTGACGTTTTCATTGGTTCGTGCGTTGACGGTGGGCTGGAGTCTGGCTCCTGGTCGCTCGGTCCGATGTGCGGATGCCTCTGCTCGTCACCGGTGGGTTGGATGTTGGGTCGACTGGCCGGGTGTCGCTTTCGGATCGGACTGCCTTCTTAAAAGAGTCTCCGCATCGAGCTGGATGCGCGCACTGGGCTTGCCCTGGACGTTGGTGCTGGCCACGACGTCTCGTCACCGGTCCATCTCGGATGGTGGAGTTTGGGCCTGTGTCAAAGTCCCGTCGATAGGCTCGACCGTGTGCACGGCTGTGGTAAGAACGGCCTTTTTGAGGGCGTTCACAGATATGTCAGTAGCCTACGATGTAGGTATTGCTCGATCAAAATTGAACGCTGTCATCTTCAAAAGATTTAAAATAGTTGAATAATTATCAGTGTATATACTTACTGTTCACCAATACTGACCGTAAATTAACGTGAGGAAACTCATTCTTACGATAAATCTAAAAAAAGATGGTATTGGACAGATGATTACCAAATTAATGGTAGCAATATCTTCAAAAACTAAGTCAAAGAAGCCTAACATATGAAGCATAATTATGTAATCTCCAATACAACTTCAATTATGTCATATAATATTTGGCACTGATACTTTCCTTGAAGTTGGCTTGTATAGAACTGCTTGTCGATGTTGACTGAATTGAGAAAAGGGTAGTTTTATCACTCAAATTACTGATGAATCAGATCAAAACCAGAAGATAATATATACACATCCGTTGTTTATAACATGTTACCATGGTTACGAGAAAACCAAAAGTGGGTGCTACCCACATTTTTCCGGTTTTTATTTAATTATAAAATATTTGGGCTACGTGGACGAAAGTTATCATCGTATGGCAATAGATTATAACTAATTACAACTTTAAAGCGCTTAAATTTATAATTTACGTGGAAAACCAAAGATTCTATTAACGCGCAAGCAAAAGTCTACGCCACAACAAGAAGTGGGCGTGGCCAAAGCAGTTTTCCTTTAATTCATTAATTAGAAAATATACAGGCTATGTGGACAAGTTTTATTACTACGTAGTCGAAGATTGTAAAAATTTGCATAATCCAAGCTCAATCATTTTCAATTTACGTATAAATTCAGCGATTCTACGCGACGAATAGGTTTTTTCGGTCCCTTTTGAATCAAACATATAAATGTGTTTCCACAGTGTGGTGAACACGCTTAAAAGAAAGCATAGCTATGGGATCCCCTTTATCACCTCTCTTAACTAATTTGTTTATGGCTGATTTTGAAAAAAAACGCACTAGACACAGCCAAATTCAATCCAAAATGCTGGGTACGCTATATTGATGATTGCTGGGCTATCTGGTCTCACGGCAATTATCAGCCAAATTATTTCCTGAATCATCTAAATTCAATAAATTCGAATATTCAATTCACGATGGAAGTCGAAGAAGACAGCCAGATTCCATTCCTGGATGTATTGCTTAAGAAAAGAGATAATGGCACCTTAATTCACACAGTCTTCAGGAAATCAACACATACAGACAGGTATTTGCACGCCATGTTGATCATCATCCATCCCAGACACGAACAGATTCAAATTCACTAATAACAAGAGCAAGAAAACTTTCAGATAAAGATCACGTTGATGAAGAAATTAACCATCTCAAACGTACTTTCAGGGCTAATGGATATAATGATGAATTGATTGAATCAGCCATAGCTCGTGAATCAAATAATACAATAAAGAAAGACAATAGAAGTGTTGCTACAGCTTTTTTCCATTTGTACAAGGTACCACAGACAAGATAGGAAAACTACCTCATAAGTATAACATAGATACCGTCTTTACTACAGACCGGAAAATATCAACGTTATTTGAACCTGTAAAAGGGAATAATAGTCTTGATGAGGCTGGGGTATAACAAATTCCATGTGACTGTGGCCTAGTATACGTGGGCCAGACGCAAAAGCCGATACGAGAACGGATCAAGCAACACAAATATCATGAACAATCAGGTGAAATCGATCTTTCTGGCGTTGCAAAACATGGTCGATCTGATGTGAATGGGGTGAAACATAATCTAAGAGAAGGTGGAACACGAGTGCCTGGGCTGGTTACCCCCCCTTTCAATATAAGTTATTGAAGCTATACTTTACAACATAACGGCGTGGCGAGTCTCGTGGAGTGGTACCGAAGGCGAGGTGCGAACCCGGGACTCGGGCATCTTCCCTTCTTATTCCCGGCCGCGTCTTGATGAGGTCCACTCCCGGAACACGTCCGTCCCTGTCGATAGTTGATTTCAGAGAGACCGACAATGGCGTTTCCGCGGAGTGAGGAGCGTATGTAGAACAGCTGATCCACAAGTGCATTCACCTGGCTTTGCAAGCCATGCACTTTATGGATACACGAGCGGATGCGAGTTGTCTCTAGTTATTTCCACTCGAGTTGATGTACCTATAGTTTCTTTATCCGATGGTGAAGTGGGAATGAGACTATAGGCTGCTGTTCACATACGCGGGGTCGCAACGATACTTCATTATCGTGACACACCCCCTCCTTACTAGATGCTCGCCCCGAGCGTCGATCGCAAAACCCTCATGGTCAGTGTCGATGGATCCTCTTGATTCCAATCTTGCTGCTGGCTTGTCATCTAGAAGTTCTGGTAGCGTGCCATCCCTTGAGACGAACCGCATTCGCTTTTAAGATGACTAAAACTCAAAAACACATATTCCTCTACATCATTGTTCCATCTTTCCTTTCATCAGGAAAAAAAAATAAACTTATTTATAACACTTCTCATAATGAAATCATCATCTCCTGATCTCGAATACAATTCACGAATGAATATGAGAGACAAATTTACATAAACAATATTTTCACCTCATAGGCTACCCTATAGCACAAAAAAAATATTCAAATGTTTATCATAATCAACAAAACATATTCATAAATGAAAAATTCATGTACTCTATCGAAATGTTCAAATTCACAATTCATGGATTTCAAATTTTATATCAGCCCCAAATGAATATGTATACCAATACCATACATCGCAATAACTACTCATACATTCAAGCTAAATGACAACGTGGTCCAGTAGTCTTGTCGTAGGGTAGGTTGAAACGTGAGATTGTCAATTTACAAATATTTGAAATAAAATAAATACTCTCTATTAGGCCTGATTGTGCTCACCCAGGATACAAAAAATATTCTTCCCCTGAAATAAGTATATGTAAGGGTCTACTTGCTACTCCCGGAGTCCAACCTCCTAGTGTGAGTACCACAAAATTACATCGAATGCAAACATAACCAAAAGGGCAAACAAAAGAAAACAATACAAATGGAAAAAAAATGTGTAACATAACGTTATAAAAAGTAAAATAAAACTATACCAATCCAACTCATTGGCAACTTGAGAAAAATCATATAAAATGGGTGATAAAAATGTCTATACAAATAATACACATGTTAATAAAAAAAATAGAATTCATTTGAAATTCTGAGAATAAAATAACACATGTCATATCGTGAGAGTCCGTATGTGTGTCAAGTTCTGTATTGTGGACACTTCATTATGCACACGCCAATACATCTTGAAACTTGACGCTCAGCTGCATCTGCAAGGCTCTGAACTGCCCTCGCTTCCCGCAGCAAGGCTGTGCACAATCTTCCACGGCCTTGGCGATTCAGCTCCCTGTGTGTCGTTGACACACCTGCTCGAGGAGTGAAGCAAATATTCTCCTTGCTGATGTGATTTGTTTCATTTTTTCTCTCGAGAATCCCACTCTTGCGGACATAGGGAATCGAAAGTGGACCTACCGTCTTCCGAACCTCACCTTCCGTGCTTTCTACGGTCACTCACTATAAATATTTTAAATAAGTATCTCCCAACAAATGTAACACTCATGAATTATAATCTGCCAATTAAAGTACCGATATTTAAGCTATCCAAAGAACCACCCTCTCACGTCACGTCTACGAATAACCATGTCTTAGTCTCGACACTTCACATACAGTGCCATAAAAAAGTGAAATATATATGGTCGGTATACCTAAAACCCCCCTTGAGCCCCCGACTAAAATACGGTTTCGTAAAGATACCTCATAACAAAGAAACAAAAACATCCTTCGACAGCAATTCGAAGGGATAACTGAAACCAACCGTAGTGAATATGAAAAAATGTTATCGTGAATATGAAAAAAAATGTTATCGTGAATACGTTTTGTCGTGGACTGTACAAATACTCGTTCATAGTTTTGTTGGACATGCAGAGTATACTGAAACGTAACTTCCTACCAATATTATAGACTATGTGACTATTGAAACAAAGACCGTTCACACACAACTTCACTGCTTGACCCCCTCACACTAATAATCAAAATTTGGGACAAATGAACAATCTATTACACAACCACCTTGGATATCTCTACTGATTTTGCGCACTTCTCAACCGCCAGCGATCCGGGGCGTAAAACGGTTTCATCCGAATGACATGAACTACGTCGTTCACAAGCTTGGACCCTTTCTTGAGGGCAACTACATAGTTCACGTCAGATATCTTACTTATGACCTTATATGGACCCTGCCATCGTAGCTGCAACTTGTCAGATTTTCCATTTTGACGAATAGGGGAGAACACCTTGACAAGCTGACCATCCCCATACTCAACATGACGGTGTTGAGAGTCATATCGAATTTTCTGTTTTCGCTGCGCCTCACCAATCCGCTCAACAGCCAACTGTCTAGCCTCGTGTACTTTCCCTATGATCTAGTGACGTCCGTCTCGAGATCATCCTGCAGTCCCAGACCAATGTCAATCGGTAGTACGGGATTGCGTCCATAAACTAAGTAAAATGGGGTGAAGCGAGTTGTCTCTTGCCTAGACGTGTTATAAGCAAAAGTCACAAGGTCGACATAAAGATCCCAATCTCGATGATTAGATGCTACATAATTCGACAACATTTGACTCATGAGGCCATTGTAATGCTCAACTAGGCCATTACAGGCTGGTCTATAAGAACTTGTGAAGGTGCTACGCACCCCTAATCCCTTCATTATGCCTGTGACCAAATTGCCTCTAAAGACGGCACCCCTGTCGCTTAGAATCTCCCTGGGACACGAGTACTTACAAATAATCTGAGATACAAGGAATCCAACTACATCATTTGCACCCCCCTATTTGAGACATCCGGTCACCGCCCATCGCGTTGCGTAATCAGTACAACAAATAATAACGGTGTTGCCGTTCTCAGTTTTCGGGAATGGGCCAAGAATATCAATCGAGATTTTATTGAAAGCCTTACCAACTACAATGGGTTGTAACAGCCCCGCTGGTTTCTGTGTGGGACGTTTCCTAGCTTGACAGTCGGGACAATCCTTACAATAAAGTTCGACTTCTTTCGCCATCCCTTGCCAAAAGAAATGTTCCTTAACTTTACCATAGGTTTTGGCATATCCCAAGTGTCCACTGAGAACACTGTCATGACAGCTATACAACACTTCATATTTGAGGCTTTCCGGAATTACTAACAACTTGTTTGCACCCCTTGAGTCAAAATTTTTCTTATACAGCACCCCATTTTCCAGCACGAAACTACGTGATTGTCTGCTCACTCTCGACGCAGCCTCATCCGGATTTTCTAATGCTTTCACCAAATCACGCAAAGCCTGATCTTCTTGTTGTGAGTCAGCTATACTCTCCAAATTGATTGATAGTACGCGCGTATCCATCCCTTCCTCTTCTACAGTCGGGTCTGTAAGTTTCTCTGCACTTACAGGATAACGGGACAAACAATCGGGTGCCATATGTAAGGCTCCAGATTTATGATAGATTTTATAATCATATTCTTGTAACTTGATCGCCCACCTTGCTAATCTTCCTGTTGCGTCAGAGTTGTTTGTCAGATAACAAAGACTACAATGATCAGTAATCACCTTGAAAAACCTGGCGAAGAGAAATTGCCTAAAAACTCCTATCGACCACACAATAGCTAAACACTCTAAATGTGTCGTGTTGTAGCGGGTTTCAGCGTCGGTAAGGCGTCGCGACGCATAACTAATAGGATGCAAATCTCCATGTACGCGTTGCATTAGGATTGCGCCTAGCCCGTAGTTGCATGCGTCCGTGTGCAATTCGACCTCACATCCCTCAACGAAATGGCGTAAAACAGGGGCAGAAATGAGTCTCTCTTTCAACTCTAGGAATGCCTTTCTTTGCTCTTCCCCCCACTCGAACTTCACGTTCTTTCTTGTGAGCAGAGTTAGCGGTCGCGCGATTAAACTAAACTTGCGAAAGAATTTCCGGTAAAAGTTGGCCAACCCTATGAACGCGCGCACATCTTTTAATCTTTTAGGGGTAGGAAAGTCTTCGACTGCTCTCACCTTCTCTCGGTCTGGCGATATTCCGTATGAGTCTACCTGATGCCCAAGTACCTTGATCGACTGGTAACCAAACGAACATTTTGCGGGATTCAATGTTAGCCCACTCTCACGAAAACGATCTAGTACCATTTTTAGCCTCTCTAAATGTGTTGTGAAATTATCCCCCATGCACACAATATCGTCCAAATAGCAAACACACGCACTCCACTGCAAACCAGCTAGGATCTTATTCATTGCCCTGGAAAATAGAGCGGGTGCCACTCCTAACCCAAAGGGTAGGACCTCGAACTCATACAACCCCTCTGGAGTGATGAACGCTGTTATTTCTTTCGAAGTCTCCGCCATCGGCAACTGCCAGTACCCCGAGAACAAATCAAGGGTTGAAAAAAACGAGCTCCATTGAGGTATGATAAGATGTCGTCAATTAAGGGTAGGGGGTGGGAATCATGTTTGAGAATCTTATTTACCTTCCTGTAGTCACGAATCGCCACGAACCTGATTTCTTTTTCACCAAGACCACTGGACTCGCGAAAGGGCTTCTAGAAGGCCTAATTACCCCATTATGCAGCATCTCATCAACCTGTGCCCTAATAACCTCCCTCTCTTCCTTCGCAACCCTATACGGAGAACTATGAACCGGTTTATTCTCTAACAACTCCAGCTCACATTCGCCCACATTGCCCATCCCCATTTGGTTAGGTGTCCACGCGAACTGTTCAGCATATTTGTTCAACAACCCTATCAACTCGGCACGTTCCCCAGCCCCTAGGTCAGGGTTGATGTCTAGCTTGGCACTCACATCTATTTTCTCACCTATTTGCACTTCATGTACACCGTAACTGTCAATGTTTTGAGTCCTACCATTGAAATCACCCCCTCAAACCTCTTCTATTTCCTCGAACACCCCAAATTTGGTACCCTTATACACTGTGCAAGGTGTACTACACGTGTTAGTCAAAACCATGTCACCATCCCCGACCTTATCAAAAATTCCTCGCGCCAGAAATAAACCCTGAGTAATAAGTAAATGCGATCTGGGTTCAAACAAACCTACACCTGGCTCTGAACTACCCCTACAATGAAATGTACACATTCTTTGTGAACCACCGGGTATAAGAACTTCTTCACTGGCTAATGCGTCTATTTCTACCACATCAGAATCAACCAACACACTTAGAACATCATCTATCAGCTCTTTTCCCGGCTCTGACTTCAAAACAACCCCTGCGGTATTGCCGAAAGGTACCGAGACCAACCCCTCACTATGCTTAAAGGTAACCAACTGATTTCCATAGTCGATTGATGTCGCACACTTGGCACAAAAATCAGTTCCAATTATACATGAAGCTGACAACCCTTGAACAGCTATCATAGGTATAGCGAAACCCACTCCACCAATATCCACGGAAACCAACACCTTACCTACAATTTGCAAAGTGGAATTATTAGCTGTGCGCAACAACAAGCCATGCACTTCATCATGATCCAAATGGCGTACTAGCTTAGCTCTAACACAACTGACCGCTGCACCCGAATCAATTAGAGTAGAGACTTCTTTGCCTTCAACTACCGTACAAACTTGGAGTGAACCCAATGTCCTAATTTCAACCACCCCTAATTCCACAACGTCAGAACTCTGATCTGACTGAATAGGGAATGGATAAAAATCTGAGAACTCCCTTATGTACTTTTTCTGTTCTATTCTCATCCACCTTCTAAATTCAGGGTCATTACCACATTCTACATTTAAACTACCCACGGTCATACCCCCTGATTGCATGGCCGTGGTGAATCTTTTCCCTCGAATTCAAAGCTTTTAACAGCCTCCTGGGCTTTCTTCAGACTGGGACAACCCAACATATAATGTCCAGGCTTATTACACAGGTAACAGACTGGTTTACCCTCCCTGGTACGCTGATGGCTACGACCTCCACCCTGATGTGGTCGACTACCTCTATAGATATCCTGGTCTTCTTGCTCATCAGAAGGTTGGGAAGAATCAATGTGTTTAGATGACGCGAATTGTTTCGAATGATTAAAGGGTGAAGATTTAGGTGATGCCCCCTGTTTACTTAAACTTTGACTATTTTGGAAAGATTGTAGAACGTTAACGAACATTTCTTTTTGGGCTGACAGCTCCATCGTCAAAGAGTTGACCTGGGCAGTCAACTCGCTCAAGCCAGGGCTAATATTATCTTGCCGAGTCACCTCACTAACACTTGTTTCCCTCCGTTCCGCACTCCTGGGTAGACGAGATTGAACCCAGAATTTACCCTTCTGAATTCTTTTCAAATTACTCAACAATTGGTCTACGGTGTCATTCTCCGCAATAACAACTTTGTCCAATACACTAGCCAACAACACACTCATTACTCTGTCTACTTTGTCTACTTCCGCCATCTCCGGATCAACAATATTGCACAATCTTAACACGTCGAACACGTAATCCTCCACCGACTCCCCTAGCTCTTGCACCCTGTCTCGTAGCTGAGCCCTCACTAGAGTTAGTTGTCCCACCTGTTCAAACTGACCCAACAACTCCCCTTTCACCGCCGTCCACGTCAGTGCTGGAGTTGTGGGAGTGACTTCCGTTAGTTTCTGGTGTTTTGCCTCTCTTGTTAACAACCAGCTCAACGGCGCGCCTGCCAGGAAACAAGCTAGACAACCTAATTTCTCATCATCCCTCCACGAGTTCGCTTTGACCCTAAGCTCGTACTCTGAAAGCCACTCGCGCACAGAGTCCACCCCTGGACGAAACTTCTCTTGTTTGACTCTGTCCGGCATGTTGGAGCGACTACTATTAATTAATTCAAAAGTTGTATCCAAAAGTTCCTCAAACTCCTCCTGAGTCTCCCCTCTGGGCTCGCTCGAAGATGACCCTGTGCGAACCCGAAAAGGAGGGAGGTCGCCCGTGAACTCTGGATTCAAATCGCGCAACCGACGACTTGCTCTGGACCACATACTCATCCGGTGTCTACTTAGCTCACCAAGTAGATCACCCTGTGCTTGAATCAACAACCGGTCTCCCCGGACTTGGGCTGCTAATGTATCTAAGGCGTTGAAAACACTATCAGGACTATCACTAGAAGAAGCAGGACTCTGCGGTTCCCGAACTGGCGTCGTTAATCCCGCTGCTTCTCCTGACAGTGTGTCACGGTCCCTCTCGTCAAACAAGAGCTTTCCTAGCACTATTTTGTACGTTGGTAATGTGCGTTCCTCATTATTCATGGAAATGTCAAAAAAAAAAAGGATTTAAAAACAAATTTAAAAACAAAAACGAATTCCCTGGCAACGAGCCCAACAAAGTATCTCTAAAACCGTTTGTTACGACTAAAACCGCACCCCTTTCTGAACCTAACAGAGTATCGCTATGGTGAAACCTAACGAAAACCCGCACCTCCACCAATGTTACGACCACGTTTTTACCTATATGCCATGGGGATGTATAGTGAGAGGGTAGTCGTAAGGGATTCTAAGGTTACAGATAAACTAGGTTGTTAGACCTTTGAACATTGGTTTATTGAAAGATAATTTTGACTATAAAGGCCGAAAGAGGTGATGCACTAAATTTACCTGAATCTAAGAGAAGGTGGAACACGAGTGCCTGGGCTGGTTACCCCCCCTTACAATATAAGTTATTGAAGCTATACTTTACAACAGAGCGGCGTGGCGAGTCTCGTGGAGTGGTGTCGAAGGCGAGGTGCGAACCCGGGACTCGGGCATCTTCCCTTCTTATTCCCGGCCGCGTCTTGATGAGGTCCACTCCCGGAACACGTCCGTCCCTGTCGATAGTTGATTTCAGAGAGACCGACAATGGCGTTTCCGCGGAGTGAGGAGCGTATGTAGAACAGCTGATCCACAAGTGCATTCACCTGGCTTTGCAAGCCATGCACTTTATGGATACACGAGCGGATGCGAGTTGTCTCTAGTTATTTCCACTCGAGTTGATGTACCTATAGTCTCTTTATTCGATGGTGAAGTGGAAATGAGACTATAGGCTGCTGTTGACATACAAGGGGTCGCAACGATACTCCATTATCGTGACAATATATGAATATATACATGTGATATCCCATATATATATATATATATATATATATATATATATATATATATATATATATATATATATATATATATATATATATATATATATAAATATACGTATATATATATATATATATATATATATATATATATATATATATATATATATATATATATATATATATATACATATATATATATATATATATATATATATATATATATATATATATATACATATATATATATAAATATATATATATATATATATATATATATATATATATATATATATATATATATATATATATATATAAATATATATATAAATATATATATATATATATATATATATATATATATATATATATATATATATATATATATATATATACATATATATATATATATATATATATATATATATATATATATATATATATTTAAATATATATATATATATATATATATATATATATATATATATATATATATATATATATATATATATATATATATACTAAAACTTTTGAACCTTCACGAATCATTTCATTAGATGAGCGTAGCGAAGCTTTCCATTTCACACCCCGAGAAAAAATGGGCTTCGTTTTTATGTTTTTTTTTTTTTTTTTTTTTTTTTGTAATTATGTACGCGGCATACAGGTCAGAGAGATAAATTAATCAACTTGAAACTTTTTCTGAGCGTTAGTGTCATACCAGAATAGGTTGGGATTGTTATTCAGAGGAATCGGTTGAAAGGTTTTTCCGGAAAATAATCGGAAAGTTTGGAAAATACTCATAAGAATAACCCGGAGGAAAAATACTTGTAAAACAAGAATTTTTCAAAAGCTCTCAAATTCTTACAGAATATGAAAAATACTTTTGTACACCTATTCAGAGATTTTTACAACAATCGAATGAGAAATAATGAAGAAAACGCAATAAACGTGTACATTTTATTGAATATTTGGATCAATTGGTTTTGCAAAGTGTTTATGCGACAGGTTGCAGGTTACTATAAATATCAACAAGTTGCAGGTGAGGTTTTTGAACGTTTGAAGTGAGTCAAAGTTTGTAGTTGTCAATTGAGCTGACAAGTTGTTTTTCATTCTAGATTGCCATACTTCTAAGCTCATCTCACAACGCGCATCCCGCGTTGTCCTAGTAATAATTAGATGAGCGTAGCGAAGCTTTCCATTTCACACCCTGAAAAAAAATGGGCTTCGTTTTTTTTTTTTTGTAATTATGTACGCGGCATACAGGTTAGAGAAATGAATGAATCAACTTGAAACTTTTTCTGAACGTTGGTGTTATACCAGATTAGGTTGGAATTGTTATTCAGAGGAATCGGTCGAAAGGTTTTTCCGGAAAACAATCGGAAAGTTTGGAAAATCCTCATAAGAATAACCCTGAGGAAAAATACTTGAAAAACAAGAATTTTTCAAAAGCTCTCAAATTCTCACAGAATATGAAAAATACTATTATACACCTTTTCAGATATTTATACAACAATCGAATGAGAAATAATGAAGAAAACGGAATAAACGTGTACATTTTATTGAATATTCGCATCAATTGGTTTTGCAAAGTGTTTATGCGACAGGTTGCAGGTTACTATGAATATCAACAAGTTGCAAGTAAGGTTTTTGAACGTTTGAAGTAATCCAAGGCCCATAGATGTAAATTGAGCTGACAAGTTATTTTTCATTCTAGATTGCCATACTTCTAAGCTCATCTCACAACGCGCATCCCGCGTTTTCCTAGTTAGATGAGCGTAGCGAAGCTTTCCATTTCACACCCTTAAAAAAAATGGGCTTCGTTTTTATGTTTTTTTTTTTTTTTTGAATTATGTACGCGGCATACAGGTCAGAGAAATGAATCAATCAACTTGAAACTTTTTCTGGACGTTGGTGTCATACCAGAATAGGTTGAAATTGTTATTCAGAGGAATCGTTCGGAAGGTTTTTACGGAAAATAATCAGAAAGTTTCGAAAATCCTCGTAAGAATGACCGGGAGGAAAAATACTTGAAAAACAAGAAATTTTAAAAAGCTCTCAAATTATCACAGAATATGAAAAATAATATTATTCACCTTTTCAGAGATTTCCAGAACAATCGAATGAGAAATAATGGAGAAAACGCAATAAACGTGTACATTTTATTGAATATTTGGATCAATTGGTTTTGCAAAGTGTTTATGCGACAGGTTGCAGGTTACTATAAATATCAACAAGTTGCAGGTGAGGTTTTCGAACGGTTGAAGTAAGTCAAGGTTTGTTAGATGAGCTTAGCGAAGCTTTCCATTTCACACCCTGAAAAAATGGGCCTCGTTTTTATGTTTTTTTTGTAATTATGTACGCGGCATACAGGTCAGATAAATGAATCAATCAACTTTAAACTTTTTCTGAACGTTGGTGTCATACCAGAATAGGTTGGGGTTGTTTTTCAGAGAAATCGGTCGGAAGTTTTTTCCGTAAAATAATCGGAAAGTTGGAAAAATCCTCATAAGAATAACCCGGAGGAAAAATACTCGAAAAACAAGAATTCCTCAAAAGCTCTCAAATTTTCACCGAATATGAACAATACTATTATACACCTTTTCAGAGATGTTTGCAACAATCGGATGAGACATAACAAAGAAAACGCAATAAAAGTGTACATTTTATCGAATATTTGGATCAATTGGATTAGCAAAGTGTATATGCAACAGGTTGCAGCACTATAGATATCAACAAGTTTCAGGTAATGTTTTTGAACGTTTGAAGTAATCCAAGGTCCGTAAATATGGATTGAGCTGACAGAATATTTTTCATTCTACATTTCCATACTTCTAAGCTCATCTCACAACGGGCATCCCGCGTTTTCCTTGTAGATGTAAATTGAGCTGACAAGTTATTTTTCATTCTAGATTGCCACACTTTTAAGCTCATCTCACAACGCGCATCCCGCGTTTTCCTAGTGATAATTAGAACATGGAATGAATGTAAACGTTGATGACCGATGATAGTCAGTTGTTTTTATGGTTTCCGATTATCTGAATGGAATCCTGCAATCGACTCATGTGTTGTTTTATCAGATGAGCGTAGCGAAGCTTTCCATTTTACACCCTGGAAAAAAATGGGCTTCGTTTTTATATATATATATATATATATATATATATATATATATATATTTCTTTTTTTTTTGTAATTATGTACGCGGCATACAGGTAAGAGAAATGAATTAATCAACTTGAAACTTTATCTGAACGTTGTTGTCATACCAGAATAGGTTGGGATTGTTATTCAGAGGAATCGGTCTCAAGGTTTTTCCGGAAAATAATCGGAAAGTTTGGAAAATACTCATAAGAATAACCAGGAGGAAAAATACTTGATAAACAAGAATTTTTCAAAAGCTCTCAAATTCTCACAAAATATGAAAAATACTATTAAACACCTTTTCAGATATTTTTACAACAATCGAATGAGAAATGATGAAGAAAACGCAATAAACGTGTACATTTCATTGAATATTTGGATCAATTGGTTTTGCAAAGTATTTATGCGACAGGTTGCAGGTTACTATAAATATCAACAAGTTGCAGGTGAGGTTTTTGAACGTTTGAAGTAAGTCAAGGTTTGTAGATGTAAATTGAGCTGACAAGTTATTTTTCATTCTAGATTGCCATACTTCTAAGCTCATCTCACAACGCGCATCCCGCGTTTTCCTAGTTAGATGAGCGTAGCGAAGCTTTCCATTTCACACCCTGAAAAAAAATGGACTTCGTTTTTATGTTTTTTTTTTTTTTTTGTAATTATGTACGCGGCATACAGGTCTGAGAAATGAATCAATCAACTTGAAACTTTTTCCTAACGTTGGTGTCATACCAGAATAGGTTGGAATTGTTATTCAGAGGAATCGGTCGGAAGGTTTTTCCGGAAAATAATCGGGAAATTTGGAAAATCCTCATAAGAATAACCCAGAAGAAAAATACTTGAAAAACAAGAATTTTCTGAAAGCTCCTAAATTCTCACAAAATATGGAAAATACTATCATACACCTTTTCAGAGATTCTTACAGCAATCGAATGAGAAATAATGAAGAAAACGCAATAAACGTGTACATTTTATTGAATATTTGAATCAATTGGTTTTGCAAAGTGTTTATGCGACGGGTTGCAGGTTACTGGTTACTATAAATACTAGGAAAACGCGGGATACGCGTTGTGAGATGAACTTAGAAGTATGGCAGTCTAGAATGAAAAATAACTTGTCAGCTCAATTTACATCTACAAACCTTGACTTACTTCAAACGTTCAAAAACATCACCCGCAACTTGTTGATATTTATAGTAACTTGCAACCTGTCGCGTGAACACTTTGCGAATCCAATTGATCCAAATATTCAATAAAATGTACACCTTTAATGCGTTTTTTTTGTTATTTCTCATTTGATTGTTGCAAACATCTCTGGAAAGGTGTATAATAGTATTGTTCATATTCGGTGAAAATTTGAGAGCTTTTGAAAAATTCTTGTTTTTCAAGTATTCTTCCTCCGGGTTATTCTTACGAGGATTTTTTAAATTTTCCGATTATTTTCCGGAAAAACCTTCCGATCGATTTCTCTGAATAACAATCCCAACCTATTCTGGTATGACACCAACGTTAGGAAAAAGTTTCAAGATGATTGATTCATTTCTCTGACCTGTATGTCGCGTACATAATTACAAAAAAAAAATAAAAATGAAGAATAAAATAAAAAAATAAAAAACATAAAAACGGAGCCCATTTTTTTTCAGGGTGTGAAATGGAAAGCTTCGCTACGCTCATCCAATCAACAAGTTGCAGGTGAGATTTTTGAACGTCTGAAGTAAGTCAAGGTTTGTAGATGTAAATTGAGCTGACAAGTTTTTTTTCATTCCAGATTGCCATACTTCTAAGCTCATCTCACAACGCGCATCTCGCGTTTTCCTAGTGATTAATATTCAACAGGAAGATTGAAGTCGTGTATGGAATTCTGAAATCTTTTCAATATCTCTACGTTTCAACCATTATGTTATGGTCTCATTCGAGAGAATTATTGAACTGAATAATATGACAAAAACTGTAATCGATTATTTCTCAACATATGCACTTGGATACCACTACGTTTCTAAGAGTCAATATATGGTTGGAACATTGGCTCATTAAACATGAATACAAAAATTGTTCGAATATCAGTGAAAAAATATGATAGCGAGCATAAAAATAGTGAAATTGAAAA
>OZ023338.1:16990372-17027872 GCA_964007535.1 Brachyptera risi | reverse complement strand
TTGCTGCGTTCTTCATCGACCCACAAGCCAAGTGATCCACCGTTCAGAGTTATGTATGCGTGGATATGTTATGTCAGACACCAACGACCGGCACAGTAGCTGAGTGGTTAGCTCACTTGCTTCGTGTGATCCGGGAGGTGAAGGGACATGTCGGACCCGGTTCGATCCCCGCCACCGTCCATCTTTACAGGGGTTTTTCGTGGTTTCCCTCTGTAGTCTAGGCTAATGCCGGGATGGTTTCCACAATATAGGCCACGACCGCTTCCTTCCCACTATCCTTCCCACTACCCATAAAAACCTTCATCTCACCATCCCATCACCTCATTAATCATTCATCCGACGCCAATAGATCTCAGTAATCATTACAGTGCGTCGTTAAATCCCAATATATATATATAAAAAAAAAAACAATGAGTCACAAATGCAACATTTATTTGGAAAGGTGGATATTCTGATGATTCCGTAACCAATGAGACGACAGAGTCTCCATGAGACCATGCGTGAATACAAATTATCTTGACTCATTCTCGATTTTTGTTTACCTGTGTCAGGAACGTGAAGTTACCCATTTCTTAGCATCTTGCACTTCACTTTGATTCGGGGTGGTGTTATATGAGGGGAAGTGGGGGGCAATGTGCCAAGTGTTTCCTGTTATTCTGAACAACCTGAGGGAGAAATTAAAAATTCTGACTCAAAACATATGTTTGAAAAAAAGGATCGAAGACTTTTCAATGATACCGTACATGCTTTTCATACTATCGACGAATCATGTGATGCCAAGTATCGTCAATGTACCTTCTGTTCAATTACTCCATTACAATTACTCTCATATACATAATACTACGCAAACGCGTTATGTGTTTCCGCGTTGGTGGATGAGCTGGAACATATCGACTTATCTTTGGATTGGTTATTATATATATATATATATATATATATATATATATATATATATATATATATATATATATATATATATATATATATATATATATATATACATATATATACACCTCGAGATTCAAACAATTATATCACTGCCATCTTATTTTTTCATCAATTCATATGATATCAGAGAGAGCTTTGTTTTAATCGTTTGCACACCTGTTGCTTGATGTAAATGGTTTCTTAATAGCTTTGAGTGATTTGAAATAATTGGATAATATATTTTTTCACATCAAAACGAATGATTTGAGTGGACTGAAAGTTCGAAATGAGGTGTATAATTATCATATTGAAATTCCCTGAAAATTTGAATTCTTTCGAAGGAAATATTTTTGACGAATTTTTTTTCTCTGGGTTATTCTTATGAGATTTTTGAAAATTTGGAAATGAGTTTCCTCAAAAGTGGTTCAACCGATTGCGCCTTAACACTTTACAGTATCGAGTTGGATAATGACACTTGTGTGCCCAGTTTCAACTGATTTAGAATTTTCGTTTGACCTGTGGAGCGCGAAAAAAAAACGGGCACTTTTTTTTCGGGCATGGTGAAATTGAGTCTTCGTTTCGCTCGTCCAATCATAAATGTTCATACAAATTGTATTCATATTTTCACCGACAAATTTCCTATACCTGTAACAAGATATCTATGTTTACATAAGGGTGAGAGTTCAAAACAGTTCAAAATTTAGACTGCTTTTATATCACAATGCTGTGGGCTCTCCTACTCGAACACAGAACAAGGATTTAATCCTGTGGAAGCTGGTTTCCTTCAATGGATCATAATGATCTTGATCATTGAAATCACTTCACAAGATTGTGAATGTGTATGTATGTGTAGAAGTTTGTTATTTGACAAACGAACACGGAATTGTCAAGTGAATTGTTATATCTCCGAAGCTAGGTATTATTGGGAAATACCACGACCAATATTCAGTAAAATAGAAATGAAAATTTAAATGTCCTTATTTAAAGTGAATGGAAATCTTAGCTACGCAAATCTAAATAGTGATGTAGTGATACCAACCTATTTCATCATAATCTAAAGAAGGTGACCCAACTCTAGTTTTGAGAGAGAAATATTCCCGGGTTCAGATCCATAGTCCAGAGTTTCGATTGCCTGAAGCGCAACTATCGCTTTTATACCAAACTATATCAAACAACAATAATCAACAATGCTATACACGGCTCGGTAGAATTATTATTCATTATGTTAACAGTTGCATTTGTTCTTCACGAAAATTATAGATTTTGTAAGTTCAATAATGCCACTTGTACCGTTGCCACTCTTATCTACATCTAGTTCACAAGGAAATCCACTTAATCGTGACAGGCAATCTGAACTTTTGGCTCTGAACTGACCGTCTATGTTATCAGTGTGGAGTTGTCGTACCTTCTTTATATTATGTTATAATAAGTTGGTATTTTTCACGTTTCTTCATTGGGTCAAGTTGAAATACATTAATATGATACATTGCTGTTTATGCCCCATTAAGATCAGGGGGTGAATCCTATCTTGTGCTGGGATAATTGGCATGAAGTAAATTCAGACATGAATTGATTATGAAATAATAATAAGTATGTGAATGTGTAGTTGTTGAACTGTGATGCCTGATTATATTCAGAGTATGATGGAACAATGTAGTTTCATTCTCAAAACCGAAGTCACAACCTAAATATCAAAGTAGAACTAAAACTGAAATGTGATTATGATTAAGGATGTGTGCGACGAAATGATGTATAACTCCGCCAGTAGACCACGCTTTGCTTCATTTGGCGTTAGATCGCCGAACAGAGCAGACCTATGCAACTTTGGGCTCCGAGGAACAAATTTGAATTATCTTATTGGAGTCCCGCCCCAATTTCATATCAACCAATAATAAGGCTGGACATTTTTTCCGGTAGTGGTAGTAGTAGAAGTGTTTATTCCTTTAACCCTCTTCCGAGGAAATCGGTACACAATTTACATATTTTACAATATAACTTATTAATTAGCATTACATTTGAGTATGGCAGTAAGCCATCATTTATAATTATCAACGAATTAGTAATTCTAGTATAACAAACAAATATTACAACAAATAATGATACATTACAGGATTTCAGATTGATCGTTACGGAATTGAGATAAATCAATAGATCTCGTATATGTAGACACTCTGATACATAGATATAGATAGCTAGATAATATGGATAGTCAGTTGAATTATATATAAAAAAAAAAAAATTACCGAATATGTCAATACACAGACAAGTTGAATCAATAATTGAAAAGTATTATAAATTTACTGAAATCCAGCATCAACGAACTCTTGCACAGAATAGAAACCATTAATTGTGAGGTGCTCCTTGAGGAGTGATTTAAATTGATTTAATGGCAGAATCTTAATACTTATTCGGAGAATATTATAAAGTTTACTACCTGAAATTTGAAGACCTTTGCAGTATAATGAAAGGTTATGTTTGTTTAGGTGGATGAGATTCTTATTCCTAGTATTATGTTCATGATCAATGGGAGGGAAATCTGTTTTATTGGTATGTATGAACATGAGCACTATGTATATATACGTGGACGCTACAGTCATAATTTTGAGTTCTTGAAATTTTTCCTTACAACTGGGCATGATCAACATTTCATCACTGACTTTACCCGATGCTGAACTATCAGTTTTAGGCATGTCATCATTAGTTGTAATCGATGTGATTTGATTGGTTCTTCTATCATCAGGTAGAATACATGTCCTCCAATTGTTTTTGGTAATTATACGTACTGCAGTTTTTTGTATTGAAAATATTCTCTCACTTCCAGAGGCGTTTCCCCAGAATTCAATACCGTAACTCATAATTGAATGAAAATAAGCATGGTATACGGTTACTAAAGTTTTCAAATCAGTCAGCTTTGACATATTTCTGAGTGCATAGCAAGCTGTTGTGAGTTTAGAGGCAAGAATGTTTGTATGGTATTCCCATTTGAGTTTATTATCAATGTTTAAACCTAAAAATGTTGTACAGTCCGAGAATAGCATGTCGCTGTTTCCGTCAAGTATTTTTATATCAGGTATTTTGTCTGTATCAAAGAAAATTAGCTTCGTTTTTGACTGATTGAGGTACAATTTATTCACAGAGAACCAATTATTGAGCAATGCGATGGTTTGATTTGTCACTATTTGTATATCTTCAACGTTTTTGGATTTCACCACCACATTTGTGTCATCTGCGAAGAGTATTAAGTCTGCTGTGGAAATATTATTTGGCAGGTCATTAATATATATCAGGAAAAGAAGTGGGTCCAAGATGCTCCCTTGTGGGACCCCACATACAATATTTTTTGAATCAGATAAATGAATTTCTTGTTTTCCCGTGAAATAATTGCTGTATTTGACCTCAACCACTTGGGATCTGTCTTTTGAATAAGTTTGAAACCATTTCGATGCTACACCTCGTATTCCATAATATTCCAACTTTCTTAGTTAAAGCGAATGCTGAACCAAGTCGAAAGCTTTTGACAGGTCACAAAATATTCCAATTACTTTTTCTTTATCATTGATTGCGTCAAGCACTTTTTCAGTCAATGAAAATATTGCTGAAGATGTGCTTTTGTTCTTTCTGAAGCCATGTTGAGCATTTGTCAGCGTTTCATTATATTCGAAAAATGATGACACTCTATTAAACATTATTCGTTCAAATATTTTAGAGAAGACAGGAAGTATTGATATTGGACGATAATTGTTCATTGATCTCTTGTCACTATTCTTGTATTTGGTTATAATTTTAGCTATTTTGAGTTTATTTGGGAATTCTCCTGTCTCAATTGATTTATTTATCAAAAACGAAAGTGGTTTACTTATATACGATGAACATTGTTTCAATACCTTACATGGTATTTTGTCTATATCTGTTGATGATTTATTTTCCAATTGTAATATTACGTTCTCGATTTCCAACTGAGAAGTGGGAGATATAAATATTGCCTTATTTGATGATTTTGTTGATTCAGTCAACATTTCAAAAGCTGTTTGATTATTCATTGTTGAATTGCTTGGATTAGTTTTATCCATATCGTTGGCAATGTTGATGGAGAATGAGTTGAATGTATTAGCAATATCTTTCGGATTGGTGATTTTTCTTTCTATTAAATTGTTACTTTCGATAATTTCAATATTATTTTCATTTTTTTGTCCCTTCCCGTCTCTCTCTTGATAATATTCTATGTTGTTTTGATCTCATTATCCGAATTCAAAATTTCCTTATTTATTTCCAACTTCTTAGCGGCTGAGATAGTTCTCTTGAGTATTTTTTTGTATCGTTTATAGAAATTTTTGGTTGTTCGTGTCTCATCGGTATTGAATTTATCAAGGTGGTGGAGGAATTTAAGTGTTGAGCATGAAGTAGTAATACCTTGAGTTATCCATTTTTTCTTTATTTTGTAAGGTTTTGACAGTTTGAGAGGAAATGATTCTTCGAATCACATCCCCCCACACTGATACTGCTGGCTGGTTTAGGTGATGAGTGATGTGAATGTATCGTGTCAAGTAGCTGATACAATAAAATGAAGAAATATACTAATACAGTCACACTGAGGCCTGGGAAGGTCAGTCGACATCACTCTGTATTTTTTTATCCGAGGTTAGGACAGGACGATTGGTCGTCTCTTCCATCAATAAATATTGACGATTGGGTGTTTTAACCGTCAATAACGAGCTAAATATATAATGTGTCGTCGAACTATCATCATTATCAGTTCGTTACAATCCCAGCTCCACATTTCCGAACGAGAATGTTGTTTGATGGGAGAAACGACAGATCAAATTACTACGACTGGCAATACATTTCATAAGTCCTCACTATATCTCACCACTATAGCGGGCGGGTGACCTTTGTCGTAGATAACGCAATAACTCTAAGCGTAAGTTGATCGTTTTATTAAAATATGTACAGCTTTCAGCATTGAGAATCATATTGATGAAAATACTATCAAAATATATATCAATAAGCGATACAATTTTGTAAATTCAGATATTTAACCGGTTCTCTCTCCATTACATCACAGACTCATCGGCACATGGATGATTTTGTTCATTGTTCATTGTTTATTCTGTCGCCGCATGGTGTTTCGGTGCTTCCGAGTCGGAACACATCTACAGCTCAAACGACCGTCTCTCTTATCAATCATCATCAACGGTCGAGTGTTGCTGATAACAAACCTAGCTGATGCTGAGTACGGGTAGTTTTACTTGTTAGATATCTTCGGTACAAACAGAAGTTAATTATTATTATTACTAGTCAAACGCGAAATATGCGTTGTAAGATGAGCGAGATAACTGAATAAGGTATAAAAGTCCTTGAAGTAGGTCTACCCTTGTCAATTCATTGACTCTGGTATTCTACACACCTTGATGCATATACAAATACTTCATTGTTGAGCAAATATTGAATCTAGAAGGCAGTGAATCTTGTCAACCTAATTCTGTCATCATTTTCAGATGAGCGTATAGCGAAGTCTCCATCCCACTCTTATAGGGGTTTGTCTGTGTTTTTTTTTTGTAAGCACTCCATAGGTCACAGGGTTTGACTGATCGCCATGAAACTTTTTTCGTGCACGAAACTTATCCAACTTAGAACTGTATAGTTTTTGCGATGAATCGGTTGAACCGATTTTGAGAATCATCAAGTCAAAGTTTCTAAAAAACCCATAAGATTTGGCTGGGTGGAAAATGTTGAAAAATAAAATTTCTCCAAATGGAATGTAATTCTCTCTAAATGTGTATACATGGAGTTTACACATTATTACGATTTTGTAAGCAATTCTGATCAGTCGTTTTGAAGAAAAAAAATAAAATGACTGATGATATTTATGAAATATATCATAAAAATTGTGACAGAATCAAGTTGTCGAGATTCACTGCTTTCTAGATTCAAGAGTTGACCAACAATGAAGTATTTTATATATGCGTCAAGGTGTGTAGAATACCAGAGTCAATGAAGTGGCAAGATTAGAACTACTATGACGACTTTTATAGCTTATTCAGATATCAAGGTGTGTAGAATACCAGAGTCGATAAAGTAGCAAGGGTAGAACTACTTCAACGACTTTCATACCTTATTAGGATATCTCGCTCATCTTACAACGCATATTTCGCGTTTGACTAGTATGATATATTTGATGAAAAAACCCAGATGTTTTAATTTTTTTCTTCAAAACGGCTGATAGAATTGCATACAAAATTGTGATGATGTGTAGAATCTATGTGTACACATTGGAGAAAATTTCATCCCGTTTGGAGAGATTTTATTTTTCAACATTTTCCGCCCAGTCAAATCTTACGGGGTTTTTAGAAACTTAGAGATGATTTTTCACAAAATTGGTCGAACCGATTCATTCCAAAAACTACACAATTCTAAGTTGGATGAGTTTTGGTGTACAAAAAAAGTTTCATGTTGATCAGTTGACCCTTGCGACCTGTGGAGTGCTTACAAAAAAAAAACACACACACACACAGACAAACCCCTATAAGAGTGGGATGGAGACTTCGCTACGCTCATCTGACTGGTCAAACGCGAAATATGCGTTGTAAGACGAGCAAGAAATCTGAATGAGGTATAAAAGTCTTCGAAGTAGTTCCACCCTTGCTACTTTATCGACTCTGGTATTCTACACACCTTGATATCTGAATAAGCTATGGAAGTCGTCAAAGTAGTTCCACTCTTGCCACTCAATTGACTCTGGTATTCTACACACCTTGATGTATATAAAAAATACTCCATTGTTGGTCAATTCTTGAATCTAGAAAGCAGTGAATCTTGATAACTTGATTCTGTCAATTTTTATGATATTTGATGTATATCATCAGTTATTCTATTTTTTTCTTCGAAACGGCTGATTGGAATTGCTTAGAAAATCGTGAAAATGTGTAAAATCTATGTTTACACTTTTAAGAAGAATTTCATCCCATTTGGAGAGATTTTCTTTTCCAACATTTTCCGCTCAGCCAAATCTTATGGGGTTTTTAGAAACTTTGAGATGATTTTTATCAAAATCGGTTCGACCGATTCATTACAGAAACTATACAGTTCTAAGTTGAATGAGTTTGCGTGTACACAAAATTTTCATGATCATCAGTCAATATTTGCGACCTGTCGAGTGCTTACAAAAAAAAAAAAAAAAACACAGACAAAGCCCTATAAGAGTGGGATGGAGACTTCGCTACGCCCATCAATTATTATTATTATATTGGGTTTCAACGACGCACTATACTGATGGCTACGATCTATTGGCGTCGCTGAATGATGAATGAGATGATGGGATGATGAGATGAAAGGTTATTTTATCAGGTGTTTTGGATGGTGGGAAGGAGTCGGTCGTGGCCTATTGTTAAGGAACCATCCCAGTAATAATCTGAAGGACAGAGGGAAACCACGAAAAACCCCTGTCAGGATCGTCGACCATGGCGGGAATTGAACCCCGGTCTCCCGAATGACGGTTCAGTGTGTTACCACTCGGCCACGTGTCTCGGTGAACACAGGAGCTCAACTACAGAGTTTCCTTCAAGAGGATCCTAACACTATTATAATAATTCATATACGTAGAAAGTACAGTGCTTGAATTATTGGTGATAATGTAGGCCTAATGAATAATAAAATTCTATCCTATATCCAACAGGAGTCGGGTTTGGGAGTTTAACAATCATACCGAAATCGTGGGTGAATAATGATGTGATATTAATAACGATTATTTTTCTTTTCGAATGATGTTACGATCGAGGCTTTTCAAATGGGTTATAACTTGTCAAACGCAAAATATGCGTTGTAAGATGAGCGAGATATCCGAATAAGGCATAAAAGTCGTTGAAGTAGTTCTACACTTGCCACTTTATTGACCCTGGTATTCCACACACCTTGACGCATATAAAAAATACTTCATTGTTGTTCAACTCTTGAATCTAGAAAGCGGTGAATCTCCACATCTCAATTCTCTCACAATTTTTATATGAGCGTAGCGAAGTCTCCATTCCAATCTTATAGGGTTCTGTCTGTTTGTTTTTTTATACACTCCACAGGTCGCAGGGTTTGACTGATCGACATGAAACTTTTTTTGTACACGCAAAATCATCCAACTTAGAACTGTGTAGTTTTTGGGATGAATCGGTCGGACCAATTTTGAGAAAAATCATCTCAAAGTTTCTAAAAAAACCCATAATCTTTGACTGGGCGGAAAATGTTGGAAAATAAAATCTCTCCAAATGGGATGAAATTTTCTCCAAATGTGTATACACAAATTCTGAACATTATCACGATTTTGTATGCAATTCAGCCGTTTTGAAATAAAAACAAGGGTGAGCGAGCTCACCCTTGAACGCCCTCATATAGAAAATTGAACCTTAAATTGATTGCTTCTATTGACAGAAAACCTTAAATGGATTCTTCTGTAAAAATAAATTCCTAAATTGATTGTTTCTTTTGACAGAAATCTTAAATACATTGCTTCTATTTACAAAAAACCGTTACATGATTTCTTCTATTGACATGAAATCCTGAATTAACTTTTCTCATCAACAGAGTAGAGTATAGACACACCTTTGATATTTTACTTATAGGCGTAATAATCTAATACTTTGATTAAATGCTTATTTTTCTATGTTGCTTGACGACCCCACCAACAGCTAGGTTATGGAGGGTACAGATGAGCGGGAGATAAAAAGGGTGAGCGAGCTCACCCTTGGACGCCCTCATATAGAAAAAGAACCTTAAATTGATTGCCTCTATTGACAGAAAACCTCAAATAGATTCTTCTGTGAAAATAAATTCTGAAATTGATTGTTTCTATCGAAAGAAATTCTAAATACATTGCTTCTATTCACAAAAAACGTTACATGATTTCTTCTATCGACAGAAAATCCCAAATTAAATTCTCCTATCAACAGAGTCGAGTACTTTCAATATTTTGCTTATAGGCGTAATAATCTAAAACTCTTATTATATGCTTTTTTTATGTTGCTTAACTACCCCACCAACAGCTAGGTTATAGAGTATGAATGAGCGGGTGATGAAGAAACAGTGAGGTGATGATAGATGGAAGGACATTTAAAAAACCCATACCTTACGCAGGATTTGAACCTGTGGCCCTGGAACCAGAAGCAGATGTGCTACCTCTAGACCAAGTAGGGTGGTTTAAATGCTTCTGTTGGCAGAAAACATTCATATATATATATATATACATGCATATATATATATATATATATATATATATATATATATATTTATATATATATATATATATATATATATATATATATATATATATATATATATATATATATATAAATATATATATATATATATATATATATATATATATATATATATATATATATATATATGCATGTATATATATATATATATATATATATATATATATATATATATATATATATATATATATATATATATATATTGCTTCCAGTGAAATAAAACTTCGTATCACAACCTTGTAGGCCTATTGTTTACAGAAACCTAAAAAGAAGTACAAAAGCAATATTTGTATGTATAGTGGTCTCAGTTTTGTGTACCACACATTGTGTTGATAGGCATCTTGCATGTTATTCTCAAAACATGAACAAATGGCCTAAAGTCCATTCATATGAGCGTGTTAGTGATGCAACGATTCAACTTGAACCACACAATACACTAAATTATAAAATATGTTGCAATTTTATTATTTAGATCCTATATTTGGATTTGTGGATTCAAATTATTCACGATGTTATTCATTATTATTTTATTTGTAAGAACACACATTTTGGGAACATTCACCGACAAGAGTGGTTACTACCATAATGTCATTGAGTTTTTAGTAGTTATGAACTCAATGATAATGTAAACGTCGAGTCATTACACATTGATACATCACAGACCTGTTTTAGCTGTGATATATTTTGAAGGATTGAAAATATAATCTACATTCTATATCAATATTGCCTGTTTCTTATGGATCCATAAAAGTGAGCAATCTATAAGGATGAACCTCTGGGGCTCTGGCGGACGAAATACATTTTTTATGATAATGCCGTGTCCAGATTCGGCGTAATTGGACTGTGCTTATTACAGAAATGATCACCCCGAAGAGATCCAAACGAACGTCTAGAAGATATAGGCGAAAAACGGGAATCATGTCGTAAGCCTCATGAAGCCAATGTTAATTGACTTAGAAAAAAATCAGTCATTGTGATTTAACATTGGTCTCATGACACTACGACATGGTTCACGTTTTTCGCCTATATCTTCCAGAGTTTTGTTTGGATCTCTTCGATGTGCTCATTTTTGGATTAGGCACAATCAAATTAACACGAATATGGGCACGGCATAACTCTGAAGGATCCCGTTCGACCGCCAGAAGGCTGTGAAAATACCCCTCATTTTTTCGAATTTTTACCAAGAGGGTAGGGTGTAAGAGAAACTCGAAAATTGAAGGGTGGAAAATCCCTCTTCTTGGGGGGGGAGGGGGGAGGTCTTTTTTCATCTATTCGTTGAATTTCCAGCGATATCTCGAATGGTTCATTCACCATGCGTGTCAGAAATGTCAGCACAAATATTGTACGAAAGTTAAATGCTCGCCATTTCCACATTTTTGCCTGATTTGGCCAATATTTCAGCACGTGGAATCGGATGTCATAATCTACGAATGTCAAGAGAATAAATCCGAAAAAATATCAATTGACGAGAATGTTTTTTTCACGGGTTTGTAAGCCCATTTGACGTCGGCCGGTGCCGTCGGGCCATTGACGCGAAAACCGACCCAAAAGGCCGCCATCATGTCGAGGAGATCGATAAGGAGAAAGCATATTTTGGGTTTCGAACTGGTCATTCAGGTCGGGGTAGGATAATATGTGATACAAACCTGGACAGGGATATATCGAGAACAAAACAATTTTTTCCGAAAGTGAAATAAATGCTCGTCATTATCACATCGGTTTTCCGATTGAACCAGTTTTTCAGCACGTGAATAGATGTCCTAATCTAGGATTGTCGAAAAAAAAATTGCGAAAAAAAATTAATTGACGAAATGTTTTTTTTTTCACGGGTTTTTCGGCCTAGTTGAAAACGGGTGGCGGCGTTGCGGTTGTTGCAGTGTCCGTTGACGCGAAAAACGACCCGAAATGATCGCCATCGGGTCGAGGAGATCGATAGGGAGAAAGATAATTCTGAGTTGCGAACTGGTCATTCAGGTCAGGGTAGGATATGCAATACCAACTTGGACCTGGAAATTGAAAGCAAAACAATTTTTTCCGAAAGTTCGATGCTCGTCATTTCCACACCGGTCCCCCGATTGGGCCAGTTTTTCAGCACGTGAAATCGGAAGTCATATTCCACGAATGTGGGGAAAAAATCCGAAAAACATCAATTGACGAAAATGATACATCAACCTATTAGGGAATGTATTTCTCTCAAACGAGCATCAAACAGAAAAATTGAAGATGGAAATCAAAATGGAGTTGGTCCACCAACCATCCTAGATGAGTCATTTTGTTGCAGAAATTCAACTAACCCCTCCAATAGAGGTCCGTTAAGAAAAACGCGAATCCGTTGGGGGATCGATCTCACCGAAACGAGCGTCATACAACAAAAGGTAGGGGTGGAAAACAAAATTGTATCCATCAACTAACCACCCTATAGCTAGGCCTATGAGTCATTTCGAAGCAGAATTAAAAACAAAGCCTTGAATAGTGGTCTTGTTCCAGCACCCAGAATTGTGAAAATATCAACCTGTTAAGGGATACGTTTCTCCTACACGAGCGTCACACAAAAAAAAGGTTAAAGATAGAAAACAAAATGGGGTTGGTTCGTTCACCAAATCCCCCCATATGAGTCATTATGTTGCAGAAATACGAACAACCCCTCCAATAGGCTCTGGTTAGCGAAAAACGTGAATCCGTTAGGGGATGAATCTCACCGAAACGAGCGTCATACAAAAAAAAGTTGGGGGTGGAAAACAAAATGGGGTTGTTCCAAAAACCACCCCATTTGAGTCGTTTGGTTGCAGAAATTCAAACAACCCCTCCAATATGGGTCCGGTAATCGAAAAACGCGAATGGGGTAGGGGATTATTCTCACTCAAACGAGCGTCATACAAAAAAAGGTTAGGGGTGAAAAACAAAATGTTATCGATCAACTGACCATTCCATATGGGCCATTTTGTCAAAGAAATTCAAACAAACCCTCAAATGGGGGTCTGATTCCAGCATCCAGAATTGTGAAAATATCAACCTTCTAAGGGATGAATTTCTCCCAAACGAGCGTCATACAAAAAAAAGTTTGGGGTGGAAAACAAAATGGAGTTGTTCCACCAACCACCCGATATGAGTTATTATGTTGCAGAAATTCAAACAACTCCTCAAATAGGGGTCTGGTTCCAACACCCAAAATTGTGAAAATATCAACCTGTTGAGGGATGAATTTCTCCCAAACGAGCATCATACAAAAAAAGTTTGAGGTGGAAAACAGAATGAGGTTGTTTCACCAACCACCCCATATGAGTCATTATGTTGCAGAAATTCCAACAACCCGTCCAATAGGGGTCCGGTAATCGAAAAACGCGAATCCGTTAGGGGATGAATCTCACCCAAACGAGCGTCATACAAAAAAAGTTAGGGGTGGAAAACAACATTTTATTGATCAACCAACCACCCCATATGGGGCAGTTTGTTGCATAAATTCAAACAACCCCTCAAATAGTGGTCTGGTTCCAACACCCAGAATTGTGAAAATATCAACGTGCTAAGGGATGACTTTCTCCTGAACGAGCGTCATACAAAAAAAGTTAGAGATGGAAAACGAATCAGAGTTGGTTCACCAACCACTTTTCATGATTAATCAAGTTGCAGAAATTCAAACAACAACTTTAATAGGGGTCCGGTTAGCGAAAAACGTGATTCCGTTAGGGGATGAATCCCGCCTCAACGAGCGTCATACAAAAAAAGTTAAGGGTGGAAAACAAAATATCATTGATCAACCAACCACCAAATATGGGGCAGTTTGTTGCAGAAATTCAAACAACCCCTCAAATAGGGGTCTGATTCCAGCACCCGATCTTAGTAATTTAAAAAAAATTATATCGTTGGGGGATATTTTTTGCACCAAAAAATGTTCGGGGGTGGATAATTGATTGATGATCCACTCAACCCACCCAAATGAGTTCACTTACCCCTAAGAATCATTTTAAATGCATCTTTTACTTTTTAGCTTTTTTTGGGGGGGGGGGGGTGGCTTTGTTGGAATCTGGATTCCCGACGCTTACATCATGCAGACCGGGTGCTGAAGGTTTCCCACCGACGCATACTTCATATAGCATCAACCACAATTGCCCTCTTGGTGACGTCAAATATCAGAGCCACATCGAATTTTAGGATTCTTTAATGTAAATTTTAATGACATATTATAATCAAGGAGACCGTTTTCGGACACTTCTTGTCCGAATGTGTCTAAAAATAGAATTGTGGTTAATGCTATTGTCCGGGTGCTGGTGGTAGCTTGATTAATAGAAATAGCTGTCACCCCAACCGCATGACCCATTTCCTCAGCTACTACATCAAAGGCCTTCAAGCGCAATTTCAGGTAGGAAATGAAATGCCAAAAAAAAAAAAATCCGGAAAACTCAACATTATAAGTCTTAGGCCTACTAGTACTAGGCCTAGACCTATTCGTTCTACTTAATTATTACATAAATATTATAAACTTGTATAATACCACAATAACTTGTATAGGCCTACGATAATATCTCTTTAAACAAGTTTGCGTACATCCCGGCAAAACATTCGGATGGTCACAGCAGTCCATGGTCACAGGACCGCACTTCAGCTCGTGTAACTTCTCCCCTACCGCTAACCCTGTGACAACAGGCTCACCCCACTTCGGCTTGTGTAACTCCTCCCCTACCGCTAACCCTGTGACAACAGGCTCACCCGCTTGATTCGGGTTGTGAAAACCTAACCAAACATTCACGCCAATTTTTATCGTTTAGGCCTACTGTCTCTCATGGCTCTGGTAGGCTATTATGTCATGGGTGCAATTGCGGAGGAAGATAGGCATGTACATGAAAGAGTGGCTAAACAAAAATACATCGAAATGCATGCGAGTTAAGCGGTTCAAGATTTTGTGCAAGGTTCAGATTGCCAATAAACCTTGCGCGGAAATTTGTACAGGAATTGAACAAATTTAAGGGACCTCCAAAGAGGGCCTTATCATTATCGAATACCGTAAAAGTTACACAATTTATGTCAGTATTGTCAAATAGGCCACAGTCATTGAATTTGATGTGTTATAACCTAACCTAACTACACACTCGAAGCTAAGCTAGGCCCTATTCTATTTACTCCAACTAATCATGGGCCTAGAAAGGCTAGGTTGGTTTTTGGAGGTTTGTCATGAACAGTATAAAAGTAGTTTCACTGCCGCTTGTCTTAGAGTCATCGCCTAGTGGTAATGAATGAATATTAGAATTTTAAGGCGCATCGACAGCGAGGTCATTTAGCGCCTGTCCCAGTGGTAAATACCGGGCCAATTTATCGAATTCATGTTTCAGATGTTGGGGTCATGTTAGGTTGTGATAGGCCTTGGACCAAGATGATGGTTTGAGCAGCGCAAAATAACCACATCGTTGACGTGCCGTAAACCCCTAATATTCATTCATTCATGGTTTGAGCATTCGACACAAACCTTTCCCAACCTAATCATGACCGCCATTGAAAAGTACAAAATCTTGAAAGCCTATAAAACATTACCCTATTCTTCAGGCCTACCTCTCACCATAGAGTAATGATAATAAGTAGGGCCTACCATAGAGGAATAGATTAAAGGCTGTGAATAATCATACAGTCAGCCGTATGAATACACATAAATAGATTGTACGGTCAGCGTTGTCATTGGCTGTTTGTGTTAGTGACGTAGGATTCGTTCGGTTTCGTTCGGGAGGATAGTCTAGTTGTAATTTTCACTGCTAGAGTGCACCAGACACCAGTTACCAATAAATGAACACGTTACGTAAGCTCCGTTCCGCCTGCCGGCGGTATTCGCGAGTATTAAACCTAACCCAATAACCTAACTTACTGTCCGCAACCTGGCTTTGTCCACATAATGGCGTTCTTCACTGCACAATGTTCTCACTCGTGGCGCTAGTGCGCCATAGCCCTGCACGGTCGACTTTTCAGCTGTTACAGTATTGTTATTGTGTTGTGTACAAATTTACATCTTGCAGTTTACATATCTCCGATCTTGGAAATTTCAACGGCATTCAATAGTGCTATGTTAGTGCCGTAAAATTTACCGTTAGTGCCGCTTTAGTTTCGCCGTCACGACGAATTCAATTTTCAGAACCAGCCCCTCATATCTCTGATCTTGAAAATTCCAACGGTATACGTTGATGCTTCGTTAGTGCCCGTTAGTGCCGTGAAAAAATCGTTGGTACAGCTTCGGTTTCACCCTTACGACGCGTTGTCAATGTGAGGGGCCAACTTCACGCCAGCCCCTCACATATCTCCGACCTTGAAAATTCCAACGGCATTTGTTAGTGGTGCGTTAGTGCCCGTTAGTGCCGAGGAAAAAATCGTTAATACCTCTTCGGTTTCGCTGCCACGACGCGTTGTCAATGTGAGGGGCCAACTTCACGCCAGCCCCTCACATATATATCTCCAATCTTGAAAATTCCAACGGCATTCGTTAGTGTTGTGTTAGTGCCCGTTAGTGCCGTAAACATTTTTCGCTAGTGCCGCTCTGGTTTCGATGTTATAACACGTTGTCCATGTGAGGAGCTGGCATGAAGAACTGGCCCCTCACATGGACAACGCGTTATAATGGCAAAACCAAAGCGAACGTAACAAAATTTTTCCAACGAATGCCGTTGGAATTTTCAAAATCAGAGATATGTGAGGGGCTGGCGAAACCAAAGTGGCACTCACGAAAATGTTCTAACGAATGCCGTTGGAATTTTTAAGATCGGAGATAAATGTGAGTGGCTGGCGTGAAGTTGGCCCCTCACATTGACAACGCGTCGTAGCGGCGAAACCAAAGCGGTACTAACGATTCTCTCACAGCACTAACGTATAGGCCCTACCGTTAGAATTGTGAAGATCGGAGATTGTGAGGCGCTGGTTCTGAAAATTGAATTCGTCATGACGGTGAAACTGAAGCAGCACCAACGAAAAAATTTACGGCACTAACGAGCACTAACGTAGCACTAATGAATGCCGTTGAAATTTTCAAGATCGGAGATATGTGAAGGGCTGGCGTGAAGTTGGCCCCTCACATGGACAACGCGCTATAACGGCGAAACCAAAGCGGCACCAACGAAAATGTTTACGGCACTAACGGGCACTAACGTATACCGTTGGAATTTCGAAGATATGTGAGGGGCTGGCTCTGAAAATTGAATTCGTCATGACGGCGAAACTAAAGCTGCACTGATGGAAAATTTTACAGCTCTAACGGGCACTAACGCAGCACTAACCAATGGTGAAATAATATTTCCATATTCTGACATGTGACCGTACACGTGTGACAACTTCACGGACGTAGTCAACCATACATAAATCACTCGATAACATGGCTCATAATCAGACAGTTACAAAACTAGGGCAGTCCGCTGCTAGCGCACTCTGTCCGGAGCTTCCTTCATATATAAACTCTAGAGTAACCAATTCAAAAAAATGAAAAAATTAGTCACTGGCAGGATTTGATCTCAGTTCCCTGGCATGGGAGTCAGCTGTACTAACCCATGAGCTACAGTAGTCACGTTGTTAGAGAGCGTTATTTTGGCAATTTATAGTCATAGACCGAAACATCGCGGTCATGATATCACTGACCGTATTATTTATTCTAATAATAACTATTTAAATAATAATTTATAATCTAATAACTTTTGAAGATACGCCATTTATATTTAAAGAATTTTGTCTCATATCAACATTGTCACTATTATATTTTTGAATGAGTTATCTGTATTATGTAGACTGAAAATCTGGGACCAAGATCAGACTAATTGTTTCAATTGATTTCACATTTACTTCATATCGAGAGGCCTACGTGATTCAATTAACTAGGAAAATGCCATAAATGCGTTGTACTGTATGAGCGTGTAGGTATGATTTTGACACATTTTATTTTTTTCTTCAAAACGGCTAACCCGATTGATCCGAAAATTTCGAGAAATGTGTGAAATCATAAGTTTAAACACCTCGCAGATTTTTTTTTTTAAACAGCTATTTTCAATTTCATCCGCTATATGACATGCTCATGATTATTTTTGAATGAAATGAGGAAATTTTTTAGAAGTACACTTTTACTTGATGCTCTACAACAGTACCCTGGGGCTGTTTGAGAAGATTTGCCAGGGCCGGAATATTTCCCCAGTCCGCCCCTTATGACATACGATGTTTTTTACTGGAAACAAAGTGAAGGTAGGCCTATGGATGTATTTCAATAATTTTGAAGTAGGTAGTCTACACACTGAAGATTTTGGAATAATGCACTTATAGTTATATAGTCAACATCAATTTTAATGTCTACTTGGTTCCTGTAGACAATTTATGTATTGTGTCCAATCATCAACAAAGATTGGCAATGTTTGTGCTATCATTTGTGGTCAAAATTACTAAAGGCTAGGTACCAAATTAACTATCTGAAAACATTTGTTATGCCAAGTTAGATCCATAATTACAATACTAGAAATGCAAATAAATTGTATTCACAAGGTAAAATGAAAAGCAGTGGTCACAAGACACTCTTCTACAGTGGAATAAGATTATACAATAAACTTGAAGATAAAGTAAGACCGAGACACGTGGCCGAGTGGTAGCACACTAAACCGTCATTCGGGAGACCGGGGTTCGATTCCCGCCATGGTCGACCATCCTGATGGGGATTTTTCGTGGTTTCCCTCTGTCGTACAGGTTAATACTGGGATGGTTCCTTAACACCAGGCCACGACCGACTCCTTTCCACCATCCAAAACACCTAATAAAATAACCTTTCATCTCATCATTCCATCATCTCATTCTTCATCCACCAACGCCAATAGATCGTAGCCATCAGTATAGTGCGTCGTTAAAACCCAATATGAAAAAAAAATAATAATAAAGTAAGAAATCTAGCATCTACGAATGCTTTTAGAAGAGAAGTCTTGATATTTGTGAAATGCGAGTTTCCTAAAGTAGTTCAACTCAATTTTTTTCACACACTGATTTATACTAGTTTGAAAAAGTTTTCCATTTTCATCTGGATATATTTCATACACCTAGCCCAATGTCCTTGTGAGGTCTGGTCGTTTTGTGAATGTACATTTGGAGTTCACCAATATTTCACTAGATACAGTATTTTTAGATTATCATATTAGGCCTACAAATTATGGCCGTAGGCCTACCACTGACAATCTGGCACTGTTTTTATTCAACACACATAACTGATGTCTGTCCAAATATCATTATCTTTCTGCTAAATAGAGATAGCACTTCATAATCGCTTATTTATTGAACACTCCTGGTCTCATGTCACCAATAGTTTTCATGTCACGATTTAGCGGATTCCCTTGTGAACTAGATGTAGATAAGAATGGCTACGGTACCGGTGGCATTGTTGAACTAACAAAATTAATAATTCTCGTAAAAAACAAATGCACAACTGCCAGCATTATAATTCTACTGGGCCGTGTATATAGCTTGTTGTCTTATGTAGTTCGATATAAAAGCGAGGGTTGTGCTACAAGCAATCGCGACACTGGACTTAGATTCTGACCCCGGAAATATTTCACTTTCAAGACCCAAGTTGGAGCACCTTCCTTATATTATGATAAAATAGGTTGGTATCACTTCACCGTGCTGCTGATATACACTGGTCTTATGGAAATAGTAACTAATGAGTGAAGGCCACAATAGAAACTATAGGTAGGAGAAGAGCTAAACATAGAGGGCTGTTAACATAGAAATGTCCGGATATATATCACAGGAATGGTTTCTACTTGTACAGTAATGTGTTCCGGACTTTGAAAACTGAAAGACTTTTATCTGCGGCGAAAAATTATGGTCACAGACAGCGCAGTTCTGATGTAGAAGCTAATTGGTTTTAAATAATTAACATGGGGTGGTAAGATCGCCCTTGTGGTACCCTGTCCAAACGATCCTACATTTCATCAATAGCTTTGATTGGGGAGCAATGATTTTGTATCAAATTTTGATGTTATTAAAAAAAAAAGTTCATATTAATTATTTATATTACGTACCGGTAATTTAACTCTGATGAAGCATACGGCACGCCCTAGCTGTCATAAGCCATAACGTTCCTGTCTGCGTCACTTGGATGTCACTTGCAGCAAGGGCTAGCAAGTTCATATTCAATTATTCAATTCATAGCAGATTCAAATACAAATATGATGAATATCATGATGTATACTATGTAGTGTTTTTCATTGCTAGTATGTAGTCAGAGATGAGAGAGGCCTAGGAGTATTCTAGGTGGGAACGGTCTATCGTGGCACTTCAACCTTCACTCAACTCGGCAGACATCTCTTCCAAATGGAAAGAGACAACTTCATCGCTTGGCTGAAATCACACCATTTCATTGGAATAATTTGTACTTTGAGTCACAAAAGTTTTTATCCAAGAAATCGTATATCATCACAGTTGCCCAAGCTTGCTTAGCTGAACTCATAGCCACAAGGTAATAGGGTCAGTGGTAATTAATATGATAATGCCCTACATGTACCCACAAGTACAGGCGTAGGCTAGTTGATATTCTCAATGTATTGTACTATTGAATAGTCGTGAATCGATTCAAGACCAAGTAGATTTGTTCACAATATTAAACCGGTACATATTTTAGTTGAAATGGGTGAGTTGGCCTATGTGTTCTAATTTTGCTGTACACCTAAAATTATTATTTCAAGAGTCAAATTATATTACGTAGGTGCCTAGGCCAACTCGCATATATAAAAAAAATGTAAAATCGAAGCTTCAATTGTACGATATTATTGTACCAGATTCAATTGTGAATATCTCCAAGGAAGGTATTATGAGAAGAAATTTTGCTGTGGACCTAATGATCAGTTTGAGCAATACGGAATATTACTTAGGTTAATGCTGTTTGCCATGCAGATTACAATAATATCACATTTTATTGTAGGCCCTAGCTTTGCTTTCTGTGTGGCACGGCCAAAGTTTTGTCTTAGGCTCCTGTATTTTTCTATGGTGTTCTACCATTAATTATTGTCAATTACTCTACATGTTTCTTTCTGTAGAATGGTAATTTACATGCCAGTGTTGAGCAAATGATAGGCCTAGTTATTATCGGATGCAGCAGAACTCAATTGGTTGAGATTTCTTCATCTTGACTGGATCTTTTAGGCCTTCTCTTCTTTGCCACTTTTCGTTTTTTTTAAACCATAATACTGTCGAGTGAAAACAATTGAATGCTATGTTGAAAATATCTGTAAACGCCTAGGATCAGTCTTTTTAGAACATCCAGTCCCTATATGGAATAAATAAGCCAAATCTATTGGCCAATATTGCGCAGTTTATATTTTGCCCCAGATGTGGCCTATGCCATTGTGGTGCATTTAGCTCATGAATCACCATACTTTATGATAATTTGCTGGTAGTTTTGCATGTTGATGCATACAAGTAATAGATGTAATGCAATTTGTGAATCCAGCTCTTCCCAACTGCATTAAGCAATGTTGGAATCAATTTCATTTGAATTGGCCAATCTGAATTTAAAATACGTTGTAAAAGCTAGTTGAGAGCCAGACTGCTATATTTACCAAGTGATAACTAGACAATCAGTTATCATCTACGAGAAAGATCAGAAACAACGCACCGAGACCCGTGGCAACACACTGAACCATCATTCGGGAGACAGGGGTTCGATTCCCGCCATGGTGGACCATCCTGAGAGGGGTTTTTCGTGGTTTCTCTCTGGCGTTCGGGTTGATACTGGGATGGTTCCTTAACAGGCCACGACCGACTCATTCCCACCAACCAAAACACCTGATGAAATAACCTTCCATCTCACCATCTCATTCATCATATCCACCAACGCCAATAGATCGTAGCCATCAGTATAATACGTCGTTAAGACCCAATGTAAAAAAAAGCAATGCAATTATACAACTATGTACTATGCATTGAAATATGAGCCTGATACGTACAATTTGATTTGAAATTGCGAATCTCAGAAATATACACGACAGCGCATGTCATGGCTAAATCAAGTTTGGATAGATAATATTTCAACATATAGGCATATATACTACTTGCACGTAGTAGAGTGGAATATGTCGAGCTTCGTTGAGCTTTTTAGTTTTTATGGTCACTAGAGAAGATGATAAAGAAATAAGATGATAATTACCTGAATAATAAATGCCGACGTAAATCTTGCCCTCGGAACTGGCTTGAATTTGACGGCATTTACACGCTAGTTTCGGCAATTCATCGTAAAGGTAATGCCACTAGAGCTGCTTCCACCATGGTGAAAATGGTCCAATGTTAGAAGGATAGGAAATATGCCATGTTGTTTATCTTGTTATGTAGGCCTAATTGATAGTCATAGGCCCTATTCTGTTTCTCCGAAGTAAAAAATCAAATTTTAAAAGATATGTCAGTAGCCTACGATGTAGGTAGGCCTATTGCTTGATCAAAATTGAACGCTGTCATCTTCAAAAGGTTTAAAATGGTCGAATAATTATCAGTGTATATACTTACAGTTCACCAATACTGACCGTAAATTAACGTAAAGAAACTCGTTCTTACGATAAATCTAAAAAAAGATGGTATTGGACAGATGATTAACAAATAATGGTAGCAATATCTTCAAAAACTAAGTCAAAGAAGCCTAGCCCATGAAGCATAATATGTAATCTCCAATTTAACTTCAATTATGTCATATAATATTTGGCACTGATACTTTCATTGAATTGGCTTGTACAGAACTGCTTGTCAATGTTGACTGAATTGAGAAAAGGGTTGTTTTGTCACTCAAATTACTGATAAATCAGATTAAAACCAGAAGATGATATAAACACATCCGTTGTTTATAACATGTTACCATGGTTACGAGAAAACCAAAAGTGGGTGCTACCCACATTTTTTCCGGTTTTTATTTAATTATAAAATATTTAGGCTACGTTGACAAAAGTTATTATCGTATGGCCATAGATTATAACTAATTACAACTTTTAAGCGCTTAAATTTCCAATTTACGTGGAAAACCAGCGATTCTATTAACGCGCAAGCAAAAGTCTACGCCATGGCAAAAAGTGGGCGTGGCCAAAGCAGTTTTCCTTTAATTCATTAATTAGAAAATATACAGGCTATGTGGACAAGTTTTATTACTACGTAGTCGAAGATTGTAAAAATTTGCATAATCCAAGCTCAATAATTTTCAATTTACGTAGAAATTCAGCGATTCTACGCGACGAATAGGTTTTTTCGGTCCCTTTTGAATCAAACATATAAGTGTGTTTCCACAGTGTGGTGAACACGCTAAAAAACGATAATATTCATCAAATATATCATAAAAATGGTAACAGAACCAAGTTGTCGAAATTCACTGCTTTCTAGATTCAAGAGTTGACCAACAATGAAGTATTTTTCATATGCGTCAAGGTGTGTAGAATATCAGAGTCAATGAAGTGGCAAGAGTAGAACTACTTCAATTAATGTTATAGCTTATTCACATATCAAGGTGTGTAGAATACCAAAGTCGACAAAGTAGCAAGGGTAGAACTACTTCAACGACTTTCATACCTCTCGCTCATCTTACAACGCACATTTCGCGTTTGACTTGTATATTTTGATGAATAAAAACAGTCATTTGAATTTTTTCTCCAAAACGGCTGATTCGAATTGCTTACAAAATGATGGCTATGTGTCTCATTCATGTGTTAACATTCAGAGCGAATTTTATTTTTTTCGGAGAGATTTCGTTTTTTCAAATTTTCTTACCCAGCCTAATCTTATGGGGTTTTCAGAAACTTTGACATGATCAGATGAGCGTAGCGAAGATTCAATCCCACTCTCATGGAGCTTTGTCTGTGTGTGTGTTTTTTTTTTTGCAAGCACTGCACAGGTCACATGGGTAGACTGATCAACATGAAACTTTTTCTGTACGGGACAACTTCCACAACTTAGAACTGTATAGTTTTTGAAATGAATTGGTTTGTTAGATTTTGAGGAAATATCATGTCAAAGTTTTTGAAAACCCCATAAGATTAGGCTGGGTAAAATTATTTGAAAAAATGAAACCTCTCCGAAAAAAATAAAATTTCCTCCAAGAGTTTAACATGGATGATACACATAACCACCATTCTGTAGAAAATTCAAACCAGCTGTTTCCAAGAAAAAAATTCAAATAACTGTTTTTATTCATCAAATATATGGAAATGAGCAAAGGTTCACTGCTTCCTAGATTCGATATTTGCCCAAGAATTAACTATTCTTCATATTCGTCAGGGTGTGTAGAATACCAGAGAAGATAAAGTAGCGATTGAATCAAGGACAGAATGTGTAGAATACCAGAGTCGATAAAGTAGCAAATGTGGGACTGTTATTATACCTTATTCAGATATCTCGCTCATCTTACAACGCATATTTCGCGTTTGCCAAGTATTTCTCAAAATCTATCCAACCGATTCATTCCAAAAACTATACAGTTCTAAGTTGTAAGAGTTTGCCCGTACAAGAGAAGTTTCATGTTGATCAGTAGAACCATGCGACCCGTACAGTGCTTACAAACAAACAAACGAAAAAAAAAACACAGACAAAGCTCTATAAGAGTGGGATGGAATCTTTGCTACGCTCAACTAATTAAGGAGTTGACCAACAATGAAGTATTTTTTATATGCGTCAAGGTGTGTAGAATACCAGAGTAAATAAAGTGGCAAGAGTAGAACCACTTCAACGACTTTCATAGCTTATTCAAATACCAAGGTGTGTAGAATACCAGCGTCGATAAAGTAGCAAGGGTAGAACTACTTCGAAGACTTTCATACCTTATTCGGATATCTCGCTCATCTTACAACGCATATTTCACGTTCGACTAGTTAGATGAGCGTAGCGAAGTCTCCACCCCACTCTTATGGAGCTTTGTTTGTGTGTTTTTTTGTTTGTTTGCTCGTTTTTTTTGTATTTTTTTTTGTAAGCACTGCACAGGTCGCATGGTTTGACTGATCAACATGAAACTTTTTTTTTGTACGGGGCACACTCTTATAACTCATAACTGTACAGTTTTTGTAATGAATCGGTTCAACCGATTTTGATAAATATCATGTCAAAATTTTCAAAAACCTCAAGATTAGGCTGGGCAAGAAAATGTGGAAAATAAAATCTCTTCAAATAGAGTAAAATTTTCTTTGAATGTGTATACATGAATGACACACATTATCACCGTTTTGTAAGCGATGAGAACCAGCGGTTTTAAAGAAAAAACAAATTAGCTGTTTGTTAGACGAGCTTTAGCGAGGATTCAATTTGACATACTGAAAAAAATTGGTGTTCGTTTTTATGTTTTTTTTTTTTTTTCGTTTTTTTCATGTTTTTTTGTCGGTTCTCCACAGGTCAAACGGCTACAGCTATCAACTTCAAACTTTTTTTCGTCATGGTTCCTCATCTAACTTAGATCTGTATAGTTTTGTGGCATTATCGGGTGGTAACTTTTTTTTTTATGAAGTTTAGAAATTTCAAAAATCCCCATTAGAATAACCCGGAGGAAAATACTTGAAAAATCAAAATTTTTCAAGACCTCTCAAATTTTCGCCGAATATAAAGGAAACTATTAATCACATTTTGAGAGATTTTTCGCATCAATCGGATGAGAAATAACGAAGAAAACGCATTTATAAAGCATTTTCTCATCAATTTAAGCTATTACGGGAACCAATTAAATCTATAGCAACAAGTGTCACCAATCAATTCAAAACGATTGAAATGAATGAAGAGGAAGGCCGTGACATAACTGATTCTCGTAAGGTTTTTGAACGTTTGGAGTGATCCAAGGTCTGTAGATGTAGATTGGGATGACAAATTATTTTTCATTCTAGATTTCTATACCCCTAAGCTCGTCTAACAACGCGCATTCCTAGTATTCATCAAATGTATTATAGAAGTGGAAGCAGAATTAGGTTGCCGAGATTCACTGCTTTCTAGATTCAAGAGTTGACCAACAATGAAGTATTTTTTTATATGCGTCAAGGTGTGTGGAATACCAGAGTCAATAAAGTGACAAAGGTGGAACTACTTTAACGACTTTTATAGCTTATTCAGATATCAAGGTGGGTAGAATACCGGAGTCAATGAAGTAGCAAGGGTAGAACTACTTCAACGACTTTTATACCTCATTCGGATATCTCGCTCATCTTACAACGCTTATTTCGCGTTTGACTATTATGACATATTTGATGAATATTATCGGTTATTTTTTTTTTCAAAACGGCTGTTTAGAATTTGCATGAAAAATCGTGATGATGTGTCAAATAATCCATGTATACACATTTAGAGGAAATTTAAATTCCATCCCATTCGGAGAGATTTCATTTCTCAACATTTTCCGCCCAGCCAAATCTTATGTAGAATATTATGTAATAAAGCTTTTATTGTACATTTTGTAACTAAAGCATGAAACTTGCAGGTCTTGTTGATGACATGAAAAAACATGATTTTGTATATGGACGTCGGCTGGATTCTGCCCCTGGGGGGCGGTACGCCGCCCCCAATTATCACCACGCGCGCGCTTGGTTTGTATTCATTATGTCATCAACTATATGTGCTACAGAAAAATTTTGAATATCGAACAGAAGAAGAGGAGTGGTTCTCTATGAAAATATATAATTCTTGAGGATTAGGATAACCATGTTGGAGAAAGAGATGGTAAGCAAAACTACTGCATCTCAGATTTTCAGTTTTTGCTCAAGAAAAGTTGAAAAAAAGAGAACTCATCATTCAAAAGATTAATATTTGTATCCTTCATTACTTTTGCATGATAATATATATGATTTGTTGCGTTGACGCAATTATTTGTTACACAAATGATTATTAAACATGTTGAAGTGCGGCCGTGAGCGCGTCCGCCGCCGCTCGTCCCTTCCCGTCTACAGTCTAACCCGTGCTATACGTGTTCTCGCTGTCTCGCTCAGCCAGTCAAATTATCCTAGTAATTGTATTTAAAACATTGAATTTTTCACTTTCATGTTTTAATTCCATGACTTTTACAAAAATGTGTCACTTGTTAAGTCTTCATTATATTTATGTACCTCAATTAGAGCTGATAATTTGATCTTAGAAAGCGATGTAAGTTCTACAGTCAATAACCAATAACTCTCTGAAAGTAGATTTAGCAGTGAATTGAAAGTATATCAACATCTTTGGTATTGGTAGCACTAACATATACGAAAGGTGATAAATAATTGATAATATATTAGCGTTTAATCTCAGATTGTCGAAACTGCGCTGATTTTTCGGCCATTCACATTTTTTCATAATATAATAATAAATTAAGATAAATGTAAACAACATCAGTTTCAACAGATAATATATTGTTCTCCTTATTACAGCCGCCTCTCCCCCAACCTTCTTCGTACAAAAGCATAACACACTGAGACGAGTGGCCGAGTGGTTTACACACTGAACCGTCATTTATAGGATACCAGGGTACGATTCTCGTCATGGTCAACCATTCTGACAGGGAGAGGGGAGTTCATGGTTTTCCTCTGTCGCTCAGGTCAATACTGGGATGGTTCCTTATCGACAGGCCACGACCGACTCCTCCCCATTATCCAAAAGCACCTGATAAAATAACCCATCATCTCATCATCCCACCATCTCATAATCATTCAGCAACGCCAATAGATCGAAGTCATCAGTAGAGTGCATCGTTGAACCCAATTATAAATAGAATATGAATAAAGCATAAGCATAACATACGATTTGATTCGAGCATTTTTTTGAAATGATATGCCCAATTACAATCAATGTACAGTGCAATACAAGCGAACTCACCAGGTTGGTCCTCACTTTCACATTCTCCTGAGCACTTGCAGAGAGCCGTAAATGCCAAGTTGGACTTGGACTTAAGACACTTCAATTTATCAAGCCATTATATTTAATTAGTTCCCTCAATCAATGTCGGGCTCTTGCAAAGTTGACCAGAACGGCGCCCTACTATTGTCTTATTTATTACATCCCCAGTCTTCAGGACTCGGATAACTTGGTTATTTGTGAAATAGCTGTCCCCACACGTGACCTCCTTGGTATGAAGCCCACATGATATGTTGATGTGATGCAGCACTTGAGGGAAAATATTTTCTACAATTCTAAATTACTTGGTAAAAATTTCCAGTCTCGCTTCGTTTGTCGTTTGTTTGTCACTTGTGCCATCATACATGATGACCACGTATCTTTCAATTATGCGCCCGTCTTCCCCTTTTTTATCACATTTGGTGAAAGTGAAGGATTTGAATTTCTGATCAGAGCTTCAGTCAGGTCTGGAAGGGCTCTCCAAGCCTCATAGGCTTTCTTTCTGCCGACACCAAGTACAGTGAACAGTCAACAGTGAACAATGATGAAACATTGTCACAACCAGATAATGAATGAAACGCTGGCAAAGCTGTCGACCGATGTGGACATGTGGTTCTATAGAGCTAGCAATGAGATGTGTACCAATGTACCTATAATTCCTTCCAGTTCCAAAGGCAACCCACAGCTCATCTGAACGAAGTTTAGCAACTGCTGATACAGCTAAAACCACGACGTCTGTATCTAGAATTATTCTAATAATAAATTTTGAAAATCCTTTCTGAATTTTATCCTGTATACGAAGAAAAATGCTTGTATCGGCTTCTTCATGGGAATAAGGTGATATGTTATGAAGACCCTCTGGTTTATCACTCACAACCTAAACTTCGACGGTACTACATAACAATTTTGTACCTATAGCAAATTGTAAAATTGTTATATAGTATCATCGAAGATTATGTTGTAAGTGATAAACCAGAGGGTCTTCATAAAATATCAACTTGTTTCCATGAAGAAGCCGATACGAGCATCTTTCTTCGTGTCCAGGATGCAATTCAGAAAGGATTTGCAAAATATATTATCATAATAATAGTAGATACAGACGTCGTGGTTTTAGCTGTATCAGCAGTTGCTAAACTTCGTTTAGATGAGCAGTGGGTTGCCTTTGGAACTGAAAGGAATTATAGGTACATTGGTGCACATCTCATTGCTGAACTCTATAGAACCACATCGATCGACAGCTTTGCCAATGTTTCATTCATTATCTGGTTGTGCACTGTTTCATCATTCTTCGGTGTCGGCAGAAAGACAGCATATGAAGCTTGGAGCGCCCTTCCAGATCTGACTAATCCTCCACTTACACCAAATGTAATCAAAAAGGGGAAGACGGGCGCATAATTGAAAGATACGTTGTCATCATGTATGATGGCACGAGTGACAAACAAACGACAAACGAAGCGAGACTGGAAATTTTTTCCAAGTAACTTGAACTCTAGAAAATATTTCCCCTCAAGTGCTGTATTATATCAACATATCATGTGAGCTTCATACCAAGGAGGTCACGTGTGAGGAAAACTATTGACAAATTACAAAGTTATCCGAGTCCTGAAGACTGGGGATGGAATAAATAAGACAATAGTTGGGTGCCGTTCCGGTTAACTTCGCAAGACGCCCGACAGTCATTGAGGGAACTGATTAAATGTAATTGCTTGATAAATTGAAGTGTCTTAAGTCCAACTTGGCATTTACGGCTCTCTGCAAGTGCTCAGGAGAATGTGAAAGGGAGGACTAAATTGGTGAGTTCGCTTGTATTGCACCGCACTTCAATTATAACTATACCGATTATTTTTTGTTTATTGGGTTCAACGACTCACTATGATGATAACTAAGATATATTGGCATCGTATGAGTGATTAGTGAGATAATGGGATGGTGAAATAGAGGTTTCTGAGGTATTGGGATGGATAGTGGGAAGGAAGCGGTTGTGGCCTATATTGTAGGAACCATCCCAGCATTAGCCTAGACTACAGAGGAAAACCAAAAAAAAACTCTAAAGATGGACGGTGATCGGGATCGAACCAGGTCCGATATGCCCCTTCACTTTCCTGATCTCATGGAGCGAGTACGTTAACCACTGCGCTGCATGTGCTAGTTTGGGCCTATTTTTTTTTAAATGCTCGAAACGAATTGCAAGTTATGCTTTTGTACGAAGAAGATTGGGGGGAATCGGGGCTGTAATAAGCAGAAGATTATATTCACAGTTAAAACTGATGTTGTTTACATTTCTCTTAATTTATTATCATATTAAAAAAAAATGTGATTGGCCACAAAATCAGCACAGTTTTGACAGTCTTGGATTGAATATTTTGAATATAAACAATTATTTATCACCTTTCGTATATGTTAGTGCTACCAATACCAAAGATGTTGATATACTTTCAATTCACTGCTAAATCTACTTTCAGAGGGTTATTGGTTATTGACTGTAGAACTTACGTCGCTTTCTAAGATCAAATTATCAGCTCTAATTGAGGTACATACATCTAATGAAGACTTGAAATGTGACACATTTTTGTAGAAGTCTTAGAATTAAAACATGGAAGTGAAAAATTCAATGTTTTAAATACAATTACTAGGATAATATGACTGGCTGAGCAAGACAGCGAGAACACGTATAGCACGGGTTAGACTATAGACGGGAAGGGACGAGCGGCGGCGGACGCGCTCACGGCCGCACTTCAACATGTTCAATAATTATTTGTGTAACAACTAATTGCGTCAACGCGACAAATCATATATATTATCATGCGAAAATAATGAAAAATACAAATATTATTCTTTTAAATGACGAGCTCTCTTTTTTTCAACTTTTCTTGAGCAAAAACTGAAAATCTGAGATGCAGTAATTTTGCTTACCATCTCTTTCTCCAACATGGTTATCCTAATCCTCAAGAATTATATATTCTCATAGAGAACCACTCCTCTTCTTTTGTTCGATATTCAACATTTTTCTGTAGCACATATAGTTGATGAGATAATGAATAAAAACCAAGCGCGCGCGTAGTGATAATTGGGGGCGGCGTACCACCCCCCGGGGGCAGAATCCAGCCGACGTCCATATCCAAAATCATGTTTTTTCATGTCATTAACAAGTCCTGAAAGTTTCATGCTTTAGTCACAAAATGCACAATCATGTCCTTTTCTTGATTTTAAAACATATACTAATGGGGTTTTCAGAAACTTTGAGATGATATTTCTCAAAATCGGTTCAACCGATTCATTCCAAAAACTTTACAGTTCTGAGTTGGATGATTTTGCGTGCACAAAAAAAAATCGATGACGATCAGTCAAACCCTGCGACCTGTAGACTTTGTAGTATTTGTTAGTTGCTGGGTGGAATATATTCTATATGTGTCAAGGTGTGTAGAGTTTTCGATTATAGGCCTACTTCATATACATATCTCGCTCATCTCACAACGCATATGCTGCATTTGCCTAGTTTATATTTGTTTAACGACGCTAAAGTAACAACGTCCTGATGATTATGCTCATATTTAATGTATGATTAAATATATACTAATATATATATAATACATAATATGATAAATGATACTGCTCCAGCCTTGGAAATTCAAAGTGCATGTGTCCATGTGGTTGTTGCGATGGTCTAGCTATATGAACTCATTATGTTATAAGTCTGTTGAATTTCGGGCGTGATCAGCTGTTGACTGAGATATTCAGCCATCCGGGTGTTCAGCCGTTACTTCTAGGGTGAGGAAGAGGTCGAGGGTTGAATCATTCTGCAGCGAAATTGCTTGGATACAAGACTTTATAGACTCTGTACCGCACATTCAATTAATGTGTTCTATGCAATTATTCTGTATTGTGTGATTTGTTGCATTCTACGAGTTTCGCTTCAAGGTTTGGAGTAGACCATAGAGTAGAGAAGTTTTTAAAAACTTCATTACTCTATTGTTTCTATTATTCCTACATTCATGAATACAAATATATCGCTCATCTGTCATTTTACAACGCATACGCCGTGGGTTGTCTTTACATCGTAGGCCTAATAACAACAGAAGATTATTGTGATTATTCACTTCATCAAATGTCGTCCTTGAATACATCTATTTCTAATGCAATGCACTATATATTTCCAACCGTATTTGTGTTGAAATATGGGCCTACCAATATCTAAAGATTTTTCGGGTACAAAAAAATTACTGCGAATTCTGATCAATGAGTTTAATTTCATATAACAGAATCGGGTAATTTTAACCTATGTTTATGTATTTTGTGTTTTGTTTGTATGTATTGTTATGACTTGTGACAGAATACGTCACTCACTCAGATCTTACACTTCATCTATATAGATGTATATGATTGTGAGCATTCAAATTATTTTTCCCAATTCATTCATAATCGTTGTATTTTGATGACATGTCATTTATTTTCATTTTTGTAAATAACAATCCTGTGGCTCAATGAGATATACATGATACATCTATCTACCTACCTTCTGAGTTATATTTATTGATCCAAAGTTGATCTCAATTTACCGTATCATTAAATAGGATTGAATACTTGGTTGTTATCGTAATCGATTTTGATTTTAGTTTTGATACATTGTTATTGACTTTGAAATTGGTATGTTTCCACGCGGTGAACATGATATACAAACACACACCGTTCATGTACTAGACCTATTTTGGATAAATTTCTCAATTATATTCTTAGAATCCATCATGAAAGAATAATGTACGAAATGCTAAATAATTATTGTGCCACAAATAGTTAATACATTTCCAAAATACATTTTCTACATACTGTCGCATTATATATCAAAATATCTGAAATGTCAGTGTCCAACATCCTAGAATTGCATATCATTGATTTATCATATTACATAACGAATACTGTATGATGTGCATCACATGAAACAAAACAAATAGGCCTACATTGCATAATAGTCCCCACATTTATAGCATATGTTGATTAATATTAATAATTATAATTAAATATTGATAATTGATAAATAATTGATAATTAATAAATAATAGAATGTTTGATGGATATGAATGAACTCGAGCATTCCGAGAAGCATATAATGAATAAACATTTGATCATTTGATGTTATACGAAAGGTTCTCAGTTTCCTCTCTGACATAAGTATGAATGTGCATATTACTGTCGTTATCGGACCAGGAAAGATTTGTTAAAATACCACATTGGAACAGGTAGTTTTTCTGTGCATTGTATGATTCGTGGCTAGCCTCGGGTAATGGAGTTGAAAGCAAGCTAGCAACCCTTCGTTCACTTGAAGTAGTGTGAAAGATCGCCGCAAAATACGGCAGCGCACCGATCATGAACGAAAAACGAGACGTAAATTCATGAAAATTAACACTTTGATATATACAACATATGTGAGCTGTGATATTAACGAATCCCGAGCTGAAGATTCCCTCAGAAATTGTCAGGTCGTGTAAATCGCCTCTGAATTTTCACGTTATCTCCACCCGTTCTCAATATAAATATGCATTACGGTAAAACTGTAATTATTTTTACCGTCGTCAATATGATAGCCATGCAATTTTGAAAAATATTGTTATCTTCCTTGAACAATTTCCGTTCCAATGACATATTGTTCATTAGAATAGAATCAGTGATGCTCTGTCAATTGCAATTTATAACAGTGAATGCGCGGCGGTGACAGATCGCGCAAGCTGTAATAGAGTCCTTAAATGTGACCTTAGTATTGAGGGCACGCCGTGTTGCGCATGCGCCTGAGATATCGCTAATGCGACGGTGGCTCAGTCGACTTATTGTGTATGTTGACTATTCGAAACGCCGACGTTCCTCTTTTGTGAATCAAAACTCAACGTTTAACGTAACTAAAGTCCTTGTCAGGTAGAGTTGAGGCTGACGTCAGAGCTATTTTCCCCTCATCGTTACCACCACTACCACTTCATTGGGGTGAGAAGATCGAAGCTATCGACGGGACCGTGGCCGAAAAGGTATATTACCCGAGTCGGAAGGAACAGAAGGAATTGAATGACCATTATAGAAATAAATTAGATTCGTTGTCGGAGAATTAGGATTGCTATATACCGAAGATATGCATCGGAAATGAAAATATAAGCAATTCATACTTTTATTTGGAAAAATTCACTCATATGCGGCCGAGATACGTCGCTATGTTTGTGGGGAAATAAAAATCACTCCCACAAAAATAGCGACGTATCTCGGCCGCATATGAGCGCATTTTTTTCAAATAAAAATGTGAATTGCTTATATTTTTATTTCCAACGCATATTTTTGGTATATAGCAATCTTAATTCTCCGACAACGATTCTAATTTATTTTCATAATGGCCATTCAATTTCTATTGTTCCTTCCGACTCGGGTAATATACCTTTTCGGCCACGGTCCCGTCGATAGCTTCGATCTTCTCACCCCAACAGAGTGGTAGTGGTGGTAACGATGAGGGGAAAATAGCTCTGACGTCAGCCTCAACTCTACCTGACAAGGACTCTAGGGAAATATAATATATATGCGTTGTGAGATGAGCTCAGAAGCATGAAAATCCAGAATGAAAATAAACTGTCAGCTCACTCTACATCTACGGATCTTCGATTCCTTAGAACTTTGAAAATCCTTACTGGCTTTCTCTCAATCCTACTGTTGTGCAACCTCTTGAATGTTCATGATGCGACCATTTGCAACATATCTCGATCCCAATATTCAATCAAATGTATAATTTCAATGCGTTTTCTCCGTTATTTCATATCCGATCAATGTATCTGATGAAATCAACATGTATTAATGAATGAGAGTGTCTGAGGGTCCCGGTCCCTCGGATATCTCCCGGAGGAAAATACAAAATGCAGTAAATAGAGTAAACATGGTCTCAACAACCTATCATGTATTACCGCCCTAAAAACTTCTTACTCCAGTCAGTTGTCAGTTGTCAGCCTTGATTCGGCCCTGATAATATATATATATATATATATATATATATATATATATATATATATATATATATATATATATATATATATATATATATATATATATTTATATATATATATATTTATATATATATATATATATATATATATATATATATATATATATATATATATATATTTATATATATATATATATATATATATATATATATATATATATATATATATATATATATATATATATATAGCAGGTTATTATTGTGGCCCTATAGATAACAGCCAAATAACCTAGATTTGAGCCATTGTCTGGCGGGATAGCCAAGCTGCTACTCCTGCCGCCCTACATGCCTCTCCTTGGAGTCCTGGCGGACATCCGTTTTCCAGAGATCTTCCTGATTGTCTCCCAAATCGTATATCAGCAGCTTGTCGTCCTACAGTCACTGGGTATGATGTTCTCATTGTCACACATATTTCTCCTGGATATTCTGGTCTACAGCCGCTTTCCAGGAAGAATCCTCCAGTTGGTAGTTCGATAGGTAGTCTTGTAGGAGGCATCACTATGAGCGATCCTTCCACTGACTGAAATAATCCCAATGATATTCCTTGATTTTGTTCCAGTTCTCCTGTAGTGGAGGTAGCTAGTGGTGCTCGTGTTATCGGCAATGTGTTTTCTATACCCATAAAATCACATATGTCTTCTGTGAGTCCTGTTAGACAATTGTTTCCCAGGAAGATTCCTTCTGGAGGCAATCTGGTAGATCGTCCTGTAGATCTTTCTGTCGTTGAGGTGACTGCCAATGGTCGTCCTACAGGCAATGCATTTTCTGTTCCCAGTGTGTTACGTGTGTCTGCTACAAGTCCTGTTGGATAGTCGTTATCCAGGAAGAATCCTCCTGAAGATAATTGTGTAGGTCGTTCTGTAGAAGGGATACCTGTTCGTCCTATGGGAAACATTTTTTCTTCTCCTGTTGTATTACAAGTATTCCCTAGGAGTCCTGTTATACAGCCGATAACTGGGAACGACACTGAAGGTATTCCTGTAGTTTTTCCAGGTTGCACTGTAGTAGAGGTAACTGTCATCGGTCTCACCGTAGGGAATATATTTTCTGTTCCCCTTGAATTGCATGTGACCCCTGGACGTTCAGATATACAATCGTTATCTACGAGAACTCCCGAAGGTATTCCTGTGGTTTGTTCCAGTCGTACTGTAGTGGAGGTAACTGCAACTGGTCGTATCACAGTTGATGTATCTCCTATCACTTTTGTGAAACATTTGTCTCCTGGAATTTCTGTATTACAGCCGTTACTTAAGACGTCTCCCACATGTTGTTCTGATTGTCCTGTAAGTTGTCTCGCAGGGTGTACTGGAGGTGTTCCTGCCACGGGCACTGGTCCTGCTGTCTTGCAAGTGATTCCTATTAGTCCTGGGAGGCAGTCGTTAACCTGGGTTCTTCCCGAAGGTTGACCTGCTGATCGTATCGCTAGAGGTCCCAGACTTCCTCCCTCGGGGTCTGCCAGGCGATGAAACTCCTTTCTGTTCGGAATAGTTGGGAGATGAAAGTACAATTAATCAATCACTAATCAATAGTTGATATCAATGGGGTGGTGATATCGTCCCGATGCTACTTCCATCCATAGCCTTGATTGGAGAACAAAGATTTTGTATCAAGTTTGGATGTTTTTGAAAAACAATTTGTTTAGAATTGAAGTTCAGTTATTTGTTTCAAGTTCTCACCACGTCACTCTTGTGCAAAATTGTAAGTGTATACGAAGAAATTGGGAATACAAATGGAGTATGCGCGTTATCACTGAACAACTAGTTTCAGTGCAAAAGCCTATTAGATACAGACCAATCAATCAATCGCACACTATCAATAAGGCAAGCGGGTACGTCTGTTGTCACGTGACAAATGGTAGGATAGGGTACGTTTGGTAACTCTAGTGCCTGGGCTTCAAGGATCAACGCCACAAGAACAGTTTGACTAGTGAGAACAGTTTTACCCAAAGCAAGCTGCTACCGACCCGCTCTCGAGCATGGTCTGTCTCACTCACACTGGATAAACGATGGGATTGCCCTCTCTGTCCGAGTAGTACTCGTAGAATTCTAGCGATCCGTCGGCCACCAGCCGCTGTACTTGGCCGTAGAGCACGTTGTGCCCGCTTCCTCGCTCCCTGCGATACACCCGCTCAGCGCCGTCAACACTCATAGACCTGGAACAAGACAAGCATGAGCCATATATATACACACACACAAACATATACATGTATGTATGTATATATATATATATATATATATATATATATATATATATATATATATATATATATATATATATATATATATATATATATATATATATATATATATATATATATATATATATATATATATATATATATATATATATATAATTACACATTTCTTTTGGTTTCTTGTGTACAAATGAGATCGAACTCAAACGAATGAGTTCAAGGCCAACGTTTCAAGTTTATTTCAAGACATATTAATAGGGCAAATTTCATGTCATAATGAACTGGGAAATGTATATGTG
>OZ023338.1:16970372-16985372 GCA_964007535.1 Brachyptera risi | reverse complement strand
CGAAATAATTACCGAACTGAAAAAACGAGGTGAGACCGAATTAAGTGGTAAAAAAATGATACTACTAGATAAACTCAAGTGCCTTATGCGAACAAATAACGAAAATATTGATGATTGTATTGAAGTCACCAAAGAGGCGATGGGGTGTGAAGCCTGTATTACAGCTCAGTCCGAGATATCGCGCCTAAAACTAGAACTTCAGCATATGAGAGAGAAAGAATTTATGAAAAAAGAAGAAGGTATATGGAATGAAGTAAAGTTAATAAAAGACAGACTACTCGCAGTGGAGGAACTAAACAAGGTTCTTGTTGGTAGTTTAGAGGTTAAGATGGCCTACAAAAAAAAGGAAGCCATAGGCCTAGTAGAGACAGAAGCCGCACACAAAGTTCAACAGAGCCACTGTGCAGCTCGTTCACCCCTGCAAGCGACAGAGAGCGCCACCTACACTGAGAAGGAGAAGAAAAAGAAGAAGACCATGGCTATATCGGAAGGAAATGACAGCCGAAGACAAATCGTGCAGGAGGACGTCAACCGGCAATTTGAACTCTACAAGATCAGTCAGAGGTCAAAATACGAAGAATATACCAAAGAAATAACGCCTGTTACCATAAATGAGGACGAAACCGATAGGCCTGTCAAAAGATCAACAGTGAAGATGGATGAGAAATTCAGAAAACTCATGCAGAAGCCCAAACCAATATTTAAACCCAGTGAAGTGTTAGTGATAGGCGACTCGATAATTAAAAACTCTCGAGAAATTTGCAAGGGCGAGGGATGTGACTTTGAATCCTACTCGGGCATAAGAGTGAATGAACTAAAACAAAAACTTGTGGACAGAAAGTACAGTGTGGACCCGAAGGTAATAGTTGTCCATGTCGGGACAAATAACCTAAAGGGAAGAAGGGATAAACACCTAATGACGGAGATGGGAGAGCTACTAGAGGAAGGAATGTATAGATACCAGAACACGAAGTTTATAGTAAATGGTATTGTATACAGGGATGATGTGCCAGGCAGCTCCATAAACAAGCTGAACGATAGTCTACAATGGCTATGTAATGAAATGAATGTTAAGTACGTAGACCCAAACACATATATCACCGAAACAGATGCGGCGAACGACGGAGTACACCTGAACTACCAAGGAGGCAAAATACTTGCACAAATGATGATGGACAGTGTTAAAGATGAACTGAATACGGATACATTTAGGCCTACAGAACATTCAAAAAACTAGTTCCATACGGGGGAGATGGCGATTTCAAATTATTACACCAAAACGCCCAATCAATTAGGAATAAAGGACTAGAATTCGAAATACTGGCAGAAGAAGAGAAACCGTCAGTAATATGTATTACTGAGCACTCCCTGAAAACAGAAGAAATCACGGAATTCAATCTCAAAGGATACAAAGTGGTTGACAGTTTTTGCAGGAAGGATCATAGAGGTGGCGGTGCAATGATCTGTGTGAAAGAGGAACTGGAGGCAACATGCTTCTTAGACAATGAGAGGTCGACAAATTCACTTGAAATGGAATTTGAGTGCGCTATTGCAAAATTTAAAGTAGGATATAAAACTATAATAATAATCACTGTATATAAACCTCCCTCAGGAAATATTGATAATTTTTTTACTAGACTTAGATTTTTATTAAATAAGGTAATGTTAAGCCCCAAAAGTAAGATAATAATATGTGGAGACTTGAACATAAACTATGCTGTAGAAAGTAGAGATAAGGATAGACTAGGAGAACTCACAAGAGAATTTGGACTGACAATATCAGCAAACTCTCCAACACGGGTAACTGAAACATCAAGTAGCATAATCGATTACATAATCACAAACCTAGATCATAATACATATAAAGTGAATGTGGTCAACACTGCAATAGCCGACCATCTAGGACAAACAATAGAAATACCCAAGCCCCAAGATAATATAAAAAACAACATCCCAGAACAATGGGTAGAATATAATAATATGTGTGAAGCCAATATCATTAATTTCAACTCTCTTATACAGAACGAAACGTGGGAAGAAGTAAATAATAAGTTCGGAATCAACGCAAAATATAACTCATTTGCCAGTATTTTACACAAATTATTTATAGAAGCTTTTCCCATCAAACGAAAAAAAAAAATAGGTAAACCTAAGGCTAAAAGACCAAAATGGATAACTAAGGATGTTTTAGAAGCTAGGAACCAAATGAGAATAATGTCTGATGAGCTTAAACTCTCAAGCAATGAGCTAGCACGAGAAAACCTAAGAAACCACAGAAAAAAATACAGGGAGATAGTGAAATCAGCGAAAGCCACAGAGGTTAGGCAATTTATGATTAACGCTGACAACAAAGTAAAAGCTACATGGAAAATAATCAACGACGAAAGAGGAAGTAAAAAGATACAAGGTAGTAACAAGAAGGATAGTCCAATAGAATTAGAAATGGAGGGTAAAATATATAGCGACCCAAATGAAGTAGCACAAATATTCAATACATATTTTATAGCAGAAGCAGAAGAGATAATGAATAGAGAGAAGAGATCCGTAAATGAAAAGATATGCACAATGCCCAATGCCATAAATGACCAAATGCTTCTATATGATACCTCGGGGAAAGAAGTGAAGGACATAATTAATACTCTTAAAAACAAAAAGTCAGTGGGGCATGATGGCATATCGTCATTCCTGATAAAACAGTGTTGCGACACACTAAGTGAACCACTATCATGCCTAATAAATAACTCGTTTGCTGAAGGGAAATTTCCTACAGCTCTAAAACTAGGTAAAGTGGTGCCCATACATAAGAAGGGGGATCCAACGCAGGCAGGCAATTACAGACCAATATCGGTCTTGCCAACAATTTCCAAAATATTCGAAAAGGTATTTGAGAATAGAATAAAAGGATTTTTAGAAACTCGAAAATTGATTACCACACAACAACATGGCTTTAGAAGTAAACGGTCCACGAATACGGCCATAGCAAGCCACCTGGACTGGGTTATAAAAGAATTAGACAAAGGCAAACAAGTTGCAACCGTATATATGGATCTATCTAAAGCATTCGACTGCATAAGTCACAAAATAATAATAGATAAGATGGAAAGATATGGAATAAGAGGACAATGTCTTGAATGGATTACCTCATACTTAGAGAGAGAGCAGTATGTGGAATTGAAGTGTCGAGGCACATCAGGACAGATAACCAGATCAAATAATGCAAGCATTAAGCACGGAGTGCCTCAAGGATCGGTGCTAGGGCCACTTCTCTTCAATATTTACATCAATGAAATCATAAATCACGTAAACAGGGAGGGAAATTTAATATTATACGCAGATGACTCTACACTGAGTATGTCAAGTAATAATTCAACTAATTTAGAGATAGATTTACATGTGCAAATAAATGCAATAACACAATGGTTTAAGCAGAACAGACTGAAATTAAACGAGAGCAAAACCAAATATATGTTTTATAAGCTAGGAAATAAATCCATGAAAGAGATAAATGTACAGATAAATGTACAGATAAATGATGTTTACCTGGAGCAAGTAAAGAACATATCTTTTCTAGGAATCAAGATAGACGAGGGCCTAACCTGGAACGCTCACATAGAGTATATTGCTTGCAAAATATCCTCAGGACTTTATGTATTAAGACAACTGGCACAACATAGTGATAGAGAAATTATGACCATAGCATACCACGCAGTTGTGGAATCACACATACGATACGCTATCTGTGCTTGGGGAAATAGCTCGGCCACAAATGTAAATAGAATTTTAAAACTTCAAAAAAGGGCTGTTAGATATATCGTAGGGTTAAAAAATAAAGAAACGTGCCGAAGTTACTTCAGAGAATTGAATATTATGACAGTTACGAATCTATACATTCAATCAATATTGGTATTAGCCATGAAAAGTGGAACTATATTAAGCAACACCAACTCGAACATCCACTCACATAACACTAGAACAAAAAATAACATTCATGTACCAACAGGCAGATTGAAACATCTGGAAGAGGCTCCAAGTATAGCAGCAATCAGACTATTCAATAGATTACCGTCCAAGATCAAAGAACTAAGAGGTCCGACACAATTTCTAGGTGAACTAAACAGATATCTCAAAGAAAACGTATTCTATGACATTGATGAGTACTTCAGTCTACAAAACTGAAGTAATGTGAAACTGTTAGTTGGTTTATGATATAATTCAAATTGTATTAATTATTGATTCTGTGATTTATCAAGTAATTTGTTACAGATTAAATATTGAGTATATATTTAATTTTATCATATTTTATGTACTGTTCAAACATTGTATTATGTAAAGAACTAAATAAATAAATAAAAAAAAATAAAAAAAAAAATACTCGTGTGCTACTGTCGGGAAGCAGAAGAGGAACCGATGTTGACCTGCAGCAACCTTGCGTGTGCATTTAAAAAGTTTCATTGGCGTTGCTTACGCATCAAAGTTACAGCACGTACCAAGCGTTGGTTTTGCCTCGAGTGTAAGAAAGTTGGATTACAAGCCAGAAAAAAAGCAAGTACTAGTCTGAAATCAGTGTGATAGGCCGAGATGTGTATAGACTATAATCAAGTTGTTCTTGTGTTTTACCAACGAACTTTTGTTGCGTTATCTGTTATTATTTATTATTTTGTTGCCTACAAACTTTTGTAGTGTTTCATATTAAGCCTTGCATGTATTTAAATTATTAGTTTGTACCGCATCACAAACTGGAACGATATAATTACTTGTAAAAATGGCACTACCATTACGAGTCAATGTTGCCTCAAATGTACATACCGGTAGTGCCGGTAAGCGAAACCGCCGCACCCAAGTCGGGTCCATTTACCGATACTGATCAACTTTTTAAAATGTGTGATGAATATGATGATATAACACTTGAAAGTTATGTAATAAATGTGGTAGGCCTAACCCAGATTACATTAATTTATAAATATTAATTCATTTCATTAGTATTTTATATTATTTATTAGTATCGGTTCAAAATCTGTGATACCGAGTAGGCCTACCGTAGGCCTAAGACGTTGCTTGTACTTAGTTACCATTAATCCAATATGGATGTTTCCAGTATCAACCTTACATATTTTCAAGTTATGACTTGTGACAATCACACAATTTCATGTTATATCTTATTCATTATTGAAGTTTCACTTTTTGAAACAGTTATGCAACCATGTTTCACATTTTAAGAGCTCAGTTAGTTGATAGAGCATCGGCCCTTTATAATATTGTAATCTGAGAGACTGATAGCTAAAAACCTAAGATATTCAAATACCGGTACTGTGAGTCTGTGATTGGTATAAACTTGTAGGCCTAATGTTTATAAAAGTAAATATTATTTCTATGTACAAATACGTAGCGTATAAATCCAGAATGTATAATATGCTTGGTTTGGCTCACGTCAGTCAAGACATTGCCTTAGAAAGTGAAATCAAGCCGGGCGTGAGTTCGAATCCCGCAGAAAGCATGGGTTTTTGTAGGTACACTATTAATGTATTAATATAGTTAAACCAACCTAATTAGACGAGCTTTAGCGAGGATTGAATTTGACATACTGAAAAAAATTGGTGTTCGTTTTTATGTTTTTTGTCGGTTCTCCACAGGCCAAACGGCTACAGCTATCAACTTCAAACTTTTTTTCATTATGGTTCTTAACTTCTAACTTAGTTGAGTTAAGTTCTAACTTGGAACTGTATAGTTTTGTGGCATTATCAGGTGGTAACTTTTTTGTATGAATTTTCGAAATTTTCAAAATACCCGTTAGAATAGCACGGCGGAAAAAAAAAATTTATTTGAAAAAAAAATGAAATTTTGTATTAAGTTGAACTGCATTCTCATACACATTTCTGGAAATTCTCAGCTTGATCGGGTCAGCCATTTTGAAGAAAAAACATCTACAAATAGTTAAAATGCAATGTAACGAGACAAATAAAATGAATGGTAATGATCAAAAATTGTCGTGTATAAAAAAACAGGTGATCTTAAATTACAAGTCCTCAAGAGCTTAGATATTTGTCTACACTGTAGTAAAATTGTTTGACCAGTATTCAATGAGCATGCTGTTTAAAAACTTGCTGTTGGCTTTGATTTCGATTGGCAGGTGGTTGTAGAGTCTTCTTCCTGATTGCATGATGCCCTAGGCCGTTGCCGACAACCTGCAGAACTTATGTGCAAGATTAGATGACCCTCTGGTGTTGTAGTTGTAGTCAGTTGTAAAAGTAGGTGCCATTATTAATATATATATATATATATATATATATATCATCATATATATATATATATATATATATATATATATATATATATGTATATATATTCATATATATATATATATATATATATATATATATATATATATATATATATATATATATATATATATATATATATATACATATATATATATATATATATATATATATATATATATATATATATATATATTTATCTGAATATATATATATATATATATATATATATATATATATTTATATTTATATATATATATTCATATATATTTATATATTTATATATATATATATATATATATATATATATATTTATATATATATATATATATATATATATATATATATATATATATATATAAATATATATATATATATATATATATATATATATATATATATATATATATTTATATATATATATATATATATATATATAAATATATATATATATATATATATATATATATATATATATATATATATATATATATATGAATATATATATATATATATATATATATATATATATATATATATATATATATATATAAATATATATATATATATATATATATATATATATATATATATATATATATATATATATATATATATATATATATATATATATATATATATATATATATACATAACTTCACTCAAACTCCCACGATTCATATTTACATAAATTCACTGGAGCCGGGCTTTTTCAATCGTGATATATTTAAACTGACCCACGTTTCAACGAGATTGGTCTCGTCCTTGTCAGGGTCGAAACTATATTAATTTTTTTGACATAAGAACGTTTCATATGCGACGAAACCAACGCTACTTTGATTCAGAAACCTTGGCCAAATAGATGTCACAATAGTCAAAAGAATTCCAGAGGACTGTGTGAATTTCAAGGTAGCGTGCATCTCTTTACATCTAGAAAATAATATCAATAAAACTCATACAAAAACTTAAAAACTTGAAAGGAGAAAGATATGGGAATAAAACAATTATGTCATGAACTAGCGACTGATAGAAAGAGGAAAAGAGAAACATAAAAATGAAAATGAAAAGAGAAAGAAGAGAAAAAGAGAAAAATAATGTCAGTATCCTATTTGTGATGTCTTCTAGAAGCATTCTCTCAGATGGCAGCGTCATCCTTTTCCAGGTCCACTCGTTTCTTTCTTCCATCCCTCCACTTAGATAGAGTCTTCAACCACTGGATCGACTCCTCCGATGGATGTACTGGAAGAATCTTCCTCCTTTCTAAAATAGGCTTCCACGCAACCGGTAGTCTTTTGCTGTCGTTCCTTAGATTCATTGCGCCTGTATGTTTCTCTATTTCTATACTTTCTCTAATTATTCTCGGTAATAGAAGATTCTCGCGTGCAAGAACGGACGTATTATTAAAGTCTATCATGTGCCCCGTCTCGACGGTATGTTGAGCCAAAGTCGAGCTTAAAGGCCCATTCACAATGCAACGCTAACATTAACGCGTAACACTAACATTAACGCGAGGAATGTTTGCCTTATGGGATGACGTTGTTCTATTCACAACCAACACTAACAATAACGCTATCATTAACGTGAACATGAAACCTTGCAAGCTCCAAGCTTTCATGTTGATTTTAGTGTCGAAACGTGAGAATCGGCCAATCAGAATCCTTTGATTTCCGAATAACAACGACTGGTGGCGAAGTACAACGAAGCAATCACGATGTTGTTCGGAACTTGTCCCTCCATCTTGTTTCGACTTTGGCAAGAGTCCCTAGCCTATTTTAATTTTAGGTTATGTTTCCCCTTTCTTTTTCAAACATGCAATGATTGAGCCCAGATCTTTGACTTCTAGGTCCAGGACAATAATGTAAAATATAGGTAAAACTCCAAACATACAACACTGAAAAGCAGAATCATCTAAATCTATTTTCGAATAGGCCCATCTGTCAAATCGAGTCAAATGTCAGACGTAGTACACAGACGCGATAGCAGGTAGTCGTGTGAGATGGCAGTGGAATCGGCGCGAAAAATCTGGACTTCTGATTGGCTGTTGGTTATTGTTTACGTTGATGTTCTTTCTCATTGTGAACAGACATTTGTTTCATGTTCTTGTTAATGTTGGTGTTCATGTTAATGTCAGCGTTAGCGTTGCATTGTGAATGGGCCTTAACTCTTTGAACCGCACTGAAGATTCATGTTCCTTCCTCCGTTCTGAAACTCTTTTTCCCGTCTGTCCAACATACACTATCTCGCATTCCCCACATGATATTCTATATATACCCTTGTCTTCCAGCTCTACCTTGTCCTTTATATTTCTCAGAAAACCTTCTATCTTTCTGTATGGAGTGGAGACAGTCTTAATGTTGGCTTTAAATGATAATTTACCAATTGTATCGGATACACCTCGTACATAAGGCAGATATGCCACAGATTTTGGCTCAATCTCTGTGATATTCCCAATGCCTGAGGGCTGATGACGTATAGCATCGTTGATTATTGTGTCCGAGAAACCATTCTGCTCAAGAGCACTCCTGAGTTTGTCCTGAGTCCTGCCTTCTGAGTTTGTGTGAGTCCTGAGGTTGAAGGTTCTACCTAAGTGGAGGGATGGAAGAGAGAAACTAGTGGATGTGGAAAAGGAAGACTTGACGCTGCCATCTGAGAGAATGCTTCTTAGAAGTCATCACAAATAGGTTACTGACATTATTTTTCTCTTTTTCTCTTCTTTCTCTTTTCATTTTCATTTTTATGTTTCTCTTTTCCTCTTTCTATCAGTCGCTAGTTCATGACATAATTGTTTTATTCCCATATCTTTCTCCTTTCAAGTTTTTAAGTTTTTGTATGAGTTTTATTGATATTATTTTCTAGATGTAAAGAGATGCACGCTACCTTGAAATTCACACAGTCCTCTGGAATTCTTTTGACTATTGTGACATCTATTTGGCCAAGGTTTCTGAATCAAAGTAGCGTTGGTTTCGTCGCATATGAAATGTTATGTCAAAATAATTAGTATAGTTTGGACCCTGATGAGGACGAGACCAATCTCGTTGAAACGTTAGTCAGTTTAAATAAATATGTCACGATTAAAAACCAGCCCAGTTTCAGTCAATTCATATATATATATATATATATATATATATATATATATATATATATATATATATATATATAAATACATATATACATATATATATATATATATATATATATATATATATATATATATATATATATATATATATATATATATAAATATGAACAGAACAAAAAAACACAGACAAAGCTTCATGAGAGTGGGATGGATGTTTTTGCTATCGCTTATCTAATCAGTACATGCTTTTCAGCATGCATCTCAATCACATTCGATGAACCACTTTATGTGCCCGCGACCGTACTCACTCGAATCTGTAATTGCCGTCAGCCGAGTCTTCGGACGAATACACGAGCACGCCTTCGCTCTTTTCCGCCGGACTGACGATCGTCGCCGCCAGCACCGCTACCGGACTGCCGATCGTTGCCACTAACACCGCCAGTGTGACAGCACACAGCGCCAGCACAACTCTCTGAGACGGAGAAAGACGCAATAAAAGCTACAATATTCGTTTAATTCAGGTCTAGTTTCACTAACTGATAGGTAGTGGATTATGTGATAATTAAACCAAGTTTGACTAATGATGAATTTGTTGATTGGGCGATAATTGACGGATTACTTTTTCACCACCCTTGTTTATAGGCCTACCAATTATATTTCAATTATCATGTGATCCGGGAGGTGAAGAGGCATACCGGATGCGACATTTCAATCCAACATTACTCCAACTCAAGTCCGCCATTTTGTATTATAGCGTGTCGTCACATTATGCGTGACGTCACATCACGCGTGACGTCGCATGTCCATGACGCGCTATAGCTTTCGCGCCATGCGCCTCTCGTCGTGACCTGACAAACTTGTCCCTGTCAATCTTGTTTATACATTTGCTATATTGAAATAAATGATCTTAAGAAGGTATTGAACTCACTGACTGATTTTCACCACATAATAGTTGAGAACGTAACTGAGAACAGGTCTAAAGTAATTATCAAGTCCAATCTTAATAATGCAGAAGATGTCGCCAAGTGGCTTAGCGTATTTAGTGATACTACATATACGCAATGAATCATTGGCCGACAGCGACAAAAGACCCCACAAAGGTAGGTATTTCGAATGTTATGAACGACAGTTTGATGAGTCTGAAAAAAAACAGTTTCAATAATTCTCATAAAATATAGCATGATCTATAGTCCTACATTTTTATTTATCCCATTAGACCCTACTTTAATAATTTCTTGCTCTTTCAATGTTATTATTCGCAATATTTCATTTTTTACCTCAAACCATGTGGGTCAGTGGCCATGTGACATCGATGACAGAAGTATTATTTGGGTCTATTGTACAATGAATACAGACCTGATGCATAATATATCAATTTTAGGTTTATTTTGCACAAAATGTGGTTGTGTCACCACAGCACCAAGAATGAAGTTGAGAATAGTGCTCGTTGTACTAACTGCAACGCCTATATCGACAGATGATCAAGAAAGTTGATCGATTTACATGCCGGAATGATATTCACTTGAAACATCGCCGCCACTTTGTGCCACCATCACCGCCAACCTGACTCATAACCATGCGGTTGGCTCTCTGAAATACCTGCGAGCAAATGATGGTCTGGGCCCAGCAGACGCCACGCGTGCGCGCGAAAACTCAATCTTACTTCTTGACAATTCTACGGAAGTGAAGGCGAATGGTGCAATGAATCTAATTAGTGGAACTGTGTACCATTTTCATCGCGAGTGGAAGAAAGAAAATTTTGGTACAGTGTCTGCACCAATGCAAAAGCTAAAAGAAAAGATTGGGTCTTACGCTGAACAAGGTAATTGATGTATTTTTATTCATAATCATACATTGTTTGGTGTTTTGAAAGTTTTATTACTTGAGTAGATTATTAAAAATATGAAAACCAGAATAATTATTAAACTGAAAAACACACAAGCTAGGTCTGTGACAGAATAACAAGTTGTCAATAAATGAACACTGAATATTGAATAACTGATTTTTAATTAGTTGTGTCAATAAAGATCTCAATAATTAATAGTAACTTGATAAATCCAACTTCTTTATTTGACATAGATCTTGTGTAGGCCTACATAGATACATATATTGTCTTCAGCCTTGGTTCGTACAATGAACTATTTGATACTAATTTATTTTTCTATCCCAAGACATATTTGTGGCTGTCAAAGAAGAAAGTCCATGGGCCGTCTTAGTCGAACCGGCTCTTGGTTGAGGGAACCCCACTCACAACGTCACATTTATCAGTCTCAATTTAACATATAAGCGATCGCAGTGACAATTCGAATCAATTTCAATATGTAAATATATATATATATATATATATTAAATTGATTCGAATTGTCACTGCGATCGCTTATATGTTGAATTGAGACTGATAAATGTGACGTTGTGAGTGGGGTTCCCTCAACCAAGAGCCGGTTCGATAAACTGATGATTATTGACTTGACAAATAATTGGCGAATTAAATTGTTATCATCATGATTATATAGCCTATGCTATTTTCTTACTCAAACTATTAATCAACCAATTGCTGTATTAATATCGGTTGTTTAACCGACTCTCAGTATGTTATTAGATAGACCTATTACTATGAAAATTGCGTCGGAATCAATTGATCTTAGTTAGCCCACTTTGAATGGATGAATGAATGTCAGGTAATTACTGTGCAGGCCTAACTGATAGCTGGGGAATAATATTTCCAATACCATCACAAGAAGTCTTAAAAGCCCGCATCTTATAGCTGGGAATGTTTTCCGTAGAAATGCTCGACCCAAGTTCGATGTGCGTTCAAAAGTTTGGTTGTGGGTTGAAAGGTGGAAAGCAGATGAGGGAGTTTTCCATCTCATAATTTGGACTAAATCTAGTTACATCACACATTTTGGCCAAGAAAATTGGGAAAACTGTATATTTACAGACGAATCAGATTTTCAAATATTGATGAGCAAAGTTGAACTCAAGGATGTACGTACGTTTGCAATTTATTTCTACCATTATTCGGTAACCGGAAATTAAGCAATGAAAACCATCAAATAAGGCACATTTCGATTCTATTATTGCTCCATAGTAAAATTATTCTACTATTTTCGATTTCGCATCTCTAATTGTGAGGGTATTACTCATTCATTGCATTTTACCGCAGGTCCGTAGTGTTTGTGGTTCTTGAGATTCATGTGGTGGAAGTGCACCCTGTAAATCCGTCTAAGATGTCCGATTTGGAGGAATATCATTTTTTTGGTGATGACTTTTGAACGGTATGAGATATCGAAAATCTAATACGCGAGAAACATAGATAATCATAATAGCTTCGAGTTTGTGTAACATTTGATTATATAACTCATGTCGCCCAATAGTAAAGTTAAAAAATGTATTTGTCTTTTTAGCTGCATACGCTTGTCAGGTACACAATATAACTCAAATAACTAGGTAAACGCGGGATGCGCGTTGTGAGATGAGCTTAGAAGTATGGAAATCTAGAATGGAAAATAACTTGTCAGCTCAATATACATCTACGGACCTTGGATTACTTCAAACGCTTAAAAACCTTACTTGCATCTTGTTGATATTTATAGTGCTGCAACCTGTCGCATATACACTTTGCAAATCCAATTGAGCCAATAGATCTCAGTAATCATTACAGTGCGTCGTTAAAACCCAATATATAAAAAAAAAAAAAAAATCCAATTGATCAAAATATTCAATAAAATGTCCACTTTTATTGCGTTTTCTTTGTTATTTCTCATTCGATTGTTGCAAAAATCTCTGAAAAGGTGTTTAATAGTACTGTTCATATTCGGTGAAAATTTGAGAGCTTTTGAAAAATTCGTGTTTTTCAAGTATTTTTCCTCCGGGTTATTCTAATGAGGATATTTCAAACTTTCCGATTTTTTTCCGGAAAAACCGTCCAACCGATTTCTCTGAATAACAATCCCAACCTATTTTGGTATGACACCAACGTTCAGAAAAAGTTTCAAGTTGATTGATTCATTTCTCTGACCTGTATGCCGCGTACATAATTACAAAAAAAAAAAAAAAAAACATAAAAACGAAGCCCATTTTTTTTCAGGGTGTGAAATGGAAAGCTTCGCTACGCTCATCTAATTATAACTCATATCATCTTGAAGCTATTATAATTATCTGTGTTTCTCGCGTACTAGAAATTTGATGTCTCATACCTTTCTAAAGCCATCATACAAAAGCTGGTATTTTGTAGAATCAGAGTCAATGGAAGTTGATTTTACGAAATATCTTTTGATGATAATTTTTAGGCCCAAATGGTTTATGAGATACCGAAATTCTAACACGCGAGAAACACAGATAATCATGATAGATTCAAGATGATATAATTTGAAACTACTTGAGTCATGTCGCATAGCTGTCAAGCGTATACAAAACACATTTGATAGCCGTTCACGCTTGTCAATTATGCGACATGAGTTTCATGGTGAAATTCAATACCATCCTAAAGGAATCAGAAAAAGCTGTGTTTCCCCTTGGTTAGAACTTTGATAACTCATACCGTTCAAAAGATGGGCCCATTAAAAAAAAAAAAAAATCGCTAAATCGACTCCCATGGACTCTTAAGAGGGTATGAGAGCCGCTTCCGAGGAATACGAGTTGTTTGGTAATAACTTGCGAACGATGTGAGATGAAAAAATCTAATAAAGGTGTAGCACAGATATTGTTGATGATTTCCAGATTGTAGGCCTGTGGGTGAGAATGAACCATCTCACATCGCATAATTTGTCGAACTTGATTTGAATAATTGGTGATTTGAGAACATATTTACTGATTGTATGTCGGTGAAAACTACTCGATATTGGTTGAATAGTTTCTACTTCTGTATGGAGGTATCACAAATTCTCAAGTCGTTCGAAAGTATTCTTGCTGCCCTCCGTAGCTTGGTAGCTCGGTAAACTGGTCCCGCATTAGGCATGCGTTTCTGCACCCATAATCACTTCATGGTTTCATAATCACCTGTTCATTCGTACCCCCATATAACCCATCTGTTGGTGGGGTCGTTAAACAATCAATAATCAATGAGTCGTTAAGCCCATTATAAACATATCTTCCATGAATTCAAGTGGATGAGTGTGTACCTTACCTTGTTGGTCATGGTGGTAGCTGGAACACTGACTTGGGTACCACTGAAATGTCATTCCTGCAGTGAAATGTTATAAATGTGTATTTTTGGGAGGCCTTTCTATCATGATCACTGCAACAGTACTGGCACTCTCACACCAACATGACAACAATAAAAAATCATCAAAATTACTGATCTAGACTTTTGAATTTCAACTGTCCAGGTTGGTACCATCCTTTGCGTACTAAACAAATATTGTTCAATAGGGAATTCGTTCAAATAGTGATCAAGTTGTGAGGATGCGATATTGTTTTACGATGAAAGGTTGGTGGATTGCCGCCAACACGTTTTGATATCGGAAAAAGTAATTCAACCTCTAAAATAATACATACAATGAAACGAAAGTGCGATGTGCGTGTTGTATGTATGTTGGCAGGTCGAAACTCTCGACCGTCGGTGCCTGAGAATAGCCGAGACGACCGTTCGGAAAGGTCACATTTGAAATCAGGGTAAGCTTGGCCAACGGCTTATAAAATATGCAT
>OZ023338.1:16944065-16965172 GCA_964007535.1 Brachyptera risi | reverse complement strand
GTCCACCAGTTTGAATTGACCATAAAGTATATCTGGTAGTCCACCAGTTCGCTGTATTGCTGTAGGAACGATTGTTTGTTGTTTGTAAAGTGCGAACACCCCATTGATTCAGATCTTCGCATGAATCTTGGTGAATGTACAGTACCTAGGGGTGTCCAAATATTCAATTGTCCACCTCCATCAATTAAATCTGTAACAATCATGACACATTCCAGAAGTGAACTGAAAAGCTTCTTAATAAATCAATGTTTTCATACAATTGAGGAATTTGAAAACTTCAGTAGGTTTTGATCACTCTGACAAATTCAATCGCATACTGGTACAAATTTTCACAATTTATCTTGTTCAAATATATATGAATACATTTTTCAATTGTATCTCAATTGTATTTTCATCTGACATGCTCAATATCGGTTTTCAGATAGATGAAGGATACCCACAATGAAGATATTCTATTATATTCTATCAAGTTCTTTACGCCTTTGGGCAGGAAATTGACAATGGAACTAACTAGGCAAACGCGCGATGTGTTGCCGCGTTGATGGATGAGCTACTTATATCAACTCCAACCTTTGGATTGGTTATATATATATATATATATATATATATATATATATATATATATATATATATATATATATATATATATATATATATATATATATATACATATATTTATATATATGAATATATATATATATATATATATATATATATATATATATATATATTCATATATACATCTATGAATATACATATATATATATATATATATATATATATATATATATATATATATATATATATATATATATATATATATATATACACCTTGAGATCCAAATCATTATGTCACTGCCATCTTATTTTTCCCTATTAATTCATATGATAATAAAGAAGGCTTCGTTTCAATCGTTCACAGTTAAGTGGTGACACTTGTTGCTTGAATTCACTTGGTATTTTAATAGCTTTGAATGTTTTATAAAAAATGTTATATATTTTTTTACATCGGAACGGCTGATCCGATTCGAGCGAAAGTTCGGAATGATGTGTATTATTATTGGATAAGCGAAGCGAAGACTCAATTCCACCATACCCGGAAAAAAAAGTCCTTTTTTTTTTCCGCGCTCCACAAGTCAGACGAGGATTCAAAATCAGTTGAAACTTGGCACACATAGGTATCCTCATCCAATTCGATACTGTATAGTTTTTAGCCGTGATCGGTTGAACCACTTCTGAAAAAACTCATTTCAAAGATTTCAAAAATCTTATGAGAATAACCCAGAGAAAAAAATGCATGAAAAATATTTCATCCGAGAAAATTCAAATTATCAGGAAAATTCAAACTGATGATGATATACATTGTACCGAACTCTCACTCAAATCAGATCAGCCTTTTTGATGTAAAAAAATACATAATGCAATTTGTTTCGCGAATTATTCAAAGCTATTAAGATACCTATTAAATTCAAGCTACAGGTGTCACCACTTCGTTGTAAACGATCAAAACGAAGCCTTCTTCATCATCATCATAGAAATTAATGATGAAAAATAAGATGGCAGTGTTGTCATGGTTTGGATCTCAAGGTGTACATATATATATATATATATATATATATATATATATATATATATATATATATATATATATATATATATATATATATATATATGTATATATATATATATATATATATATATATATATATATATATATATATATATATATATATATATATATATATATATATATATATATATAATAACCAATCCAAAGATAAGTGGACATGTTCCAGCTCATCTATCAACGCGGCAACACATAACGCGTTTGCCTAGTTATATTTAAATTCCCTGAGAATTTGAATGCTCTCGGATTAAATATTGTCCATGAATTTTTTCTTCTGGGTTATTTTCGTGGGATTTTCGAAAACTTTGAAATAAGTTTTCACAAAAGTGGTTCGACCGATTGTGCCTCAAAACTATACAGTATCGAATTAGATGAAGCCACTTGTGTATACCAATATTCAACTGATTTTGGATTTTTGTTTGACCTGTGGAGCGCGAACAAAAAAACAAAAAAAAATCAAGTACTTTTTTTCGGGTATGATGAAATTGAGTCTTCACTTCGCTCATCCAGAAATATGAAATAACACCAATGCCAGTGATAGCTCTAAGATGGTTGATTACTTCTCTGACCTGTGAATGGCGCATACAGAAAACAAAATAAAAACGAGCCACCACTTGTTGTTTAGTAGGGCTTACATGAAATGTGAGTCCCCGCTACACTCATCCAATGAATAACCTGCGTTGTTTATCAAAGCAATTGATGTCGTAAGAAATGTTGATTCGATAGATTAAATTCAATATTCAAATGACATCTATCATAGAGTAATATTACGATAGGTAATGATTCAAAAGTTCAACAGTTCATGATCATCACTCGTGTAAACGGATTTAATTTTAAATAAAAACATCGTAATTCAATCATTTGTGTTGTAATCTCCAAAGTTTATAATAAATAAACATATATCCACGTAAGATGGTACCTTCTACCAACACAACTAAGGTGAAATATCCTATAATTTGCACAGGAGACGTATATATTCATATCTATTCACATTTCTCAGGTTGAAATTCACAACAAGAAAAAATCACCGCTTTTCACAAAGACGTAATTGTTTTCATGTTGAAATGAGATTGGGTATTCACAAAACATTTCAGGCTTACACTTTTCAGTTGGTAGATTACTGACTTCTCTCGGGGATACACGCATATCAGCAATTGAAGAATATTTAATGATATATAATAATATAATAATTCGCATCTGCGTATTGGTTTGAATTGAAGTGATGAGTTGACTGTTGTATATAAATGCTTGTGATCACTTGACAGTCAGTGTGCTCAAGAGGGCCTGATAAGACACTGCTTGGTCTGACAGAAAACATTGCAGGTAGGGGAAGATAGTTGTGAGCAGTGACAATTATAGAGAAATACAAAATAAAGCGCGCGCATTATCTCAACAATGATACTTATTAAAAGTCCATGAGAGTCGATCATTTTTATTGTGATAACTTTTGAACGGTATGAGATATTAAAATTCCGAATGAGTTGAAATACAGATGAATACCATCAAGATGGTATGAGTTATTACTATTCAACTCATGTCGCATAGCTGTCAAGCGTATACAACTATAAAATGTGCTTTTTAAGCTGTATACGATTCAAATTATGCGATTTGTGCTATTCAGTCATATTCCATACCATCTTGGAAGTATAAAGATGTGTTTGATCTTCGTCAGAATGTTGATATCTCATACCGCTCGAAAGTTATCACACCAAAAAACAGCTGATATTCCACTAATTCGACTCTCGTGGACTCTTTCAATAGGTATCATTGTTGACAGTTCATTTGTAACCTCTCATCAGCCGTATATCGTTCAGAAGAGCATCATTTTGCTACCAGATATTGACTGATTATTGTTCGCTGATATTTGAAACCAATAAGAGCGCAGAATGATCCACTCAGGAGGTAGGCCTACGTCAAGTGGAACAGAGCGAGTGGGGGGGGCAGTGTATGAATAGCTTCGAAATCAATGTATAGCTCATCTTACAATGCAATTGCTGAGTTGTCCAAGTTGACACAGATTTATTGACCTTGAAATCTAGCATTTGAAAGTGTGGGGGCTTCCGGAGAGTTCAGGAAACTTCTGAAATAACAATTCCAGTCAACCTCACCACTTCATGAAAACCCTTCGGGAGTTGTTAAAGAATCCTCGGGAGTCGATTTAGCGAAGTATCAGTTTTTTGATGACAACTTTTGAACGATATGAGATATCGAAATTTTGATACGCGAGTAAGACAGTTAATTATAATAGCTTCAAGCTGATACAATTTATAACCATACAACTCATGTCGCATAACTGTCGAGCGTATACAGCCAAGGGTGTGTTTCTTAGCTGTATACGCTCGACAGTTACGCTGTATAACTCAAATAGTTTTAACTTATATCATCTTGAAGCTATTATAACTACCTGATATCTCGCGTATTAAAATTGTAATATCTCATGCCGTAGAATCTACTCCCATACTCTTCAACTAAATCTATTTTTCACTGGATTCACCTTTATACGCTCTTCATGTATAGTTTTATAATACTTTTGTCTATAAGAATATATACTTTTCACACAGCCATGTGGTTATCTGCCATTCTGTTGACTGTCGTGTCTGCATCATGGATAGTACTGTACGTGTTGCCACGGCGACGAATGACGTCACTCACCAGGACAATACCAGGGCCAACAGGACTACCGTTGCTAGGCAACAGCCTCATGCTGAGAGGAAGTCCTACTGATATATTCAACAAGTAACTAACTCATTATTTATCATTTTTGTATTTTTTATTCTCAATTGTCATGTTTGAATCTTTGCAGGGCGTATAACAATAAATTTGTGAGATTATGACATTTTTATGTCTGATCAAGATGACGTTGTTTATGCAATAATTTTTTTCTAGTATACTGCTTTTTGACATCTGATACTTATTCTTGATGCCGATCTCTTGAGATAGACATCAGGAATATTTTAACTTAAACCATATTTCAACATATATTTATTATGATTTGTCAATCCTTCACTCCTTTCTGAGCGCGAGTTTGAACTGAGAACAAGTAATAAAATGTTTAAAATAACCCAGAGGAGCAATTCGTCGATTTTTTTTCGAAAGGATTAAAATTTCCACAAAATTTCATTTTCTTGATGATACACATCATTCCGAACTCCCACTCAGTTCGAATCAGCCGTTCTGATGTCACAAAATATATAATATAATGTTTATACTCTGAAAGCTAAATGATACCCAATTGATTCCAAGGAACAATTGTTAGCAATTGATTAAACACGATTAAAACAAGGCTTTCTTCGGGCCCATTATTGGAGAAATTGTTCAGAATTGTTTGGATCTCAAGGTGGATCATGTATAATCAATCAAATATATGGTGATATGATCTAGCTCATTCATCAACGTGGAAACTTATAACGCGGTCTACTAGTATTTACCAAGAGTTCATGGGAGTCGATTTAGCGAAATTTTTGGTGATCACTTCTGAACGGTGATATCAAAATTGCAATACACGAGGAACACAGATGATTATAATAGTTTCAAGATAATAATTCATAACTATTCAGATTATGTCGCATAACTGCATGTCTAGCGTATACAAATAAATAAAACACATCTTTTAGCTGTATATACGCTCATGCGACATGACATGAGCGACAGTTATGCGGCATGTCTTGAATAGTTATAACTTATATCATCTTCAAGCCATTAAAATTATCTGTGTTTCTTGTTATTAGAATTCCGATATCTCATACCGTTCAAAGGTTATCACCAAGAAACTGATATTCCGCTAAAACGACTACCATGGAATCTTAACGAGAATGCGTGGAACATTAAAATGGGTCGCTCTTTCTTCATTCTACTTTTGCTGGCATACGTAAATGACTATAAGTTATTTGTTGAACAAATTTCCGAAGGTATGTCGTCTACTAACGCTACGAATATAAATAGTACAATCATGTTGGTACAGCTGTGGTATTCTTAGATTGAGAGTCCAGGGGAGTCAATTTAGCTGAATATTAGTTTGTTGATGATAACTTTTGAACGGTATGAGATGTCGAAATTCTGATACAATCATATTATGTATATCTTAAGTCACATAATTGTCAAGAGTATACGCTTGACATTTATGATATATGAGTTGAAGAGTTATTACTCACACCATCTCGAAGGTATGTGTTTCCTTCGTACTATGATTTTGATATCTCATTCCATTTGAATGTTATCACAAAGAACGGTATTTCGCCAAATCGACTTCGATGGACTCTTCAAGATTCATGTTGAGGAACGGATAATGGGAATCTCTCAAAAGCATTACATCTAGACATTTTGATTGTTCAAATGATGAAGTTTTCACAATCATTTTGTTGGTAGACGAACAGGAATTGCTCAACTGTACTAAAAATCAACTTCCTCAAAACTCGAGTGAAATAAAAATCGACCGACCGTACTGAGAACCAAACGCCATGAAAACTAACTCGAAATTCTATTCCTTGAGCAAACCTGTACAGGACCCTTGAAATAACGTGCTAGGGCTAGCTAGCTCCAAGACTTTGATTGGTTCATGTTGACTGAAAATGCTAACAACAATGAAAATACACGGAGACCAGACACGTTACCATGACAGGTAGCTCTTCTAGTGAACATTAACCAATCAAAGTCCTAGCCTTCTAGAACTAGAAATAAGGATCCAGGAGGCCAAGTCTTGAAACACGCAACTTGAAGACCGTTTTCATAGCTCGCGGCAGGCGGCAAGCGGCAGGCGGCAAGTGTTTAAAAAACGCCTGCCGTCTGCCCTGTTCACACAGTCGCGTTTCTTCACACTCACTTCGAGATTTGTCCAATTTATTTAAATATGTAATTCTTGTTCAATTCAGGCGGTCAAGTGATTTTTAGTATCGTATTACGTGGCACGCAAGAACCATCATGGTGTATATCTGAAAAGTACTGTTTTGGAAGTAATATTCCGACATAACCCTACCACTTGTATGACCACTTGTATGAGTGAGGGTATTTAACCGCGGCGTTTTTTTTCAAAGTTGAATTTATTCCATGTCTCACGACAGAGAGCAACAAGTGCAAGCGGTAGGGATTTCATTCATTCTGATTGGCCAGAAGAAAAAACGCCTGCCGCGAGCCATGAAAACGGGCCTTTAGATCGCCTAGCGATCTCAGTACGCTGACTGAGAACGCTGGGAATATGAGTTCTGTTCAAAATGGCAGTCTTGAATTCCAAAAGGCGCTTTTACACGATCGTTTTTGGTATTTTAGGCGTTCGCAGCGCCAATGTAGTTGTGCATACTAGAAAGTTTCGATAATATCATGTCAAGCTTATCCGTATTTGATTTTTGAATCCGTTTTTCTATGCTTTGATAACCCCAATACCCGCAGGATGAACACATTAATTGTTTTCATCACAGCCTTCTTTATTCAAATCATTCATTTCCTATACTGCCCTTTCACTCGGGCTATTTTGACGGGTTCGCGCATATTTGCTCGCGCAGGCAAAAATGACGTCATGGTCTGGTATGTACTGCACCCTGGTATCTAAAGTTCCAACTTCGAACAATTGTCATTCTTTTCAACTGTCATTCTTGTCACAATATTCTGTCAATTTCTTGTCACGTTATTGAGGTTAAGTCATATCTACATTTTGGCTAGGGCCTATAGGCTTACCCAGATTTAGACATGAACGATATTTATGTTGACCCAAGCAATGCATCATTCAAGAACTTGTCCCGGTGATATTCCGGATCCATTATAGTATTGAATAAAATATTTCATATCATTTACTATCATAAACAAAATTACAGGTCGGTGACCTCGCGAAGTCACGGCCTAATAGAATGCGTGCGTAATTTAAATTATCTTACGGAAATTCCCAAAGTTATTCGTATCTTCACAGATATTACACTTCAAACAAACTGATTTACTTGAACATCTTTGGAAAGTGACGTCATGGTCTGGAAACAACGGCACCATCGGCGATTTTGTGAACTAAAATAATTGGACATCGGTTAACATGGGAAGCATACCCCGAGTGAAAGGGCAGTATCAGAGAAGAATGATCTGAATAAAGAAGGCTGTGGTTTTCATATTAGTAGAGAATATAATTATCCATTTCGATTTAATTGAAAATACGGACCAATGGTTGAGTTATATAGCAACAAAAACGTTTCAAAATTTCGCTGTCTCAGTGGTCTAGTCGGAAGCGCGTGAGGTTCTCGTTTTGAAGGTCGTTGTATCGAATCCCGCCATGGTACAACTTCTTTTGTTTTCACCTGAAAGAACATTTTAGAACTGAATCACTCTTCAATTCATATTACCCTACTTCTCATTCAGTTCAACTCTTATTTCAATTGTATTTTAATGATCTCTCCCATCAAATAAACTGGCACCATCACAATAGTATATACGGGCCAAAAGGCAATTTCACAATATGCGACGAAAGTACAGATTAATCGTCAAATGTATTAATAGAATTATTTTGAACAATATATTCATATTCGAATTCAATAGGTCTATATGTTCTCAAATATGATAATGAAACTGGATCTGAAACGCTACTTCACCATTTGTATATTTTAAATTATTGTTGTTTGTTTCATTGTAGCAAATATCCATGAGGATGCAATAGTGAATGTCGGTTGAATGTGAATAGCAATAAGAGGATGAGGTAGAATATTAGGCCTTTATTGAGTGAACAAAATGAGTGACTCATTATAATATTATCATATCATATATCATTATCATATCATACCAGCATCTATTAGGTCTAGCTACCTCTTTATTCCATGATATTATTCAGTCGAGATTATTAGAGATGAATTTTATGAATAGTCACAAATTGCAACTGTTATATAATATATACTAGATATTATTCATTCTCGTGACTCATTTCATACTGCCACTGGGAATATCGAGAAGATCATTATGCATTTTGTATCGTATCAAAAATGCGACTCTTTCGTGAAAAACAAAGCAAGAAAGAAAGATAGGAAGAAACGAAGATAAAAAGAAAGGAAGAAGAAAGAGACACACAAACAGAAACAAATAATGAGACCAAAAATAGAAAAGAGTGAACAACGAAGATAATTTTTTTTTCATATTCGAAATATATAGACCAATATTGAATTATATTGAATTCATATCATATTATTATATTATAGGGCCTATTATCATTACGATTATTCATTTCATTTTCCCATTTCTTATTGAAAACTATATTTATCGGTACACAAAGGGACAATTATCATGAAAAATCATTCAGAATCGATCTGATATTTGAAAACACCTCTTCTCAAAACGCCAGGAATTGTAAAACGCGAGGTAAAAGCTTGCGATCTAGAACGCTCGAAAAAGTGATCTGGAACGCCAGTTAGTGAAAGTGGGAGATTTGGCTCCTCCAATCCACAAAATTGTTACCACCCATTGAATGTGTTTTTTTCTTTTTTTTTTTTTAGGAGGGGAAATCTTGCATGAGACCCCCGCCGTTTGAATTGCGGGGAGTGTCGGATTCTCACCGACTAAAACTCCTCCTCATTTTGGGGTGACACCGACAGCGAGGTCATTTCATCACACTTTCTTCGTTGTTGTTGTTGTTTTTTTCTGACCGATGATATCTTAGCAAGTCCTGAGGGATCTCAGTGATGGTTGAATCGATGTTGGGTACGCTTAGTGTCAATTAAAATTTGTCACGGAGAGGAGCGAAACCTTCTATTTTAGCTTATGTTTACGAATGACTCATGTAGTTCAAGTTTCCCTCAGTTGGTTTTTAGTGGAGTTGGTTTTCAAAAAAAAAAACGTTTTCAGAGCAGTCGAGCTTTAGGACAGTAGGTTTTTAGTACATTTTGGACGAACTTTTCATTTTTCTGATAAAAGTATAACCATAAGAATATATAAGTGAACTTGGATGGGAGACATTGAAGGATAGGAGAAAAAATGACCGTTTATTAACATTTTTTAGGGCATTGAGAGGGAAAGAGATGAGAATGAAAAGAGATGAGTGAGAAGATTGAATTGGATGAAAGGAGGTATGATTTTAGAGGCTGACATGAGTGGAATGTCTTAGTGAAAATGGCGAAGAAGTATGTTGGGAAGTTTTCATTTTTGAAGAGGACAGGAGTGGAGTGGAATGAGATGGAGAAAGAAACATAAAAGAACTTTGTAAAAGAACTTACAAAAATTATGAAGAATATATATATAACCCTACCTACCACCTGTACAGATTACAACTTGTAGAGATTCTTGATAAATACATAAATAAATATAAGTCTCGCAACTTGATCCCATTCTAGATTCGTTGAGTTACACGAGAAATACGGCAGCATCTACAAGATCTGGATCGGACCAAAGCTCTACGTGTTCATCAGCAATCCAGCCGACGCTCAGAGCGTCTTGCACAACTCCAAAGTGCTCAACAGAGACGCTGGCCTCGGCCGAGCGATAGGACAGTACCTTGGCAACAGTTTGATAACCGGTCGCGACGAGACCTGGAGGAGACACCACAAACTAATCAGGCCAGCTTTCAGCTACAAGAACTTGGAGCCGTATCTGAAGATATTCCAGAACAAAGCAAACATCTTGGTGGAGAAGCTGGCTCCTATTGCTGATGGGAGGATAATAGACGTACACCACGTGGTCGAGCTGTGCATGCTGGACGCGATATGCGAGACGGCGATAGGGGTGGACATGAAGATACAGGAGAGCGGGGAGAGTCGCATGAGTGAAGGGTTGCCGAAAGCCAGGGATATGATTGTGCATCGTATCTTGAATCCTTGGCTTCTGGTGGACTGGATTTACGCGATGACGCCACATTACAAGACGGCTGAGAGTCTAGTGAAGGTACCCAATAACAATGTTCAATTGCGGTGTAATGTTCAGAAGCCATTTTCTCAAGATTTGTGAAATGTGGAATATCGAATAATGAATGTCATAGTTATTGCACTAAAAATAGATGATTGCTATTCTCGACTTACATTTCTCATATCTTCAGAGAATCTCACAAATTTTTTGATAATGTGAAAGTGGGTTGAGAAATATTGTGCATGACACTAGAGATGACTTTGCACTACCACCATCAGAATTATTGATAAGGGAAGGCAATGTCTTGTATTTCCTCACATATTCACGGGCTGCCATTGGTTAGATCTGCTATCCTTGTGGAGGAAGTCCCTCATGTGATGGGAATAATTTCATTATCCATTTCATGATTTTTGAACTGGGATAACGAAAAGGCGAGAAAGTGGATTGAAAGTATGGGTTGAAATAGTGATTGAAAAAATGTATGACTCACATTTCATGAATCTCAAGGATGGGGGTTCAGAGGGTTTGGAAAATGAGTCAAAAAAAGCGCGAGTGTTCCGGAATCAATGTGTATGTATAGCTTCCCATTGCATGTACATATGAAGATATTACATATATACATTACATGTAAATCATCTGATGGGAACGTATCCTATTCATCACACTTGGCTTACAGATTGCCCATGAATTCAGCGAAGAGATAATCGCCACTAAACTAGCCAACTACCGGAACGGAAACAACGAGTCGAATAAGCCGACAAGTGATGGCAAGAAAGTCCAATCGTTCCTGGATATCATAATCGAAGCGTCCGAGCGAGGAGGACAGATCCTGAGCCAGGACGAGATCAGGGACGAAGTGTCGACAATGGCTCTGGCTGGCACGGACACTGTGACGGGCATCTTGTCGTGGGTCCTCGTTCTGCTCGGGATCCACCCGGAGCATCAGGACAAGATAAACGAGGTAAAAGGCTGGAAGAGTGTGCAATCATATATTAAATATATATATATATATATATATATATATATATATATATATATATATATATATATATATATATATATATAATAATGATATATATTTAATAGGAAGATTAAAGTCGTGTATGAAATTGTGAAATATTTTTAATATCTCTACGTTTCAACCATTATGTTAAGGCCTTTTTCAAGAGAATTATTGAACTGAATAATATGACAAAAATTGTAATCGATTATTTCTTAACATATGCACTTGGATACCACTACGTTTTTAACAGAGTCAATATATGGATGGAACCCTTGCTCATTAAACACAAATACGAAAATTGTTCGAATATCAGTGAAAAAATATAGAAGCGAGCATAAAAATAGTGAGATTAAAAATAAAAATATAAATACAAATAAAAATAAAAATAAAAAATAATAACAATAAAAATAAAAAGTGGCTGACTCGATACAAGACTTTTCGATTCATCTTGGCCGCAGATCGTAGGAATATCTTCTTGGTCCTCTTGTTTCGGTATCTTCATTTACTTGTTGAGGGGCACTGCACTCGAGTTGTGGCCTTCTTCCCATTCTTTTCAAAGATGCGAGAGCTGTGGACCAACTGGGGGACATGATGTATCCGCTGTCTTCACCGTTGAAATTGTGAGGGTGTTTTCTTATTTCGATGGCCTCGCTTATTGCCCTTGGCCATCGTTTCACTTGACGATCCACAACTTTTGCATCTTTATAAAGAATACGATGCTTTTCTTCGATAGCATGCTTTGCTATGGCTGAATTATGTACATTGCCGACCCTCTCATTATATTTGTGCTGTTTAAGCCTGGCAGACACTGGTTTCATCGTTTGCCCAATATATGATAACCCACATTCGCATGGAACCTCATATACCCCACAGTTCTCCAAGGGAATCCTATCTTTGACCGTCACATAGTTGTCTCTCAGCACGTTATCCGCGGTGAACAATGTTTGGATTTTATTCTTTTTTAACATTCTACTGATTTTGTCAGTGACGCCACTCATGTATGGTAGTGAAGCCAATGCGATTGACTTATCAACGTCATTTTCTTCCGCTCTGTCTCTCGGTATAAAAGCCATGGATTTTTCGATTTGTTGATGTGAGTAGCCGTTATATTTGAATATTGTTTTAAGGTGGGTCAACTCTGGTAACAAATGGTCTTTATCCGACAATCTCTTCGATCTTGTCACCAGTGAATTCAGTACTGATTGTTTCTGAGCCGGGTGATAATTGGAGCTTCCGTGAAGATATCTATTAGTATGAGTTTCTTTTCTATAAACTGAATGCCCACTTGAACCGTCTTCTTTTATATAAATATATGAATAATATAAATAATATAAATATAAATATAATATAATATAATATAATTTAATATAAATATATAGTTATATATATATATATATATATATATATATATATATATATATATATATATATATATATATATATATATATATATAAATATATATATATATATATATATATATATATAAATATATATATATATATATATATATATATATATATATATAAATATATGTATATATATATATATATATATATATATATATATATATATATATATATATATATATATATATATATTTATATATATGAAGCATGGGCGTTAGTCCAGGGTATACAAACTGGTCACTGCCCAGACAGTTAATAATATTCAAATACCTTTTACTAAACAGTTTTCAATATCTATTTCTGAGTATTCCTGACTGAGAAATAATGCGTAGGCCTATTTGCCTCTCTTCTGCGCGATGTTTTTCCTGACCGTCACTCGCCGCACCATCAACCGTTCATACGCGGCTGGCGTGTCTATCTTGGGTATACAATTCTGTTTTGACCAACTAGCATAGGCTTGAAGCTTTGGTGTGTGCTAAACGTGCATCGAGTGGCCTTAGAAACGTGCATTGGACGACCCCATGGCTAGTCACAGATTTCAATACCCCACATGTGCACTGTATATTTTGCATCCCTCCAGTTCAGCATGGACTTGATAGATCAAAGTAGATTGTGTTCATTTTTTATTTTCTCATTAGATTGCATGTACAATATTGAGCATCGTCACATCGTCAGTATGCTTAAATATGAGACACAAATAACGGAAGATACGAATATAGTGAAATATCACACTTAAAACAAAATGTACAAACAATTACACACTCACACTAAAACAGAAAAGTCACCTGGAATCATTCGCACACCATCCACACTACATTTAAAATGTTAAAAAGGTAATTACTGGTATATTGGAATTTCAATCTTTGTCTGCCAAGAAATCATTCATAGAATGAAAACACTTCTGTATTAGATAGACGATTTGAGGGCCAGCTTAAATTGTATTCCCAGTTGATTCCTGATATTGAGAGGTAATTTATTGTAAAGTTTCATCCCAGCATGCGTGGGACCCTTAGCGCAATCATAGTGTTTTACAATCTTTTCCACGGCTACTATCGGAATTCTAGTAGGATAGCGTCTGTCTAAATTGAATTCTAATTTTTCATTATCAACAACCTATAAAACAGACAACAGTATAATATATATAGAGGCATAGTAGAGTTGGAGTTTTGAATTTCTCAAAAAGTTCGACGCACGAGTCTTTGTAATATATTTCAGCGCACGGATTGAAACTTGCTCCAGCCAAATACCTAACCACCCTTTTTTGTAATATGAAAAGATTTATTGCAGACGGCGCTTGACCCCATAAAATGATTCTGTACTGTAAGCGAGACTGAGTATAAGCGAAATGAACCATTTTCGCTCTTCCAACTGTACTGACAAGCATTAATCTCCTTATGAATTAACATCCTGAAGAAATTTTTGAGCATAATTGATCTATGTGAGTTGACCATTTTAATTTATGGTCCACTATCAAACCTAAGAATTTGGCTTCATATTGGACTTGGAGAAGGCATATGATAGGTTGCCAAGAGAAAAAGTGTGGGAGTGTTTGTTAAAGAGAGGAATAGGCAAGGAGTTGGTTGAGCGAATAAAAAGTATGTACCGCAATAGTGTGAGTTGTGTGCAGTCGGGGGTGGGGATATCGGAATGGTTCGAAATAAGTGAAGGGCTACGACAAGGCAGTGTATTGTCACCGATGCTGTTCGTCATAGTGATGGACGAGCTGCTGAAAAAAGTGGAGCCTAATGGGACTGGTGATACTTGCACTTTGATTTATGCGGATGATGTGGTGGTTTGGGGAGAAACGAGAGAGGAAGTGCAGTGCAAGATTGATGAGTGGAGTGAAGAGACGGAGAGAATGGGTTTGAAGATTAGTGAAGAGAAGAGTGAAGCAATGACAATGGAAAGGAAGAAGAATAGACACGGTAATGCTCGGATAAAGCTTAGAGACGGATGGTTGAAAGAGGTGGAAGAGTTCAAGTACCTCGGAAGCCTACTCACCAATAAGGCCAAAGTAGATAGAGAAGTGCAGGAAAGGAGAAAGACAGCAGAGTCATTTTATCAGGCAGTGAGGAAGTTGTTATGGAACGAAAGATTTCCAAAAGTCTGTAAATTGTTGATGTACAAGATGTATTTCCTGCCAATTCTAACGTACGGGGCAGTAACGTGGTCGGCGGGTATTATGGAATTGAACCAGCTACAGGCAGCTGAGATGAAGTTCTTGAGGAGTGTGAAGGGGATTACGAGGATGGATAAAGTTCGAAGTAAGCAGATAAGAAGTGAGCTAGGAGTAGAGAGATTAGGGTTCAAATTGGGAAGAGAGAGGCTTAGGTGGTTCGGTCATATGAAGAGGATGGGAACCGAGAGAATACCAAAGCGGGTATTCGAGGCGGCTACAGTGGGAACACGGAGAGTGGGACGACCGAGAGAGAGGTGGATTGGGCTGATTAAGGAGGATGTACTGATGAGAGGAGGAAGGTGGAAGGAGTTAGAGGCAGAACGTCAGTGGGAGGACAGAATAAAATGGAAGGAATTGGTGGAACAATTGGAAGTGGAAGAAGAGGAGGAGGAAGATGAGGAGGAAATGCCAGGCGTGGCCAACCGGTTTCCAGGAGTCCTGCGGCCCTAGTGATGGTGGAAATACCCACCCCCTGACCCAATGTTTCAGTTGGAACCAGGGACGGATTATTATTATATTGTACATGGATGCTTTTTTCTTCTGAATATATTAATTTTGACGTATCATGTTTTACGCTTCTGTCTTGAAAATGTAGCATTACAGTTTTGCTTTTATCCAAGAATGAATCGTTTTCGTTACGATAATGAACTATTTGGTATACGGCTTCTTGACTGCCAGTTGAATCATTGTCCTGTATTAAATGAGTAGTATCATCCGCAAATAGCGTTAACTGACCAACAGAAACACATTCCTCAATATCTGAGGTGAATAGAATGAAAAGAAGGGACGATAATGTAGCACCCTGCGGTACTCCCACATTTGATACAGCATCATTAGATAAGACCACACCTTCCTTTCCTTTAATTTTGACAGCTTGGGTACGATTATGGATGAATGAATTGACCCAATTGTTTGCAACACCTGAAATACCCATCTTATTCAATTTATATAGAAGAATGTCATGATTTATTTTGTCAAACGCTCTGGAAAAGTCGTGAAAGATACCTACTGACTCTTCACCATTGTCAACAGTGTCAATAAGTTCATCAATAAATCAATATAAATAGTCGAATAATCAATATATATATATATATATATATATATATATATATATATATATATATATATATATATATATATATATATATATGTATATATATATATATATATATATATATATATATATATATATATATATATATATATGGGTATATATATATGTATATATATATATATATATATATATATATATATATATATATATATATATATATATATATATATATATATGTATACATATATATATATATATATATATATATATATATATATATATATATATATATATATATATATATATATATATATATGTATATATATATATATATATAAATATATATATATATATATATATATATATATATATATATATATATATATATATATATATATATATATATATATATATATATATATATATGGTGAGATGATTTTCAGAATTCATATTCAATGATGTTTAGTCCAAACGTTTCGAATTTATTACAAAATCCATCTTCAGAGATTGAAACACAAATTAAAAATATCAAAATTACAAAATCAATTCATAATATAAATTACGATGTTAATGGGTGAATCCATATAACAAAAGTGAAAATGGAAACAGAAGAAGAAAGTTACATTGTTCAATGAGAAAAGATTGGAGCCAAAAATATATGAACAATACAAATCACACATAGAACAACAAAACAATGTCTACAAAATTGTTGGAGAAATGAAATAAAATGAATTGGAATAAGAAATCAATCATGTAACAGAATATTTAAAAATCATCACAATATTTAGATCATACAATAACGGCTTCTCTTCTCACGAATCTTTGTTGTTCAGGATTCTTCTCTGATGTCTTGTAATTGAGCCGGTGTCATGGCATATTGGTACTCGGCATATTTGTATTAGAGAGTAATACAATGCCGGCACAAGTTTACTCTAGAGTGAAACGACGCCAGCACAATATTACTCTCTAATACAAATATACCGGCGTAAGTTTACTCTCCCCAGTATATTTGTATTACTCGAAATGGACAGGAGAGTAATCTAGTACCAGCATATATGTGCTAAGAGGCGGTCCAAACTAACAACAGGGTACCAAGAAGTATTGTACATAATAGCCGGAATTAGATTAATACAAATATAGGGTGGCTGAAAAGTAAAGTTAAGGTGGAGTGAAGATATTCCAGCTGAACATTATTAGATGTGTGAACCTCCGTTAAGCACCACATTTAATTAATTACAATATGGGGTGTCCAAAAAATTATGTATTTTTTGAATAAACTCTAATATTAGATTGAATTCAATTAAACACATTGAGAGGTAACCAAAAAGTGATAATGCAGTACGCCTGAGGGGTGTCTAAAAATTAATGTAAGGTAGAGTAAAGATATACCAACGGAACATTATTTGATTGATAAAATAATGTTGAAGAATATATTTAATTACAGTACCGGGTGAACAAGAGAGAGTTGTTAAGGTAGAGAAGAGATATACCAGCTCATCATTATAAGATTAATTGATCTCTATTAAATACCACAAAATTGAAGAACAGGGTGTTTCAAAATTAAATGGATGTAGCGTAAAGATATACCAGCGGAACATTATTTGATTATTAAAATATGTTTGTAGATCATATTTGATTACAGTATAGGGTGATCAAGAAAGTATTGTTGAGGAAGAGTAATCATATACCAACAGATCATTATTTGTCAAATGAACTCTCAAATAAGATGGAATTCAATTAATAACAGTACAGGGTGTACAAAAAGTGATGTTAAGGTAGAGTTAAGTTTTACCAGCGGAATATTATCTTCTTATTAAAATATTGTTGAAGATCATATTTGATTAATAACAGTTCAGGTTGCTCAGGAAATTATTCCATGGTAGAGTTGAGTTATAAGTTATTTTGATTATCAAAATATTGTTGATATCGTATTTGATTAATAACAGTACAGGGTGTTCAAAAAATCATTTCATGGTAGAGTTAAGTTATACCAGCGGAATATTATCAGAGTTTTGAAATATTGTTGAAGATCGTATTTGATTAATTACATTACAGGGTGTTCAAAAAAATATTTTATGGTAAAGTAAAGATATACCAGCGGAATATAATCTCATTATTAAAATATTGTTGAAGATCTATTTGACTAATTACAGTACAAGGTGTTGAAGAAATATATTTCAAGGTATAGTTAAGTTATACCAGAGGTATATCATCTCGTTATTTGAATATTGTTGAAGATAGTATTTAATTAAGAGCTACAGTTTGCTCAAAAAATCATTTGAAGGTGGAGTTCAGTTATACCAGCGGAATATTATCTGACTATCAAAATATTGTAGATATCGTATTTGATTAATAAAAGTATGGGGCTTTCAAGAAGTGATGTCAAGGTAGAGTGAAGATATACCAGCGGAACATTATTAGACAAATGAACCTCCCATAAACACCACATTTAATTATCTAGGCAAACGCGTTATGTGTTGTCGCGTTGATGAATGAGCTGGAACATATCACCTCATCTTTGAATTGGTTATTATATATATACACCTTGAGATCCAAACCATTACATCACTGCCATCTTATTTTCCATTATTAATTTCTATGATAATAAAGGAGGCTTTGTTTTAATCGTCTAGAGTTAAGAGGTGACACCTGTGGCTTGAATTTAATTGGTATCTTAATAGCTCTGAGTGATTCACAAAAATTACATTATATATTTTTTAACATCAAAACGGCTGATCCGATTTGAATGAAAGTTCCAAATAATGTGTATGATTATTATATTGAAATTCCCTGAGAATTTTAAATGTCTCGGATGAAAATTATTTCACGAATATTTTCCTCTGGGTCATTCTGATGAGATTTTTGAAAACTTTAAAATGATTTTTCTCAGAAGTGGTTCAACCGATTGCGGCTCAAAACTATACAGTATCGAATTGGATAATGACACCTGTGTATGCCAGGTTTCAACTGATTTTCAATTTTTGTTCGACCTGTGGAGCGCGAACCAAAAAAAAAACAAAAAAAAACAGTCCCTTTTTTCGGGTATGAAGAAATTGAGTCTTCGCTTCGCTCATCCAATTATTAGGAAATCTTCTTTGCAGAATTGTTAAATTGTGTCGAGTTTTTTCTTGAAATATAATTAGATCAGTAATTCTATGTCCGACTTGTGAAATCAAGTTGCAAGAAGAGAATGATTCTGCTCAATGATTCTGCTCTTTCATTGTTGTGTTATGAAGATTTTGTTTCTAAGCTCCGTCAAGACGTGACAAATAGGCTCCATGAAGTTTTTATAACTTGAGAAAGATTTGTGTGCAGTGGTTTTTTCCAAAACTCGTAGACAGGCTGATTATTCCTACGAATGGAAGGCTATGGAATGTGCTGGAATGGGCTTTGGAATGTGGTTATTATGGAATATAGGCCTAATCGAAATATAAGAACCTTGTATTCTGAACAGTGGCGTAACTAGCGCAGGGCAGCCTGGGCAGCCACCCCGGGGCCCACGGTCCTGATTTTTTTGGTTGCTGTATTGATGCTGTATCATCAAAAATACGTTCCAACGATTACAGAAAAATAATGAACGTATTTATATATGGAAAAAATTCTTTTCAATATTGCCTGAATTTACTTGAAAATTAATTGAGTAATTTTGAAAATAGTTCCATGATGAGGAAATTCAAGTTGAACTCAGTTGAACAAGTGTATTCTTGAATACGAATCGTATCAGAAAGACTGTCATATATTTTCACTGAACTAACAGCACTGTAAAATAAATACGAGCTTGCTAGATTGACTACATTTTGATGAAAAGTCAACTATTTTTCTCTCAAGAGTAAGTGTCATTCAATCTTTCTCTTCAATAGGAATTGGAACCATTTTGTTTTATAGAATTACAATATTGTGAATGCATTTTTAGATGAGCGTAGCGAAGCTATCCATTTCACACCCTGAAAATAAAGGGCTTCGTTTTTATGTTTTTTTTTTTTTAATTATGTTATGTACGCGGCATACAGGTCAGAGAAATGAATCAATCAACTTGAAACTTTTTCTGAAGGTTGGTGTCATACCAGAAAAGTTTGGGATTGCTAGTCAGAGGAATCGGTCGTAAGGTTTTTCCGGAAAATAATCGGAAAGTTTGGAAAATCCTCATGAGAATAACCCGGAGAAAAAATACTTGAAAAACAAGAATTTTTCAAAAGCTCTCAAATTCTCACAGAATATGAAAAATACTATTATACACTTTTTCAGAGATTTTTACAACAATCGAATGTAAAATAATGAGGAAAACGCAATAAACGTGTACATTTTATTGAATATTTGGATCAATTGGTTTTGCAAAGTGTTTATGCGACAGGTTGCAGGTTACTGTAAATATCAACAAGTTGCAGGCGAGGTTTTTGAACGTTTGGAGTAAGTCAAGGTTTGTAGATGTAAATTGATTTGACAAATATTTTTTCATTCTAGATTTCCATACTTCTAAGCTCATCTCACAACGCGCATCCCGCGTTTTCCTAGTAATCACAATTTTGAGTGTATTTCAATCGTCTTGAATGGTAAATTGAAAAACATGAAATATGGGGGTTGCATGTTGAATGATATCGAAATTTCCTCATTTGAATTGATATATCTATTTTTTTTTTTTGGGGGGGGGGGTCCAAGTGAGTCCTTTGCCTCGGGGCCCAAAATTCCTAGTTACGCCACTGATTCTGAAGATCAAATCTCAGCCTTTTGTATATAGATCTGATTGATAGTATTCGTAGGCTTTTCTAATGAATGAAATTGAACATAATAAAAATCGCATTTTTTAATTTTTACTCCAAAACGTCACATCCGATTATTGTAAAAGTCCGTGATAATGTGTAATAATATGTTGTTCGAGTTCTGTGAAAATTTGAAAGATTTCGGAGAGCATTCACTTTGTCATTTTTTCCGCCTGGCTTATTCATATGGGTTTTTTGAAAACTTCAAAATGATTTATCTGAAGAATTGCTGAACCGATTCTGCCTCAAAACTATACAGCATCAAGTCAGATAGGGTTTAATGT
>OZ023338.1:16888210-16933210 GCA_964007535.1 Brachyptera risi | reverse complement strand
GAGATGTTGACGACAGCGGCTCGACTGTTCCTCTTGATCACTATCTTCCAAAAGAGACCGAGTTCCCTTATCACACACGCATTTATACATACTCCTCACTTGATGTTAAGTGTCCGGTCAGTCGATACAGCGGCACACGTGAGATGTTGACGACAGCGGCTCGACTGTTCCTCTTGATCACTATCTTCCAAAAGAGACCGAGTTCCCTCATCACACACGCATTTATACACACACCTCACTTGATGTTAAGAGTCCGGTCAGTCGATACAGCGGCACACGTGAGATGTTGACGACAGCGGCTCGACTGTTCCTCTTGATCACTATCTTCCAAAAGAGACCGAGTTCCCTTATCACACACGCATTTATACACACACCTCACTTGATGTTAAGTGTCCGGTCAGTCGATACAGCGGCACGCGTGAGATGTTGACGACAGCGGCTCGACTGTTCCTCTTGATCACTATCTTCCAAAAGAGACCGAGTTCCCTTATCACACACGCATTTATACACACACCTCACTTGATGTTAAGTGTCCGGTCAGTCGATACAGCGGCACGCGTGAGATGTTGACGACAGCGGCTCGACTGTTCCTCTTGATCACTATCTTCCAAAAGAGACCGAGTTCCCTTATCACACACGCATTTATACATACACCTCACTTGATGTTAAGTGTCCGGTCAGTCGATACAGCGGCACACGTGAGATGTTGACGACAGCGGCTCGACTGTTCCTCTTGATCACTATCTTCCAAAAGAGACCGAGTTCCCTCATCACACACGCATTTATACACACACCTCACTTGATGTTAAGTGTCCGGTCAGTCGATACAGCGGCACGCGTGAGATGTTGACGACAGCGACTCGACTGTTCCTCTTGATCACTATCTTCCAAAAGAGACCGAGTTCCCTTATCACACACGCATTTATACATACACCTCACTTGATGTTAAGTGTCCGGTCAGTCGATACAGCGGCACACGTGAGATGTTGACGACAGCGGCTCGACTGTTCCTCTTGATCACTATCTTCCAAAAGAGACCGAGTTCCCTCATCACACACGCATTTATACACACACCTCACTTGATGTTAAGAGTCCGGTCAGTCGATAGGGCCATTTACGCTGACTAAGTAAATGTACAGTTCATTCTCCCTAACGACCGACGTCGGAACATTCAGCGTGATAAATGTCGATGAGTGGTTAATGGTCGATTAGAATAGAAATTATAAATAAGAATAACAGTAGTCTTGATTACTGTGACAATTCTTTGCGAACAAGAACCCAAAACGCTATTTGCAAAGTGAAAATGGCCAACCTCGAAAATCTACTTCGAGAACAAAGATCCAGGATGCAATTGGCACAGTGAATGTACTTTGCCACTAAGCACCTAGAACGCTTTTTGCAAAGTAAATGATATGGCAACACGGTCTTAAATACGCGAGTTAGTGTTTCTCGCCAACTTGCGCCATAGATGTATTGCTTCATGGGCCGGAAAGAAGTAGGCGGTAGGTGGGCTTAAGATAGTTATAAATGAAGAACCCAAATCAACGTCGTCGTAGGGCCTAGGCCCACCGCCTAAGAATCGGAATCAGGCAATCGTAGCCTCAGCCCGCCTAACTTAACAAAGGCCGACTGATCAAAGTTCGAGTCAACTCTTGGCCAAGTTTGCCTCCCCCTTATTGAACATGTAGGCCTAAATCTCATCAAGTAGATTCACTAGGGTACTTGGTGCTGTTATAGAACATCAACCATTGTCTCAGCTTGCATTGGGCCTATTCATTCTTGCATTCTTGGTCTCTACATCAAGAATATCACACTATGGTAGGCCTACTAAGTTCTTGTACCTTTCAAGTAGATCCGGTACTCTAGTGCTCCTGGTTTTATAACCTCAACACACCTTAAGCCTAGGCAGAGAATTCAGCTGCCTGTCTGGCTCTGTCAAGGCATGTAATACAGCCCATCCACAATGCAAACCCAAACGCCAAAGAGAAGGCCAAGTCTAAATTGCCTGTTCACAATGAGTAAGAAGATCGATGTCAACGATCACCTACCAGGAACATGTTGAAACACCGCTGAAGTGTATACACGACTCCCTCAAACAAAGATACCCCCAACGTGTCTCAAAAATTACCTCTTTCTTATTGGGTAATTGCCGATGTCACTGGGTAGTGAGGGAAGTTCATATTTAAATATTTTGAATGAGCACTCATCTATTCATCACGTATTGTTGTATCAATGTTGTGCTTCTTTCAGGCGATTAGATGAAGGTGAATTTGATGTTATCAATTTTTGAAGAATTTCAACTCTATTGCTTAATCTATAGAAATAACAATGTGATTTGCAATAGCGGAAATGCGAGTGGGTGCCAAATTTGACTCGTATGGATCTTTCAAGAAAGCCCTACATATTTATTCTGTCAAACAGAAGGTTGTTTTCATACCTGTAACAGTATATCCGTTGATAAAATTAACAACACAACTAGAGGGCAACTGTTCGCTCGATGCTTGAATCACCAGTACCTGTTTCTTGGCTGTGAACATTATGCTAAACGTGATTCGCAGTGTGCGGGAGCCAGACCGTTCAGCATCAAGACTATTGTTCAGTTCTTTGAGTTTCATATTCTTAGGGCCTATATTACCATCGATTCATAAGCAACTTCAAGTTATATTGGTCAGATAAGAAAAATCACCATGGTCACAGTGAATTAAATTGTCTGAGAAGAGCTTATCCCACAAATACATATTTGAAGCCAGCTCAGTCGCACAATTTACTTTGCGAATAGAGTTTCCAGTCCTTAGTCGCACAATTTACTTTGCGAATACCGTTTCCAGTCCTTAGTCGCACAATTTACTTTGCGAATAGCGTTTCCAGTCCTTAGTCGCACAATTTACTTTGCGAATAGCGTTTCCAGTCCTTAGTCGCACAATTTACTTTGCGAATAGCGTTTCCAGTCCTTAGTCGCACAATTTACTTTGCGAATAGAGTTTCCAGTCCTTAGTCGCACAATTTACTTTGCGAATAGAGTTTCCAGTCCTTAGTCGCACAATTTACTTTGCGAATAGTGTTTCCAGTCCTTAGTCGCACAATTTACTTTGCGAATAGCGTTTCCAGTCCTTAGTCGCACAATTTACTTTGCGAATAGCGTTTCCAGTCCTTAGTCGCACAATTTACTTTGCGAATAGCGTTTCCGGTCCTTAGTCGCACAATTTACTTTGCGAATAGCGTTTCCAGTCCTTAGTCGCACAATTTACTTTGCGAATAGCGTTTCCTGTCCTTAGTCGCACAATTTACTTTGCGAATAGCGTTTCCAGTCCTTAGTCGCACAATTTACTTTGCGAATAGCGTTTCCAGTCCCTAGTCGCACAATTTACTTTGCGAATAGCGTTTCCAGTCCTCAGTCGCGCAATTTACTTTGCGACTAGCGTTTCGGGTGCTTGTCGCACAATTTACTTTGCGAATAGTGTTTCCAGTCCTTAGTCGCACAATTTACTTTGCGAATAGCGTTTCCAGTCCTTAGTCGCAACATTTACTTTGCGAAAAGCGTTTCCAGTCCTTAGTCGCACAATTTACTTTGCGAATAGCGTTTCCAGTCCTTAGTCGCACAATTTACTTTGCGGATAGCGTTTCGGGTGCATGTCGCACAATTTACTCTGCGAATAGTGTTTCCAGTCCTTAGTCGCACAATTTAATTTGCGAATAGCGTTTCCAGTCCTTAGTCGCACAATTTACTTTGCGAATAGCGTTTCCAGTCCTTAGTCGCACAATTTACTTTGCGAATAGCGTTTCCAGTCCTTAGTCGCACAATTTACTTTGCGAATAGCGTTTCCAGTCCTTAGTCGCACAATTTACTTTGCGAATAGCGTTTCCAGTCCTTAGTCGCACAATTTACTTTGCGAATAGAGTTTCCAGTCCTTAGTCGCACAATTTACTTTGCGAATAGAGTTTCCAGTCCTTAGTCGCACAATTTACTTTGCGAATAGTGTTTCCAGTCCTTAGTCGCACAATTTACTTTGCGAATAGCGTTTCCAGTCCTTAGTCGCACAATTTACTTTGCGAATAGCGTTTCCAGTCCTTAGTCGCACAATTTACTTTGCGAATAGCGTTTCCGGTCCTTAGTCGCACAATTTACTTTGCGAATAGCGTTTCCAGTCCTTAGTCGCACAATTTACTTTGCGAATAGCGTTTCCTGTCCTTAGTCGCACAATTTACTTTGCGAATAGCGTTTCCAGTCCTTAGTCGCACAATTTACTTTGCGAATAGCGTTTCCAGTCCTTAGTCGCACAATTTACTTTGCGAATAGCGTTTCCAGTCCCTAGTCGCACAATTTACTTTGCGAATAGCGTTTCCAGTCCTCAGTCGCGCAATTTACTTTGCGACTAGCGTTTCGGGTGCTTGTCGCACAATTTACTTTGCGAATAGTGTTTCCAGTCCTTAGTCGCACAATTTACTTTGCGAATAGCGTTTCCAGTCCTTAGTCGCAACATTTACTTTGCGAAAAGCGTTTCCAGTCCTTAGTCGCACAATTTACTTTGCGAATAGCGTTTCCAGTCCTTAGTCGCACAATTTACTTTGCGGATAGCGTTTCGGGTGCATGTCGCACAATTTACTCTGCGAATAGTGTTTCCAGTCCTTAGTCGCACAATTTACTTTGCGAATAGCGTTTCCAGTCCTTAGTCGCACAATTTACTTTGCGACTAGCGTTTCCAGTCCTTAGTCGCACAATTTACTTTGCGAATAGCGTTTCGGGTGCTTGTCGCACAATTTACTTTGCGAATAGTGTTTCCAGTCCTTAGTCGCACAATTTACTTTGCGACTAGCGTTTCCAGTCCTCAGTCGCACAATTCACTTTGCGACTAGCGTTTCCAGTCCTTAGTCGCACAATTTACTTTGCGAATAGCGTTTCCAGTCCTTAGTCGCACAATTTACTTTGCAACTAGCGTTTCCAGTCCTTAGTAGCACAATCTACTTTGCGAATAGCGTTTCCAGTCCTTAGTCGCACAATTTACTTTGCGAATAGCGTTTCCAGTCCTTAGTAGCACAATCTTCTTTGCGAATAGCGTTTCCAGTCCTTAGTCGCACAAATTACTTTGCGAATAGCGTTTCCAGTTCTCAATCGCACAAATTACTTTGCGAATAGCGTTTCCAGTCCTTAGTCGCACAATTTACTTTGCGACTAGCGTTTCGGGTGCTTGTCGCACAATTTACTTTGCGACTAGCGTTTCCAGTCCTTAGTCGCACAATTTACTTTGCGAATAGCGTTTCCAGTCCTTAGTAGCACAATCCACTTTGCGAATAGCGTTTCCAGTCCTTAGTCGCACAAATTATTTTGCGAATAGCGTTTCCAGTTCTTGCACAAATTACTTTGCGAATAGCGTTTCCAGTCCTTAGTCGCACAATTTACTTTGCGACTAGCGTTTCGGGTGCTTGTCGCACAATTTACTTTGCGACTAGCGTTTCCAGTTCTTAGTAGCACAATTTACTTTGCGAATAGCGTTTCCAGTCCTTAGTAGCACAATCTACTTTGCGAATAGCGTTTCCAGTCCTTAGTCGCACAAATTACTTTGCGAATAGCGTTTCCAGTCCTTAGTAGCACAATCTACTTTGCGAATAGCGTTTCCAGTCCTTAGTCGCACAAACTACTTTGCGAATAGCGTTTCCAGTCCTTAGTCGCACAATTTACTTTGCGAATAGCGTTTCCAGTCCTTAGTCGCACAATTTACTTTGCGAATAGCGTTTCCAGTCCTTAGTCGGACAAATTACTTTGCGAATAGCGTTTCCAGTCCTTAGTCGCACAATTTACTTCGCGAATAGCGTTTCCAGTTCTTAGTCGCACAAATTACTTTGCGAATAGCGTTTCCAGTCCTTAGTCGCACAATTTACTTTGCGACTAGCGTTTCGGGTGCTTGTCGCACAATTTACTTTGCGACTAGCGTTTCCAGTCCTTAGTCGCACAATTTACTTTGCGACTAGCGTTTCCAGTCCTTAGTCGCACAATTTACTTTGCGAATAGCGTTTCCAGTCCTTAGTCGCACAATTTACTTTGCGACTAGCGTTTCGGGTGCTTGTCGCACAATTTACTTTGCGAATAGCGTTTCCAGTCCTTAGTCGCACAATATACTTTGCGACTAGCGTTTCCAGTCCTCAGTCGCACAATTTACTTTGCGACTAGCGTTTCCAGTCCTTAGTCGCACAATTTACTTTGCAACTAGCGTTTCCAGTCCTTAGTAGCACAATCTACTTTGCGAATAGCGTTTCCAGTCCTTAGTCGCACTATTTACTTTGCGAATAGCGTTTCCAATCCTTAGTCGCACAATTTACTTTGCAACTAGCGTTTCCAGTCCTTAGTAGCACAATTTACTTTGCGAATAGCGTTTCCAGTCCTTAGTCGCACAATTTACTTTGCAAATAGCGTTTCCAATCCTTAGTCGCACAATTTACTTTGCGAATAGCGTTTCGGGAATTTCCTTTGCGAATAGCGTTTTCGGTCCTTGTTCGCACAATTCACTGTGCGAATAGGGCCGGCCGTTGATGATTGCGTTTGTCCAGGAGCTGCTTGCAGTGTTCGGGGACTCGGACCGCGAGGCGAGAATCGAGGACATCCGAGAACTGAAGCACGTGGACTATTGCATCAAGGAGACGCTGAGGATGTTCCCCATGGCTCCATTCTCGCTCAGGGAGATACCAGAAGATGTCGAGATCACTGGAGGACAAATCTTACCTGCGGGTCGGTACCTTGTGCAATATATCGTCCATCTTCAGTCAGTTCGACTCTAGATTCAGGATAAATATTTCAGATATATATATATATATATATATATATATATATATATATATATATATATATATATATATATATATATATATGTATATATATATATATATATATATATATATATATATATATATATATATATATATATATATATATATATATATATATATATATATATATATATATATATATATATATCGTGGATATATAGTGGGCTTGGAGATGAAGTCACTAACTCCAATTTTTACGAAAATGAGTTAGTTAAGTCGTTGAATTGGTAGTTTCGACCTCCATCTCATCATACACCTTTCAAGCTCAAAAAATCCTCATAATCAAGTAATTTAAGATTAAAGTTTTCATCATGTACACTAACACACTTTCTGAGAAAGGTAAAACTCACCAACTCAATCACAATTTTTGGTGAGAAGTTTTGGGAGGTAAAAGTCAACAAGTGCACTAAAAGGCGTGACATCGAGGTGAGCTGCTGGTCGCAACACTCATAACAGTTCAATCATGTTCATAAGAAACGCGAACGCTCCGCTTTTCCAAATATGATCATGTTGTGATGCATTATTTCTAATGAAGATGTTATTCACTAACTGGTCTAAATCTCACAAAGTACACTCTTTCCTCCCGTCTGCATACTGTTATGGATGATCAAATTACAATCGACCATAACCTCACTTTTCATACGAGTAACTGCTTGAATCCAAGTACGTATCGCATAGAAACTGTCACATAGCGACTATGACTCCTAGTCAACGTAGAAATGTACTTGGCTGTGATGGCCTAATTGGCGATCTCCTTGACAACACCGCCAGTGAAACATCCGATTACGAAAGTACAGGTGAAGTTTGCATTAATATTTAGAGCCCGTAAAACAAAAATATGCTGACATTGAGGTAGTTAATACATTAACGTCATTGATTTTAGATTAATCTGATCCACTCATACCGCCATGCACTGCAATGAAACAGTTGCCTGCGTCAGACATACTGACTTTCAACGTTTCTATGGGAGGAGATTTTATTACGAACATACCAGGAATTTATGACGCTTGCTCTGACAAATGAGCAATTTCTATATTGAATAAATTGATTGAACTGATAGTACATGAACAAGTTTATAATTATTTCATCAGTAATACTCTGATTCGGTGAAAAAAATGAGCGGTATCGCATTGCTGTTTGCTATGCAATTCTTGGATTTCGCGTCGCAATAATGCGATACAAGTTTTATTCTTAAAGACTACATATTTCACTTTACTAGAAATACTGTGGATAAGTGATATTTCATTTTGACAGAACCATTTCTGGGAAACTCATCTCCAAGTAGGCCTACCTGAGATATGGTTTGAAGATCTTACTTCCTGTCTGAAGATGGTATTCAGACATAGCTGGCGACAGTTTTTTCAGTTTTTAGACCATTACCCCCCCCCCCCCCCCCCCCCCCGTTTCCCTCTTGCGTTTATACAGTGAATAACTTTTTCGGTGAGTGTGTTTTTGTACTTTCAATATTATTATCGATAGATATTAGGAGAATTAAGAAGTGCTAAATGATTCTCCGGCTGTAAACAACTGGATTTCGGATATTGACCCTTTACAAACTTGGTTAAACATATAGTATTGGGTGAGAATACATCAAGTGTTATTTCTGTTCTTGTGACGTGTCTAAAGCAAGGTCGTGTTGTAAAATGCTTGAGAAACTGATATGTAACTGATGAATGTGAGTAATGCAAAAGTACACTTGCAAAATCGCTTGACTAACAAAACTTAATCCAACAAGAAAATGGTAGTAGACAATATATTTTCTTGTCATCAAGGTCATAGCCGTGCTACGTCGTCTAAATTTCAAGATGTCAGTATATTGCGAGTTCATTGTAGTGATACTGCACTAGATACACAAATAAACATACACAATCATGAAAATACTGATTTCAGACGAAATAGAAAAGATTAATGCCATTTTTTACCTACACCAAACTGCGATGCAAGAATATCAAATACGATACACTTTCAAATTTGCGTCGCAAAAATGCTATTAAAAGGAAAATACAATTTTTTCCACTGGTCTGATTCAGAACAATGTATTCATGAGAGACTGCCATACAGAATGTACTGAGAAAATGGCTCGAAGAGATGAACAATAAAAACACGACCATTGCTGTATTTTCAGACATACGCAGAGTTTTTGAGGCTGTTGACATGAACAGATTATCAGACAAATCACAGTATATGTGTGGTGTGAATGAATTTGCTCTGAAATGGATGAAAGATTTCCTGACAAGAAGAAAGCAGAGAGTAAGATTTGGAAATGAAGTGTCAGAGCATATTGAATGTGAATGAATAAATGAATATTTGGGTTTTACGGCGCATCAACGACGGGGTTATACTGTGCCGGTTTCCTCAAGGCTCAGTCCTTGGACCACTTTTGTTTCTCATCAGACGAGCTTTAGCGAGGATTCAATTTGACATACTGAACAAAATTGGTGTTCGTTTTTATGATTTTTTTTTTTCTATGTTTTTTTGTCGGTTCTCCACAGGTCAAACGGCTACAGCTATCAATTTCAAACTTTTTTTCATCATGGTTCCTTATCTAACTTAGATCTGTATAGTTTTGTGGCATTATCGGGTGGTAACTTTTTTCACGAATTTTAGAAATTTCAAAAATACCCATCAGAATACCACGACGGAAAAAAAATTAAGAAATTTTCATTTTCAAAAAAACTGAAATTCTGTGTGAAGTTGAATAACATTTTGATACACATTTCTGGAGATTCTCAGCTTGATCGGGTCAGCCATTTAGAAGAAAAAACATGAAATGTGCTAAATTGGTACCACTCAAAGCCGTTTTTACCCATTTGTTAGACGAGCTTTAGCGAGGATTCAATTTGACATACTAAAAAAAATTGGTGTTCGTTTTTATGTTGTTTTTTTTCTTAAATTTTTTGTCGGTTCTTCACAGGTCAAACGGCTACAGCTATCAACTCCAAACTTTTTTTCGTTATGATTCCTTATCTAACTTAGATCTGTATAGTTGTGTGGCATCATCGGGTGGTAACTTCAATTCTTATGAATTTTAGAAATTTCAAAAATACCCATTAGAATAACACGACGGGAAAAAAATAGAAATATTTTTATCTTAAACAATTGTTTCATCCAAAACAATGAAATTTTGTGTGAAGTTGGATTACATCTTGACACACATTTCTGGGAATTCTCAGCTCGATCGGGTCAGTCATTTTGAAGAAAAAACATGAAATGTGCTAAATTGGTACCTCTCGGAGCAGTTTTTACCCATTTATTACTTAAATGTCACCCGATTGGCGAATTTAGGCAAGAGTTTGGCAAAGAAGTCGACATACTATTGCTTTCCGCTCGTCCGACAACGGGTATATAGCGTTTTCCTAGTAACTAAAATGTTACCCTATTGGCGAATTTAGGCAAAAGTTTGGCAATGAAGTCGACATACTATTACTTTCCGCTCGTCTAACAACGCGTATATGGCGTTTTCCTAGTATATATTAATGAGGTTAGTCTATGCTGTGAGAGAATTTTCCTAATTAAGTGAACTGATGATATGATTGTTTCAATTAGTCGAAGTGATATTGAGGATTCAAATTTCATAGTGAATTTATTAATATATATCCGACAATGTACAATCCGGAATGTATTTTTCTGTTGCTAATAAAGACTAGATCAATCGACACAGTAACGTGTTCTTAACAACAAAATAACTATCAAATGTTGTCTCGAGCGCAGGGTCACGTTGGTATCTTACAAAAATATCTACACACATGTTGTGGTTGCCAGCCGTTGTTTTCAATTCCATTCAAAAACTGACATGCAGAAAAAATCACTTCACCGTAACATAGATATATAAATATATATTACAGAGATACGTTACTCAAAGTTAAGAAGGCATACATATTTGTGTCTCGATCGACAGTAACTTCGCACCGCTTTGCAAAACGGGAAGTTTCCGCCATGTTGGACTAAATATTGAATATATATTTAGACGAGCTTCAGCGAGGATTCAATTTGACCTACTGAAAAAAATGTGTGTTCGTTTTTATGTTCTTTTTCTATATTTTTTTGTCGGTTCTCCTCAGGTCAAACGGCTACAGCCATCAATTTTTCAAACTTTTTTTCAATATGGTTCCTCATCTAACTTAGATCTGTATAGTTTTGTGGCATTATCTGATGGTAACTTATTTTCTATGAATTTTGGAAATTTCAAAAATATCTTTCAGAATAACACAGCGAAAAAAAAAAGAAAATATTTTCATTTTTCCCCAAAAATTAAATTTTGCGTGAAGTCGAGTTACATCTTGATACACATTTCTGAGAACTTTCAGCTTGATCGGGTGAGCCATTTCGAAAAAAAACATAATGTGCTAAAATGGTACCACTCGAAGCAGTTTTTACCCATTTCTAACTCAAATGTCACCCAATTGGCGAATGTAGGCTAAAGTTTGGCGAAAAAGTCGACATACTATTACTATCCGCTCGTCTAACAACGCATATATGGCGTTTTCCTAGTAGTGATAATATAGAAGGCCTTCCTCAAAAGCTATTTGTAGAGATCCAATATGGCTGCCGAAATTGGAACGAGCGTATGTCGCTAGTCGGCCGCAGGAGTAACGTATCTCGGTACCTGATATATATCCATGACTATACTCTGTATGTCTCAGGTTCGACAGCCGTGGTACACTCCTTCCCCATGCATCGCAGCGCGGAGTACTACTCGGACCCCGGCAGCTTCTGCCCCGAGCGCTGGACGCCAGAGAGAAGCACTGAGCGACAGACCGGCGCGTACCTCCCGTTCGCTGCCGGCCTGCGCATGTGCGTGGGCTACAAGTACGCGCTGCTGATACTGCCGACTGTGCTGATAGCGATACTGCGACGGTACAGAGTGTATTGCAGCACGCACACTGTGGATCAGCTGAGCAAGAACGTGGCTATTGGGATCGCGATCTACTCCTCGGTGGGACACAAAATACAGTTGACGAAAAAATAGGCTAATACGTAATGGATTATATTTCTGAAGAATAAATTGACTGAAAAAATCGAACTTGTTGATTATTGATATTATAATATAATAGATTTATTCAACCCAACATGATCGTATAACGATATCAAGCAAGTTGACGTGAGTAATGATAAAGCTTTCCAGAAATATACCACAAACACATTATCCAATAGAGATGAACAACGAACATTAAACATATGAATAATTGAATAGATGATGCAGTTGGATTATTCATCATCAGAAACACTCACTCCACAATAGCACATATCAGCATTTGAGACTGAATTGAAATGTCCACATTTTTTTTCTTTTAAACCTCCAGTAGGCGCGCTCTGAAAAGTTACGCCAGTGGTCGCGTGGGTTATCAGGGTACCCTACACTAAAACCTGGTAGTATCAACACATTCGGAGCCAAATTTTTCTACATCACTGGATGGAGTGAATGTTTCTATATTCAAATATCACTGTTATTGAATGATGGACTGATTCAGCCTTTTATTTGCTTGGAACAGCCATTTGACAAAATTAATCTTCTTAAAATCCTTGTATTTCAGAAATTTCGTGTAGTTTCTGAAACCCGTATAGAATCATATTAAAATGAGATTTTCAAAAATTTCCCTATGGGCAAGGCTCCCTCATTACATTCACCATCAATATGCACACTTGGTATTAGGGAGGCACAATGGACTGGGGCAGTCCATTGTGAAGTCACCATTGGCAGTCACCCTGAGCATTGCTTGTTCAGGGTGCTAAATTGACACTGAACGACCCTGCAGCTGAAAATATTTTTTTTCGACACCTTCAATTTCATAAGTAATGTAAACTTTCATAAAGTAAACCTTTGCAAGGGTCCAAAATAGATGAGAAAGTATCACCAGTTACAAGAAGAGCAGCTCTCACAATAGCTCAGCTGATTCAGTTTAATGCTATCAAATGTAAACGAAATATAGACGTTCAAGTTTCTAAACACAGTATTGGGAGAGAAACTCCACTCCCACAATACGTTGGACTTGAAGTGTATGCATTGACGCGAAAGAAGAAATTGATCCATACATTATCTAAACTTGGACTAAGTGTTTCATACAGTCGGGTACAAGAAATAACGGAGTCGATTACAAGATCCTTGTGCAAACATTATGACAATATTGCGCTCGTTTGTCCCTCAGGGGCCATTCCTAATGTATTCACTACATCAGCAATCGATAATATCGATCAGAATACATCATCAGTCACGTCAATGAACTCTTTTCATGGCTCCGGAATATCACTGATACAACATCCGGAAGTAGCTACCAAGGTCAACTATACATTGGACTTGGGAACTACTAGTACTATCATTCGGCTTCCCGAAACGTGCACAAAAGTACCATTTACATCAAAAAAATCACCCGAGATACCATTGTCAACAGTCTGTGCAGAAAATTCCTCACACTCTACCTACAATCCAACCTCAGAGGGTTCTGCATGGCTGGAGAAGACCCACTCAGCAATTGAAGAAAGTGAGGATATTATCTCCTGGTCTTCTCATCACTCCAAAATTCCATCTTTGGGGAACAAAGAAGTTACGCCATCATTTCTGTTACCATTGTTGGACGAATACATAGCGACACACTCGATGATTCGTCATTGCATGGACATAGTCAAGTTATCTGTTGACAAAATCAATCCAGGACAGATTGTTGTAATAACCGGTGACCAACCAGTATATGCCCTTATGAAACAGGTGCAATGGTTACTTCCTCAAGTGTATGGAGAGGATAAGTTTATTGTGAAAATGGGAGGATTGCACGTCGAAATGGCAATGTCATTGGTGACTGGTTGGAAGGAAGCGGTTGGATAGCGATGATGATTTCCGCAGGTGTTACAACGGGGGGTAGAGGTGACATGATTCTGAGTGGAAAACATGTCAAGAAATCAAGGTACGCACATCAAGTGAGCTTGGCAGCATTACATACTTTCTCACGAAGAGCTTGGGAATCTGAAAAAAATGAGAGTGAAACATCGTTTTCATTTCGAGACTGGATTCAAATCAAATGTAACGAATCGGTGCTCCTTCATTACTGGTATACAGCAATGGTCTTGGAGTCATTGATGCTCATGCTTGTTAAGAGCCTTCGAAACGCAAACATTCTGATGTACATTGATGCATTATCACAGATTTGCCCCTGAATGTTTGCGTTGGATCACACACACTATTTACGATGGCTTCCAGTTTTTATTCGAACATTGAAAGAGTTATCTCTAAAGCACCCACAGATATGGACGGAATTTGAGAACGGAAACTTCACGTCACGAAGGACTCAAAGGCCATTTTCATCCATTTCTGAAGACCAGATGCATGAGCAGGATAATAATGAATGAATGAATGTTAGGGTTTTAAGGCGCGTCGACAGCTAGGTCATTTTGCGCCTGGTAATCATATTTGTGGATGTTCTGAAATCCTTCTTTGAAATTCTTCGATGTAGTAGCTAGATATTACAATGTGTTTAACATATGTGTAGGTGTAAAAGGTCCAACACATATGAAGCAAATTATTATTAGGACTATATGACTGATAAAATATATCATAATGCTAAACATAACTGATTGAGTCTAATGCTATTATCACAGAGCAGATATATGTATGGTGTAGAAGGCCATACATAAACAAGACAAAGTACAAGACGGCACATAATAAATAACAAGTAGAAAACACGATATTAAAATGTGTCCAGTAACTTGGCTCGGCTAAGAAATTTAAAAGTCTTATCAATTAGTCTGCTATCATTCCCTAGTATTTTCGAGAGGGAATCGTCCATCGACAACTGTTGCCTAATAGTCGTATATTCGTCACATTCAATTAAAATATGTTTAATAGTCAAAATTTCTCCACAGGTATCACATCTGGGAGCTATCTTCTCCGGTGTGAAGAGGTGGGCATGTGTGAGTAGTGAATGGCCAATACGTAAGCGTGTTAGGATGACTTCTTCCCGTCGGGTACCTCTAATTGAAGAGTCCCATGGTTCCACAGTTGACTTGATTTCTTTCAATTTATTGTTTATCTGTAGGTTCCATTCGCTCTGCCATCTTTTCTTGGCGACTTGTTTGAAGAATGCTTTAAGATCATCACAAGGAACTTCCGGTTGATCAACGTGAGTCTTCAGTGTTGCGTCTTTTGCAGCTGCATCAGCTCGTTCATTCCCTTCGATACCCACGTGTCCAGGAACCCAGCAGAAGACCACACTAACATCCTGCGATGCAAGGGCGGTTAGAAGTGACTGCACTTCCTGGACAACGTAGTGAGCTGGAAAGATTTTGGAGATAGCCTGAAGAGAACTCAGCGAGTCTGTGCATATGAGAACATGTTTTTGGTTTTGCGTTCTTATATGCTTGAGTGTTTGAAGAATAGCAACGAGTTCAGCAGTATAAACGCTACATTTGGGACTGAGTCTGAAGCCATGGATAGTTGTAGTTCCACAGACAAAAGCGCTGCCAACTTCATTGTTCGCTTTAGAGCCATCTGTGAAGTATTGTGAATATCCTGTATAGTTAGAGCAGAGTTCTTCAAATAACTGAGAGAAGACTTGTGAGCTGGTGTCCGACTTTGCGTGTGCAGTGAGGCGAGTGTTACACATCGGCCGAGCAACCAACCAGGGTGGTGAGAAATAATACCCTGTTGGATATACTCTGGGGTAGATGAACCTCTCCACAATCAATAGGTTATTCAGCCGAATACCTGTGGGTAGGGTTGAGCTGGGTTTAGCACCGTAGAGGGCTTGATAGCGAGGGTTGAACACTGGTTGGTATGTGGGGTGTTGGCGGATACACAATAGCTTGGAGGCATAAGATAGGGTGAGATATTTGCGTCTGATTTCTAGTGGAGGTTCACCAGCCTCACAATACAGGCTTTCAATACGACTAGTGCGGAGAGCTCCAATGGCTAGTCGGATGCCTGTATTGTGGACGGTGTTCAAAGGTTTCAAATAACTAGCTCTCGCTGAATCATAAGCAATGCAACCATAGTCCAGTTTTGAACGGACCAGTGCTCGATATAGGAGAAGCATCGTGGTCCGATCGGCTCCCCATTTGGTGCCGCTCAGATAACGTAGGAGATTTATAGGCTTAAGGCACTTGGACCTTAGCAATGCGATATGGGTTTTCCAATTCAATTTTGTATCAAACGTGATACCCAGGAATTTGGTCGTTTCGGTGAACGGAAGGAGTTCATTGTATAGAAAGATATCGGGGTCTGGATGTAGTCCTCGCAGTCGATGGAAATGTACGCAAGTTGATTTGGTAGTCGAAAACTTGAATCCTGTTCGATCGGCCCACTTCTCCAATTTGTTGATTGTCAACTGAATCTGCCTCGACGCAGTCTCTGGCCTGGAAGACTTGCAAAATATCGCGAGGTCGTCAACGAACAAAGAACAAGATACAGGGGATTGAATGCAGTCCACAATTCCGTTGATCGCAATTGCGAACAAGGAACAGCTCAGTACTGACCCTTGGGGTACTCCATTTTCCTGGTTAAAATTACTGGATAAAATATTTTGAACACGAACATAAAACCTACGACTAGACATGAAATTAGAAATAAAAATGGGAAGGTGGCCTTTGAAACCCCATTTGAACAAGGAGGTGAGTATGTTGTACTGCCAGGTCGTGTCATACGCCTTTTCCAGATCGAAGAATACTCCAATGGCGTGTTGCTTGGTGAGGAAAGCATCTTGTAGATAGCTCTCCATGCGTATGATATGGTCGTTTGTATTTCTATTCTTTCTGAACCCAGACTGTTCTATGCAAAGGAGGTTTTTCCGCTCCAGCCACCAAACGAGGCGGTTGTTTGCCATCCTCTCCATAACCTTGCATAGACAGCTGGTCAGAGATATAGGGCGGTAACTAGAAGGCAACTTCTTGTCTTTGTGGGGTTTCATAATTGGGATTTGTATTGCCTCCCTCCACTTGTCAGGGAAAGAGTCTGAACTCCATATCAAGTTATAAGTATCGAGGAGAAGGTCTAGGGTGTCAGACGTGAGATGTTTCAAAAATGAATTATGAATCCTGTCGGAACCTGGTGATGTGTCTTTGGAATGATCTATAGCGTTGTCTAGCTCCCACCTACTAAACGGCAAGTTGTATTCCTCGTCGTTTGCAGAGGTGAAACGAAGTATTCCACGCTCTGAAACACGTTTGAACTTCTGAAACGTTGCCGAGTAGTGGTGAGAAGCAGACACGTCGGAAAAATGTTCACCGAGAATATCAGCAATCTCGACAGGATTCGTAATTAGATCGCCATTGTGTTCGATTGCTGATATTATTCGAGACTTGTACTTTCCGTCGATCTTCTTCACTCGATTCCACACTTTGCTCGAGGGCGTGTGACAGTTGATAGAAGAGACGTACTTATTCCATGACGACTTCTTTGCGGACTTGATAATGAAACGGGCCTTGGCACGCAGTCTGCGAAAAGCACAGAGGTTGATTTCGTTCGGGTATTTATTAAATATTCTGAGTGCTCTTTTTCTTCTGCGGATCGCTTCCTTGCATTCGCTGTTCCATCAGGGGACAGGAATGTGACGTGCGGTGGTCGACGTTATAGGAATGCATGTTTCCGCTGCCGCAATCAGTGCTTGTGTAACAGACTGCACTCTCTCGTCAACATCAGTGATGTTAACGGAGCCTGTCAGGTTAACAAGGCCTGTGAAGGTGGTCCAATCAGCGCGACGCAGGCTCCACTGCGCGCTCCGTTTAGGGTGATCGTAGCCACTTAGAAGATCTAAAACAATAGGAAAATGATCGCTACCACAAAGATCTGGGTGAACGATCAAATTGAAAAGTGGTGCTATTGATGGCGTACAAACACAGAGGTCAATGGATGAGTATGTCCCGTTAAAAGAGTTGAACCTAGTCTTTTCTCTGTTATTTAAAATGATAAGATCGTTGTTATTGAAAAAAGACTCCAATCGGCGTCCTCTTTCATCGCTCTGTACCGTTGTGTCGCCCCACAGATGGTTGTGGGCATTGAAGTCCCCCAAGAGTACATACGGACGTGGCAGTTGCGACACAAGGTTTTGAAGATTCGTTTCAGTAACAGGTGCCCATTCTGGGAAGTAGACATTGCAGAAGGTGATAGGGTGCGGAAGAGAAACCCTCACAGCCACTGCCTGGAGTGGTGTTACCAGTGGAAGTTGGCTTGAGTGACAGCTGTCCGAGACAGCTGTGGCAACTCCTCCGTGAGCTCTGTTGCCTGTTAGGTCGTCGTGGCGATAAAAGCTATAATGACGTAATAAAGGAGAATCGATCGGTTTAAAATGTGTTTCTTGTAAAAAGAAACACAAAGGCTTAAGACTAGATGCTAAAATCTTGATCTCTTCTTTGTGTCTGTTAAAACCATTACAATTCCATTGTAGCAGGGCCATGTTAAAAATGAAAAAGTAAAATGAACAGATTAAAATTCGTATTGAAATATATGTAGAGGGTATATTTCAATACGAAACTAGTTCTATCAAGTCTTGTCTCTCTTTGGTTTCGGATGTTTTGTACCTGCAACCGTCAAATCACTTTCGGTTTCAGGTTTGTCCTTCAGGTAGAAAGATGCTCCAGTTGGTTTGTCGGGAATTGAAGCTTGAAGCGAGGAATCCTTCTTTCGTCTATTTATTTTGATTTTAGTAGATGGTGGTACATCCACATCAGTGAAGGTGGTCACCTCACGAGGCTGTGCACTAACTGTAGATTCAGTTATTTCGGTTACGTCCATTGTGATTGCGGTATTTGTATCAGAGGGAATCAGTTGTTGCAGTAGCCGAGTCATCAGGTCAATTGACGTTTGCATTCTTTTCATACTATCGTCTTGTGACGATAGTTTTTCAAGGAGCATGGCATTAGTTTTCCTCAACTCTTCATTTTGCTGCTTGAGCAGAGCTAGCTCCGAGTTGTTATTTGAGCATGAAGTCGCAGCAGCAAATGAGAGATTGGGGGTTACAGTTGATAGAGCACTATCGCACCGTTTCCTCGCCTCTACGTGACTTATTTTTTCCTTTGCCATTATTTCTTGAATCCTTTTTTCTGTTTTCCAGACTGGGCAGTCCCTGGAGGAGGCGTGGCTGCCTTTGCAGTTGACGCAATACGCGCCGGACTCGCACGGCTCGGTTCCATGGGCCTCAACTCCGCAGAAGACACAGATGTCCTTGCCTTTGCAGTGGAACTTCGAGTGACCGAAGTGTTGACACTTGAAGCATTGCAGGGGGTTTTGAATGTATTCACGGACATTCAGTTTGTGAAAGCCAATCAAGATTGATGATGGGAGGATCTGGGTCGAAAAGGTAAGTATTAATGACGCCGTAGGTAGGGGTTTTCCTGACTTGCTCGACGTGATACGGTAAACGTCAACCACGCCTTGCTCAGTCAGCTCCTCCTTAATTTCCTCTACGGTGTTAATCATCAGATCGTGGCAGCTGACAACTCCTTTGGAATGGTTCAGCTGTTTATGTAGAAAACAATTGACGTGAAAATTGATAATTTCATCAGTTCCGAGGAGTATATCAACTTGCTTAGCATTGCCAGTCTTCACAAGCAGAGTTCCGTTCCGTAGCTTCTTAATATCTACGAAATCGACTGCGTTTAGTGTGGACTGGATTGCTCTTCTCAATTGAATGGTATCAACTTGCTCAAAAGGAACGTTCTTGCCTGCTTCATCAATTTGTTGTATCACAACAAACTTGCTCGGTGGTGGCGTAGGAAATACGTCGTCGAGGGTAAGTTTTTTGTCAAATAGAGAGCGGGGTCTCTTACGAGATCTATTTGTGTCAAAGGGGAGGGCATTTGGACAATTCAGGGGTTTCATATATTAGGGGACAACCAATCACAATTAATTGGCTTACTATTATATAGTAAGGGACCCAACTAGCCCATGTTGGTTCTACCACATAGGGCCTTGTAAACAACACCGGGTCCACTCCATGCTAGTAGCATGAAGTGGAGCCGGTAAATGATTTCCCATTCAACAAGTGGCGGATTGGAAAGTGCCAATTTTACGTCCGGACGCTTATAAACGCAATCAGTCTTTTCACAGAATAGTCAGAAATGGTATTGTCGTGCAAATCCTCCTATTAAGCTATTACAACCGACGCAATTTACTCACGAGCTCAAGTGCAACAAATCAAAGATTGAATTCCAGTCATGGCCTAGTGCGTGGCATGTGTCGTCAACAATCGTGGGCGTTTCAAGCATGTGGAGGAAGCTGGCACGAAAGAGAAAAATAAGGTAAGATGAGAGAAAAGGAGGCGAAAGGTGAGAACAGAAGTGACAAGAGAAAGCAATGCTCAGCACTCCCTCCATATATACTCCGGTCACCAGAAAGGAACCCACTCGACCGACGGTCCGAACTTGGTCTGGACCCTCACTCCAGACCTAATCGCCATGGGTGACCCTGCTGGGAGCGAATGAGTCGCTCCCGACGATGGCTCTGGAGATCACGGGGCCACGCAAGCCCCCACACCACGTCAAGGTGTCCGGATCCTTTGAGGGGGGCAGGATAATAAGATAGTGAAAACAGACGGTGAGCCCATTGGACTTTTTGACTCTCCTCATGCTCTCCTCAAATGGATGGTTTCTTCGCCAGACATAGCAAGAATTTTGATGCAGTTCGAGAGTACTGCTGGAATAGGAACACAACATGAGGATAAGCAGCATCATGAAGACACTGCTGCATTTGAAAAGCGATTCAACAAAGATATCATCAGTGTTGTCAACATAAGTGAAAACGATGGAAATCCGTTTGAAGGGAAATCTGGCTTTGTTTCAATGTTAAGCAAAAGAGTTATGAGTACTGTGGCTGAAGATTCGGTAAAATCAGCCGAGAAAACTGGACAGCAGCAGTATGCTTCCTTCATACAGGAGAGACTGGTCGAATGTAAGGTGTCTGTTTACAATACGATACCAAGAAACAATTTTTCAGGGGTAAAAAGTCAGTTGAAAGCAAAACTAAAGAAAAACTTCAATCTGCGAAAGAAGGTTGCTCTCTTTTCCAGATGTTATTCATTGGATGCCAGACACGCAGAGGAGATCTTGATACATTTTTTTATCACAAAAATAAGAGTTATCCTCCATCTCTATCTGAATTTGATGATATCAGGAGAGGAACGAAGTCAGATTTGATGGAATGTTTGGAAGTTCACGGCGCGTCATCCACGCTTATGCCAATAACTACAGCTGTCGTGATAGACGGAGCTGCTGAAGTCCACAGAACAATTCCGAATCAATGTAAGACCATAAATAAATATTGTGATACCGTTTTTCCCAGATACATTCTCTCTTCGTATGGCAAAAATAGTACACGTGTCGATTTAGTGTTTGATTTATACTGGGAAGAGAGTCTAAAAGCTAACACACGGACAAAACGAGGAACTGGTGACCGAATAAAATGTTCTCCCAATACGCCAATTCCTAAGAGCTGGATTAATTTTCTAAAAGTTGACGAGAATAAGGATGAATTATTCCAGCTCTTATCAAGAAGGCTAGTGCAATGTATCCCCAGTGAGAAAATCTCACTTGTGTGTAGGTGTACTATTGGCCAACACATTGTCACCAACGATTCAACTATTGATGTCAACACAATAGATCCATGTAACCACGAAGAAGCTGACAGTCGATTGGACACATGGATGTGATGATCAGCACTGTGGATCCAGATGTTGTGATTATAGCGTTAAACGCCTATCATCACATGGAGGTGAGTGAATTGTGGATCGAGTTTGGCACTGTAAACCACAGGAGGTACATACCTATCCACAGTAATGCACTAAGCTTAGGCATAGAAAAATGCTCAGCAATGCCATTTTGGCATGCATTCAGCAGCTGCAATACTGTATCATCCTTCTCATCTTGAGGGAAAAAGTCCGTGATGGACACATGGTGGCAACGTGATGATGTTACACCCGTATTCTCCGCTCTATCAAGCGCACCATCAGAGATAACAGAAGAGCAAATGGTCATCTTGGAGAAGTTCACAGTTAACCTATTCGATCGCAGATGTCACATTGATACTGTTGATGAGTGTAGAAAATACCTCTTCACAAAACAGGGTCGACGTCTGTAGAATATCCCACCCACACTGGCAGCGCTACAACAACACGTCAAAAGAGCGTCGTATCAAGCAGGTCATGTCTGGGGTCAGTGTTTGAAGCAAGTTGTTGAACTTCCAGATCCATCCACTTGGGGATGGAGAAAGACTTCGGATGGGTTCAGACCCCACTGGACAGATCTCCCAGAGGTGAATATGAGCCTTCTTTTCTGATAGCCTCAAACAACTAATCGAGTAGAAACGTCATACAAAATTGTTATAATATGTGAAATGGTAACCCAATTTATTTTTATCGTCATGTATCCGTGCAAAGCCGAGAGTTGATCAAGTGCGGATGTAAGATCCGCTGCGGCAAAATTGCAAATGCATCAAAGCTTCCTTGATGTGTTCCAACTTATGTGTGTGTGATGGCCAGTGCTCAAGAGAAGATATGACCTAGTCCTAGAGATCATCAAAGATTACGAATTATTCATCAGCAATAGTCTTTGCAAACTGATCGAAAAATTATTTTCTTTATATATTGCTGAATTGTATATACCGTGTGTGAGGATTCAAAGACCACAGAGTTTGATTATGATTGATGGAGTTATACGATAACCTGATTCGATATATTTTCAAGCTGATAATTAGATTCTGGTGTCAAAAATTACTGTTTACTGATATTATATTAGAAAATTCTCATTTATTGTATATTTTATTGATGATTGACGATTGAAAACTTATACCAATGGATTGAATGATTGATAATTATACGGATTGTTATCTCAAGTCACGTTCATGAGTAAAATGATGCGATTTGATACGTCACATGATGTGTTTCATCGATGTTTTGAATTACCGAACTTTTCCCCATTTTTCAATAATCAATATATCCGATCAATTATCATGATATTATCAATAATCCAGAAGATTTCGACCCTGAGGAATCTCACATTACGTTTTATTCGAAAAGTTCCGATTAAATGTCGATTTATCAAAATTTTATCGATTCATCGGAATATCCGATTGATTGATTGATTATAACTAAGGGTTGATTTATTGAATTTTCTGACCATTTTTAAATCATTTCAATTGGAAATAGCTTCAGTTCGATACCATACATGATGCATTTGATGCAACTTTGCGACCTTCAGATTCAATAAGATCAATAAATTGGTTGAAATCAATAACTCTGAAAGTTCTCGGAAATCGGCTTGGGGCCATAAATTTTTGAACGTATCGTTGTCAAATCAGTAAGTGTGCCAAGTTTCATGTTGGTATCACGATTTGCACTATAGTTAGAGAACTTGACCCCACTATATGCACTTTGGAGGTGTCTGTGCAAATGTGTTTCACCCTTCTAGTCGTGTTCTTGCTCGCACGTGAGAAAGTCGTCGCAAAATTTGTGTACCTGTGTGTTGAGTGTTGATTTGCGTGTTTTCTAACAATGTCACTGTCAAAAGAATTAAAACGACGTAAAATAAGTAGTGAGTGCCGCGTATTTAATGAAAAGTGGTCGGATAGTTATTTTTGTGTGCCAAGTAATGAGAAAGTTGTGTGCCTAATATGCAGAGACATCATTGCTGAGTTCAAAGAGTACACTATCAGAAGGCATTATAACTCGAAGCATAAAAACGAGTGTGATAAATATGAAGGATCAATTCGAAGTGAAAAAGTAAAGAAACTCAAACAAAATCTCGTGTCTCAGCAATGCAATCAATTTGAACAAGTTGAACTGAGGTGCAACATAGTTTTGTTTCACGAATCATCAATCTATGTGGCCGGTGTAGGATATTGAAATTAATGTAGTTCCATCCAGAAATTATCAATATATGATTAGGAACTCAAGTCTATCCATTTCGACAAATCATCATCAATACAATTATGTAACAAACTTTTTCACATTTCAGATGGAAAAGATTATGACCTTCATAAAAAATGTTGTCAAAAATATAGATGAAGCAGCAGAAGCGAAGATTATAGAATGTTTAATAGGAATTGGTGTCGACACATTCGACGATCTCCAAGATGTCAATTTCGAGACACACATGTCGTCGTGCTTCAAAATTATTAGGGCAAAGCAATTACAAACTGCAGTCAGGAAACATTTTACACCACCTTTATCCGGCTCACAACCAGGCATTACCGGTATACCAGCACCAACAAACACATACAGTCCGCTCCCAAACATATCATCGCCGCCATCAGTCCATCAGTCACCATCAGCCAGTACACCATCAGTCAAGTTCCTCCCACAGAAACATCCTATTCGGTTTCAAAATACCTTATGAAAAGTTTCCTCCGTCTCTCCTCAAGAAACTTGCCAAAAAAACTATCCTTACTAAACAAGAACATTACAAATGGTGACTGTGATAGCAAATTAAGTTTGGGAAGTTACCAGGCATCCAGGCGTAGACTTTTTCAAACGCACAGCATCAGAATTGATCAATAAGTATCCAGAGTCGTTCGGCGACCGACACGAGGATGGTTCACCGATAGGGGAGGGATATCACCTCATGAAAAGAAAATTGGAAGAAAAATGTGGAAACATGAATACAGCAAATAGAAAAAGACGACTCATATTTCACGATGATGAGGAGAATCAAGATATACCACACCTCGTGAAAAAAACGCAGACAGATGAGTACGGCACTATCAATTACCTGCCAGTGACCCTGCCAGACGGCGAAACGATCGAGTCTCAGGAAGAAGGAAAAGAATGGCTGAAAAAGGAGTACAAAAAACCTGAAAAAGAACGCGATCAAGGAAAAATAAAAGAACAATGAAGGCGACATACACCTCACAACGTCAACAAATAACAACGGCAAATATCGGCATCAACATCATTCGAGATGAATGGCCATTCCTTTTAGTGGTGAGTTAATTCTCCTCAGTATAGTTCAGAGCTGTTTCCTGCTGTAAATGATATCTGAAATTCATGGTTATGCACCTAATACTTATTACTATCTCAACACTGTGGTAACGGTACTCTTACTTACTATTATTTGGGGCCGAGTCAGTAACCCATAGACCGTTATAAATAGGGTGTAACTGGAATAATAATACGACTAAGCAAGTATTGTGGGCCGAGTCAGAAGGTATGGAACAGGACATCATAAATTGATCAAAATGTTCTTGATCAGTGGTTATGCTCTGGACCATCAATAAGAGACCCACATTGAATCATTGCTTGGTATCTCATTCAGTTTCTGTGGGCCCAACAAAATTCTAATAGTCAAACTCTTTTTCAAGGACATGCCCTAATTAAAATGTAATGATGTCAGGTCTACTAGGCCTATTACTGTTGAAACAAAATGCCCATTTTATTGTCACGGATGAATGTGTCCGATGACAGGGAAGCCTCGCTCTCGAGGAGGGGGATCGGAAAAATGCAACTAAATTACATAATTATCAAAAGTTTAATTTGAGGTAGTATTTTATTACTCCCGTCAAGAGAAACAAAAGAAGTGAGAAAAATAGTACAAAAGTCCGAAATCGATACCTGTACCGTATGGCCTATAGGGTTGTTACTCCACAGGCAGCCCGCCCCTACCGCCCTGTGCAGCAGCCAGCACACGACCTTCTCCTCTGATCCTTGGTCCCGTTCTAAACTCTTAACCTCGCAGCCACTCACTCGTCCAGTGGTCGAGCCCTTCCCTTTGATGACCCTACCCCCTTGCACATAGTTTACTTGTTTATAATCACTTTACATTACCTAGCATCAAGGTCATATACAGTTATTATTACGTATATCCAATTACTTTGTAACACCTTTCCTTACCGGTTGGGAACCGTCCCGGTTCCCCGATAACTCTTCTCTGTTAAAATCAATACCCTACTATTCACTTCAATAATTTCCATAATTACAACACTCGGTAACTATTAACCAACTTAAACACTAAGTAACATATTTTTTTCCTCGTCTAATTTCAAGTTCATAATTATTTCACGAAAATGATTCTTTTTTTCATTCTTGATCTTCCATTTTGTCTCTTCTCCCCGGAACTGTCGGTCGTTGAAGGACCTGGACTCTGCCTCTTCTTCCTCAGGTCTGGACGTCCTTGCGATGTTACCCCCAGTTCGTCACGACGTGCCCATGGCTCGTAGGTATTCGGAGACACAACGTCTCGTAACGTCGTGTGGCATTATGTAAAAACATTGAGAGAACATTTATGAGAACATTATTTCTAATACGTAATTTGCGTATCAAATGAAAATTGAAAAAAATATTATCTCCTGTTGAAAAAACACTTTTCAATTTCTTCCATACTTTTTCAGCCGCTAGTAATAAGAAGGAAAAAGTGGGTTTCTTTTTTCTTCTTTGCCAGAGAGGTCCATCTCGGCAGACGAAATGAGAAACAAGGGACCATGGAAACAGAAGTGTGACATTTGGAGGGGAAACCTGTTTCCAACTCTAGATCCTACTCTCATATTATCGTTCTTCCCCCTGACGTCGGATGGGGCAAGACTCTGGGTTGACTTAGGGTTTTATACGGGACACATGAATTATATCTTGTACCAGCTTTTGCCCACGCCCCCTTTTGACGGTGACCAAGTAATTCAAGTCTGTTATTTTCTTCTCGACATTGAAAGGGCCCAACCATTCATGAAGTAGTTTTTCCGTTTTTCCTACTTTTCTCAAAGGACTGTGTATTTTCACCAGTTGGCCGACAGAGTATTCGACGTGTCTATGTGATACGTCATAGCGAGCTTTTTGCTTACTTTGGGCTTGGCCGATACGTTCTACTGCTAACTTTCTTGCAGCGTCTAATCTTGCGATCATGGAGGCGGCGTCTTCGCACATGTCTATACCTTGTCGGAGTAACACATCGAATGGAAGAGTCGCTTGTCGGCTGTAAAGGAGGTAAAATGGTGTGAAGTTCGTAGTTTCCTGTTTCGATGTGTTGTACGAGAACGTCACTATATCCAAATACTCGTTCCAATCGTTTTGTTGGTTGCTAACGTCAGGGCCCCCACATGCCCGGTGCTACCGATGCTACGGCAACGGGGCCCGTGGGCCAAGGGGCCCGCAAGGACGGGGAAAAAAAATAAAAAGTAGAACATTTTTAATAAATCATTGAAAGAAAACAATAATTAAATCACAGGACTAGATTTATGTGTATCAATGATTCGATGAAATATTACATCAGAGTAATATAAATTGGTTCATTGGATATGCAGTGCGTTGCGTACAAAACGTGTCTGAATCTACAACAGCTGTGAGTAACAAAACCACCCCGAGCTGACGTGAACACGACAACACGTGACACCTTGTTGACAGTGCGTTGTTGAACACTGTCCGCCCTCTGCGACTCGGCTCAAGGTCAATGACGTTGCTATTTTGGTGTAGGCCCTACCCCTCTCACTCACACCACGGCCTGCGTGCACCATTCCACACCATTCCATTCCCGCCAATCACGTCAGTGAATGACCAACCCTAACAGGTGCTTGGTACTGAGTAGTGTGTTTCCACCGCATGATAGTTTGTGTATGTAGTGTTTCAAACATCTAATATTTGCTTTATTATATAATTAATCATTATGTCTACAAGTAATTTCAAGCACAAATCCGGGGCACAAAAACGGAAGTTAAAAGCCATTAAAGATGCAAAAGGGGCTTTGTGTCGGCAGAATATTACAAAGTTTTTTAAAAAGAATGATAGTGATAGCCGTTCTCATTGTGATGAAGATGCAAGTGTTAGAAGTGACAGTTTATCTACTTGTAAAACTACTGATGATAGTGTGTCTGTGTCCAGTGAATTAGTGTTTGAAACTGATGACAATACAGGCAAGACTTCCTCTGAGGTGCAGCAGGTAGGACACGTAGATTCAATCAATACGGATAGTAATAACGAAAACGATATTTCAAATGACGAGAGTTCCAACAATGATGGGTCAATTCTAGATTTTACCGACCCAGGCACATGGCCGGAAATAATCAGTGATATTAATCGCCAGAATATTGTCTCTCAAAACAATATAAAATTTGAAGAATTATGTAGTCAGGCTAAGACATTCCCTAAAGACAAAACAGGAAAACTGTTTCCTAACTATCTTAAAAAAAAGAAAATATTTTTCATTTAAAAAATAAATGAAATCTTGTGTGAAGTTGAATTACATTTTAATACACATGTCTGGAAATTTTCAGCTTGATCGGGTCAGCCATTTTGAAGACAAAAAATAAAATGTGCTAAATTGGTACCACTCGAAGCAGTTTTCACCCATTTATAACTCAAATGTCACCCAATTGGCGAATGTAGGCAAAAGTTTCGTACTGTTACTATCCGCTCGTCTAACAACGCATATATGGCGTTTTCCTAGTGTAACCACCAATTTCCTACGACAGTTATCATTTTATCTGTGTGAATATTAAAATTAAGCAAACAAAAATATTTAAGGATTAATTTGTTCAATTTTGTATTTACCAGTATTCAAAATAAATTTACCATGACAATCTAAACACTGTCTAAACTCTTGAAACTAGTTTAAATGTGTGTTTGATGAAAAATAGTAATTGTGATCAAGGTTAAAAAATGTATACCGGTATTGTAAAAAAATGCCAACATTTCTTTTTTTGGTAGTAAGAGGGGGGCCCATCATGACTTTTAGCAACGGGGCCCAGAGAATAATGTGGGGGGCCTGGCTAACGTACATTGACAGACTATCGATAAGACTTTTGTTGAATCTTTCAGTCAAACCATTTGTACTAGGCCTGAAAGAACACGTGAACGAACTTCTATTATTTGATGCTTTCATACTACAAATTGAATCAGCATTAGGCTCCAAATAGAGTTGTACAAATCGAAATATCTTGTTGAATTAGAATAAGTGCGCTTCTCAAAGTAGGGGTTTTCAATTTCTTCTCTCCTTTTTGTATCCAATTGTACAGTCGAAAACGAAACCCCCTATGTGACAACTAGAAGGGTTGGGGTGGACTTCTGTCTTGAGATCGTACATTTTTCATCTTTTACAGTTTTACTTTACCTTCGTTTTTTCCTGGAATTTTTTTTGGTGTCTGGGTTGGATGCTTGCCGAAAATTGTGTTACCCCTTTTTCTCTCCCAAACTGTGTGTAGTGTGACTTCACAGAGATGAAACAAAATATATGAGTTTAGTTTTTACCTGTTTCTCGAAGTGGCAAGATCGAACATTTGCGAATTATAGTTTGCTTAACAGTTTTTTGTTATGGATGTTATGTTATTATTGCAGCACCAGTGTAGTTTATTAATTTCATCATACTATTGGATTCATCATATTACTATTAGAATTCCTTTACTATCTGTATGGTGATCCAGCACTTATTTCGTTAATCAGACAGTCGGTTTCCTTATTCTCAATTAACTTATTATGGAAACGGTAGGAACGCGAGTTCGTTCACAAAAAGGTAGAAATAATTGGGTGGACACAAATGGATTTGAATACCATGTTGTAAAGCATTATGCTGACCACCATGATACACTTAGATGTGCACACACTTTTAGAAATAACCGTGAATTCCATGCACTCTAATGCACTTGTTGTGCTGAGAAATCCACGCACGGGAGTGCATCACGTGTATTTCAATGCAAATGTACTTTGAAATATTTGACAGCCAATCAGAGGGTAGCGTCAAAAGGCACATTTGCATTAAAAGTCCGAGCGCCAGCGGCCAAGCATCTTCGGAAGAATTCGGGACGTTCGGTGACATTGCTATCACTCCGTGGTCAATAGGGGGGATGATCACCCCTCCCCCTCAGCCTGTTTTTGCTGCACTCTACACCCAATTAGTTGTACTTCTACGGAAATGATTCTACACTTATTTTCGCGAATTGACTGTAGAGGGCTCTGCGAAATAGCTTCGAGTAGAGAGCGCCGAAACGACTACTTCGACGAAATGAGATAGATTGCAAGTTGCATACCTCAAACATTGGGTAGGCTTAATACCGCAAATAGAAAAATGATATTTTCGTATTCAAATAAATACGTACATTTTCTGGACGTTCAAACAAATTTGAAATTATTTTCCGTTTCGCGCCTCAATTCATCGTAAAAAAAAAGATGTGTCAGTAGTAAAATTATCGTTATTTTTCTCCCTCCACTGCTCTCTAGAAATATCCGTATGAATAATCAATGTATTTATCTATTGATTTTTTCGTTGATTGATCAATTCTTTTGAAATGAAATAAAAAATCGTTGATTGCCGTTCCTGCGGGAGCCAGGTAATATGTGAAATTACAACAGCGTATTTAATACTATATTATTTTTGTTTCACCTTCGTACAAAAAACAGTAATTGTTCGGGTTTCCATCCTCAGTCAAGAGTCAAGCCTGAAGCCGAGATGGTTCCTATAATATATGCCACGACCACTTCCTTCCCATTGCTAGAGAAACCTTCATCATCTCATTAATCATCGTTAAACGAACATAAATAGCAATAAGAATATTAGATTTCCTTATAATATTCCACGGTTCCACATCACATTCAATGAATTTGGATATATCCTCGCATCTCAAACGGTACTTCATCCATCTGTATTCACCTTCTTGTTATGCGCTCCGAAGGTCGATTGATTTCACTGAACTACATGAAACGTTTTGTGAGTGCCTTTTTGAATAGATCAGCAGAAAAAAATAATCAATTTCAATAATAATAATAATTAATAATAATGAAAATAATAATTTCAAAGTCCTAATGGGATCAAGTCTAAGCGAAAACAGTGACCACATTTTGGGAATAAAATTTGAAAATATCAATACAACCTATATATATCCATACAAAAATAGCCAGAATATGGATATTTCATATTATCTGAACTACGTAGGCTAAAGAAAAAAGCTCTATGCTGAATTTGTACCTCACTGTAAATGTGCACTATATGTCAAAAAATAGAAACAACAGGTATAAGGGTTGACGGCCTGGCTATATTTAGAATGGTATTCCCGGAAGCAGTGACAAAAGATGAGGTTTCGATCGACCGTCCCCCCTGTCCCACTCCACTAGCGCACGGTGGTTCAAGCCTGTATCACTCGTGGATACAGGTATACAGGTATATATACATACAAAAGAGTAGACATAGACATTACCCCAAACGAAAATAAATGTAAACACAGGGTTTTGTAGTATTACATACATTCTCACAAAAATCAGAATACTTTTTTCTGAACTAATTATTCCATATTTCTCTTACAATTTACAAATCCATACTGAATCATCTCAGAACTTCGAAGAGGTCCATGTCTATACTTGGGACTTCAGGATTAAAAAACGATCCCACACAGGCTCCTTCCACGTGATGTGACACACTGTTGTAATGAGTGAACAACAATGTCTCCAGCATTATATTCAGATATCACAACTTCCGCATATGTTTCATGATTATGTCAAGTTTATATTCCGAATCATTCCGATTTCCTCGGAAGAGGGTTAAAGGAATTATTGAATAAATACATAAATAAATAAACGCTATTTGGTCGCAAAGTCACCTAATTGACAGACACATAGTCGGCTGACTTGAGTCAACAACGACTTATAATGTAGGCCCATGTTAATTGTAGGGACACAGGCGGTAATGGAAAAATCATAATAATCGTCTGAAACTAACAACAATTCAATAATTAGGGGATGTTCATTTGGTAAGGGAAAATTAAAAAATTAATTGGGAATGGAAAATTATTTCAAAATTATCAAAATTATTCATAATTATTATTAGACGAGCTTTAGCGAGGATTCAATTTGACATACTGAAAAAAATTGGTGTTCGTTTTTATGTTTTTTTTTTTTTTTTTTTTTATGTTTTTTTGTCGGTTCTCCACAGGTCAAACGGCTACAGCTATCAACTCCAAACTTTTTTTCGTCATGGTTCCTCATCTAACTTAGATCTGTATAGTTTTGTGGCATTATCGGGTGGTAACTTTTTTTTTATGAATTTTAGAAATTTCAAAAATCCCCATTAGAATAATCCCGAGGAAAATACTTGAAAAATCAAAATTTTTCAAGACCTCTCAAATTTTCGCCGAATATAAAGGAAACTATTAAGCACATTTTGAGAGATTTTTCGCATCAATCGGATGAGAAATAACGAAGAAAACGCATTCATAAAGCATTTTCCCATCAATTTAGGCCATTACGGGAACCAATTAAATCTATAGCAACAAGTGTCACCAATTAATTCAAAACGATTGAAATGAATGAAGAGGAAGGCCGTGACATAACTGATTCTCGTAAGGTTTTTGAACGTTTGGAGTGATCCAAGGTCTACGTTCAAAAACCTTACGAGAATCAGTCATGTCACGGCCTTCCTCTTCATTCATTTCAATCGTTTTGAATTAATTGGTGACACTTGTTGCTATAGATTTAATTGGTTCCCGTAATAGCGTAAATTGATGGGAAAATGCTTTATAAATGCGTTTTCTTCGTTATTTCTCATCCGATTGATGCGAAAAATCTCTCAAAATGTGCTTAATAGTTTCCTTTATATTCGGCGAAAATTTGAGAGGTCTTGAAAAATTTTGATTTTTCAAGTATTTTCCTCCGGGTTATTCTAAAGGGGATTTTTGAAATTTCTAAAATTCATAAAAAAAAAAGTTACCACCCGATAATGCCACAAAACTATACATATCTAAGTTAGATGAGGAACCATGACGAAAAAAAGTTTGAAGTTGATAGCTGTAGCCGTTTGACCTGTGGAACACCGACAAAAAAACATTAAAAAAAACAAAAAAAAAAAAAACATAAAAACGAACACCAATTTTTTTCAGTAAGTCAAATTGAATCCTCGCTAAAGCTCGTCTAATTAATTACGTATGGAAATAATTGAAAACAAGACAACATATCAAAGCTTCAGACCATGATAAAGCTCCTCAAGAACAAGTCTGATACTTATTTGTTGATTATATTGATCAGGTATATTCATTCTGGAAAAAATGAAGATCAAATTACAAATTGTTTGATTGGGCCTATATTAGTTATTGATCCTGCATCATGAATTCACACGGAAAGAGGACTATAGAGCATAATTATTATCGTTCGGCAAGAGGTACTTTAATATTATTCGAGTATAAAATAATAAGAAGTTATTAGAGTAAATTAATATATTCACAGTCTTCTCTATATTTTTCTGTGCTTGAACATTCTGTTGTAATTGGGTCTATGGCAATATGATTCTCAAAATCATTAATTAGTTCATCATTTCGATATCTAATATTATCATAATATTAGTACGTAATATTAGTAATTAGTTCATAATTAGAAAATATCATTCAAGAAACAATAATAAACAAGTTCCAATATTACTCCAATAGTAGATGCACATGCTCTATGGTTTGAACAATATTTGTTATATTTCTCAAGATTAGTTGGTCAACTGAAGTATACACATTGTGTGTTCCATCAGAGTTGATTTAGAATGTTCAGTAAACTATGTGTCCGTCGCCTGCGGAAGTCGTGTTATAATTTTATCATCATGATGAGATGAAAATACAACTTTGTCAGAAAATTTGATTGAATATAATGTCAGCTTTTTAATTTAATAAGTTGTTCAGTGATCTGGATTTATAACATAATTATTTTAATCGGGTTTTAATCACTACGTAATTTCAATATGAATGCCACATTGACTGATGTAGCGGGAAACACGTTGGGTCACGCGCTGTCTAAAAGAGACAAAACTCGAATTTCTCATGGTGCCCATCGTTTTCATTTTCGAATTTCACTTCTACTACGTACCAGTTGATATTTTTAGTGTCCATTATGAATCTATGTAATGAACCACGAAAAAAGTGTGCTCATTGTAATCTCTGTTTACAGACGTATAAAGGAACAAGTTAGGTCAAGCGTCGGGTCACGCGCTGTCTGAAAGAGACAAAACTCGAATTTCTCATGGTGCCCATCGTTTTCATTTTCGAATTTCACTTCTAATACGTACCAGTTGATATTTTTAGTGTCCATTACGAATCTATGTAATGAACCACGAAAAAAGTGTGCTCATTGTAATCCCTGTTTACAGACGTATAAAGGAACAAGTTAGGTCAAGCGTCGGGTCACGCGCTGTCTAAAAGAGACAAAACTCGAATTTCTCATGGTGCCCATCGTTTTCATTTTCGAATTTCACTTCTAATACGTACCAGTTGGCATTTTCAGTGTTACTTATTAAGCTACGTAAGTATGTTATAAACAACGAAAAAATGTATTGTAGGCCAGAAGAGTTTTTTGAAAAATATATCATCAGTTTATATTCTTCAATTCTTTTTTGTAGAAGGTTCCTCCATTCATTCGAATAAGCCTATACATTGAATTGTCTATAGGGTCTACTTGAGTATACAACTCACACAATCCGATGAGCTACAATGTGGTTCGACTGTGGGCTATTTTCATAGCATGTGGTATAATAATAATAAAAATAATAATGATGATATTATGTATATATATATATATATATATATATATATATATATATACACAATTTTTCCATATATTGTCATCAATAATGATAGTTGATTCCTGAATAAGAATTTCTTCATTTGTTCAGGGTGGAGAACGTAACCAACGAACAACTAACTCGATTATAATAATTATCAATTTGTATTCAATTCTCAAGTTAACCATATTTGCTGTCCGGCTACACACATTCGATTCTTACGTTCTTAATCATGAGAATCTGTTTTCTTAATTCAGGGAATAAATAAACAAATAGTACAAAAAAGTAGAACAAAATGCGATCGTATTTTCCTACAATTTTACGATTAGAACCTAATACCACCGAATGATTATTTGTCAGAATTGATATAATAATTGTCAAGTCATGTCAATAAATAAAACAGAGTAGTACGGTAATGAACTATGGGCTGTATATTATATCAATAAAGGTGTCTCATTAGTATATTACTTTCAATTAAATATTCAAGATTTCCAGAGCGTTTGGAAACACCCCTTAAAGTTAGCATAATGGTTTGACCTGAAAGAAATTGAAAATACCCGAGGGTAGAGCTTGGTTATCTGTGGGTAGACCAACGCTCCCAGTTCCAGGAAAAAAACAGGCCACGCTGCTATCACGTGGGCCGAATCGTCTTGAGTTCTCGCCCCATTCTCCAAGCATCCATCGAAAGGACAGTACGCGTGAACAGTTTCATAAGTGTTTTTGTCAAACAGTGCATTTGGTACAAGTTCATTGGAAGAATCAAACATAAAGATAAGAGGTAAGTGTATTCATAATTTATCTATACATGATCATTCTACAATTATTCCTAATCTCACCTTTGTGGTTCAATATATATAATTTTGTTTTGTTTTGAGTAATTTACTTGTTACTTGTTTCTTTTACTTGGCCAAGAAAAACATTGTGCAGTGCTCAGTACTGAACTCATATGCACTATTATTGTATTATCATTTGAAAATAATAATGATTTATTAATTTTATGATTTAATAATTTAATAATTTGATAAAACTATTATCAATATTATTCATTAAATTATTGATATCTAGATGCAATGCCTGGCGTGGCTTGTGCAGACTGGATGATAATTTATATTAAAACAGGTAGTATGTGCAATTGCACACCAACACTCACTGTGACTGTGGTAATGATTATTGATTATTATTATTATCATTATTCATTTTATTAAATAGCTTGGCAGCCAGTTTTTTCTGTGTACATTAACATACACACAATCACAACATACTCACATATCACAGACATATCTCTTTATAATTAACTGTAATACATTTCATCAATACATTATAGATGAAATGATATATAATATAATGAGCCCATACGATAAACGCCGTCATTAAAATATGCAATCGAGACAATGTGTCCATTTAGTAAAATAAATACTTTTTTCTTCCCTTCTGAATATATTGTCAATATGCACCTGCCACCTAATCCCCAAGCCGACTATTGTTGGTAAGGGTACGATTGTATTCAATATTATAATTCGAATCGATGCTCGGCTATTTTTGTGAACATCTTTCTCCCAGAATCCAAAGCACTTTTTGACCATTTCCATTCTATTTAACGAAAGGTTGCATAAGGTCACATAGAATGAATGGTTCAATACGAGATCAAATTTTGGTATAAATGAAATCTACGCACATTGAACAGCTGATTTTTGCACAGTCTATATATGCGTGAAGTGCGTAAGCACATCTTCGTCTAGTTTCAGTGCGTATAATAACCGTATATATTTTTCAGGATGCAATTTAATATCGTGCCTGAAAAATTAGTTAAGTACCATTCAAGCAAAGGTGCTGTCCATGAATGATGACACGCGATTTTAGATCATATCACCCCCCTCCCGTGTCCGAGGGATGATCCCTGCCCCCCTAGAATGGGATCCCCGCCCCCTACAATCCAGTCCAATTCCCCCTACTCCTCTCACCCCTTAAATTGATTTATGCGAATTTGAAAAAACCGGGATATCAGTGACATTGTGTTATTGGGATACTATGAAAAAGTTCCTTTGATTCATTTTAATTTAATTTTAATTTAATCTAATGTTTTTAAACTGCTCATTTTTTTTAATAACATTGCAACTTAATTGGTGATACAAAATTGATGAGTGATATCAGTCCATTACATTAGTGCATTATTGCATTAGCAATTCACATATTATGAGAGATTACTGCAATACATTTGATAGAACTAAATTCTCAATACTCATAGTTTGACTCAAGGACAAAGAAGCTCAATCACAAAGATGATAACTATTTACAGCCACCTAAATTTTGCATCAAAATATAATTCCATCTGAATTATGTGGCACAGCTGATTTTTTTTTAAATGAAAAGAAATGTGGATGTTACATAGTGTTAATGACTAGGAAAACGCGGGATGCGCATTGTTAGACGAGCTTAGGGGTATAGAAATCTAGAATGAAAAATAATTTGTCAACCCAATCTACATCTACAGACCTTGGATCACTCCAAACGTTCAAAAACCTTAGGAGAATCAGTTATGTCACGGCCTTCCTCTTCATTCATTTCAATCGTTTTGAATTAATTGGTGACCTTTGTTGCTATAGATTTAATTGGTTTCCGTAATAGCCTAAATTGATGGGAAAATGCTTTATAAATGCGTTTTCTTCGTTATTTCTCATCCGATTGATGCGAAAAATCTCTCAAAATGTGCTTAATAGTTTCCTTTATATTCGGCGAAAATTTGAGAGGTCTTGAAAAATTTTGATTTTTCAAGTATTTTCATCCGGGTTATTCTAATGGGGATTTTTGAAATATCTAAAATTCATAAAAAAAAAGTTACCACCCGATAATGCCACAAAACTATACAGATCTAAGTTAGATGAGGAACCATGACGAAAAAAAGTTTGGAGTTGATAGCTGTAGCCGTTTGACCTGTGGAGAACCGACAAAAAAACATAAAAAAAAAAAAAAAAAAAACATAAAAACGAACACCAATTTTTTTCAGTATGTCAAATTGAATCCTCGCTAAAGCTCGTCTAATGATCACCTCTTGACTTTGAATATCAATCTACAATGATTTCATGGCTGAATTTGAGAAAACATTCAAATTCTAGCCACCAAAACACGGCAAGGTTATTTTTAAATACCGCGCAATTTGATTTACGTATTTTATCATTCCGGTTCTACATCTAACCTCACTTTGACTTGTTCTCGACTAGGCCTAGCCATTGAATTTGTAACCTTACAAAATCAATGGCCTAGCGTATGTCACTGTTCACCAGTCACCTTGTCTGTCTAGCCCTTTGGTCTAGCCTAACCTGTCAAACAGTTGTGTTGTGTCGTTGACATTACCACTAATAACTACCACTAACTAGGCTACTACTATACCTAGCTGAAATATAACTTACTAGGAAAACGCGGGATGCGCGTTGTTAGACGAGCTTAGGGGTATAGAAATCTAGAATGAAAAATAATTTGTCAACCCAATCTACATCTTCAGACCTTGGATCACTCCAAACGTTCAAAAACCTTACGAGAATCAGTTATGTCACGGCCTTCCTCTTCATTCATTTCAATCGTTTTGAATTAATTGGTGACACTTGTTGCTATAGATTTAATTGGTTCCCCTAATTGCCTAAATTGATGGGAAAATGCTTTATAAATGCGTTTTCTTCGTTATTTCTCATCCGATTGATGCGAAAAATCTCTCAAAATGTGCTTAATAGTTTCCTTTATATTCGGCGAAAATTTGAGAGGTCTTGAAAAATTTTGATTTTTCAAGTATTTTCCTCCGGGTTATTCTAATGGGGATTTTTGAAATTTCTAAAATTCATAAAAAAAAAAGTTACCACCCGATAATGCCACAAAACTATACAGATCTAAGTTAGATGAGGAACCATGACGAAAAAAAGTTTGAAGTTGATAGCTGTAGCCGTTTGACCTGTGGAGAACCGACAAGAAAACATAAAAAAAAAAAAAAAAAAAAAAAAAAAAAAAAAAAAAAACATAAAAACGAACACCAATTCTTTTCAGTATGTCAAATTGAATCCTCGCTAAAGCTCGTCTAATGATAACTAATATAACCACTTAAACATTAACACTAGGCCTAATTATATATACATAATTATATTAGGCATATATAACTAGGCCTAGGCTATATCCTACTAATTATATTACAATGTTCAACGCTGGGCGTTTCCTAATTCTGGATGAGGCTAGGCCATTGAGTTTCAGGAGAGGCCTATCATTGTTAGCTGGTAGAGTATTCAAAGATAGGCTGGATCAATTAAATGTGTCGGATGACAATCTGATCAAACGGCACAGGTTTCCCAAGACATACCGTCTTGGAACTGTGCAACATTTTGGAAGGCGATTTGACCAGACCGACAGCAAGGTCCCATGCCTTGCCTATTGCAACGCAAGTTCTTACTGCGTTGCGATTCTACGCATCTGGAACGTTCCAGTTCGTCATGGGCAATGTAACAGGCATAAGACAAGCCAGTTGCTCGCGAGTTTTGTGTGTCATTAGCAATGCATTGGTTGAACTCTCCCCCCAGTTCATATCCTTCCCTCTTGAAAATGAGGCATACGTGGCCAGAGTTGAAGCAGGTACGTTGCCGAGGTCATTAGATGCTAGTACACAAAACTGTCAAACACAGACTAGGATCTGATATCAGAGTCAAGTTGAGCTAAGCCAAACCGAAAATCTTGAACACCGCAAGAACGATATTTTCATGCATGATGGCTAGTCTATTATTTTGGGGAGAAGGGGGTAGGCCCGGTCTCACACTATTCAAATGCAATATCGTAGCCTTCCTATTCAGTCATCATCTGGAATAATGCTTAGGGTGTACTGGATTTTCAGTGTAGGCCTACGTTTTTCTCGATGCACCATTTCGGTGTACTAGGAAAACGCGGGATGCGCGTTGTTAGACGAGCTTAGGGGTATAGAAATCTAGAATGAAAAATAATTTGTCAACCCAATCTACATCTACAGACCTTGGATCACTCCAAACGTTCAAAAACCTTACGAGAATCAGTTATGTCACGGCCTTCCTCTTCATTCATTTCAATCGTTTTGAATTAATTGGTGACACTTGTTGCTATAGATTTAATTGGTTCCCGTAATAGCCTAAATTGATGGGAAAATGCTTCATAAATGCGTTTTCTTCGTTATTTCTCATCCGATTGATGCGAAAAATCTCTCAAAATGTGCTTAATAGTTTCCTTTATATTCGGCGAAAATTTGAGAGGTCTTGAAAAATTTTGATTTTTCAAGTATTTTCCTCCGGGTTATTCTAATGGGGATTTTTGAAATTTCTAAAATTCATAAAAAAAAAAGTTACCACCCGATAATGCCACAAAACTATACAGATCTAAGTTAGATGAGGAACCATGACGAAAAAAAGTTTGAAGTTGATAGCTGTAGCCGTTTGACCTGTGGAGAACCGACAAAAAAACATAAAAAAAACAAACAAACAAAAAAAAAAAAAAAAAAAAACATAAAAACGAACACCAATTTTTTTCAGTATGTCAAATTGAATCCTCGCTAAAGCTCGTCTAATCAGTTATGCAACCCAAGGACGGTAGTACCGTACATGTACAGGCCTATGGTGGACCATCCTGACAGAGTTTTTTTTGGTTATCCTCTGTCATAAGGTCAATACTGGGATGGTTCTTTAACAACAGGCTACGACCGACTCCTTCCCACTTTCCCAAAAACACTGAATAACCTTTCATCTCATCATCTCATGTCATTCACAGACGCCAATAGATCTCAGTCATCAGTAAATAAGTGCGTCGTTAAACCAATATAAATTTAATAGAATACAGGCACATGTACAGATTTATACTGAGACGCGTGGCCGAGTGTTGACACACTGAACCGTCATTCGGGAGACCGGGGTTCGATTCCCGCTATGGTCGACCATCCTGACGGGTTTTTCGTGGTTTTCCTCTGTCGTTCAGGTCAGTAGGCCACTGGGATGGTTCCTTAACAACAGGCCACGACCGACTCCTTCCCACCATCCAAAACACGTAATTAAATGACCTTTCATCTCATCATCCCACCATCTCATTCATCATCCACTGTCGCCAATAGATTGTAGCCATCAGTATAGTGCGTCGTTAAAACCCAATATAAAATAATATGTACAGATTTATAATGTATTCTGTGATTTGTATGTCTTAGGCCTATATAGGTAAAACACTTCATATTGCAGAATTCCACAACCTTTCAGAGTTCCCCAACATAATAGGGGCCGTTGATGGATCATCAATCAACGTGAAAGCTCTGTCTGCAGATGAACCTCCTTTCGTCGATAGATACCAGAACCACAGTATTAATTGCCAGTTCGTGTGTAGGCTACTGCCGACCAGCGAATAGTCAATTTGGTTGCCCGTTGGCCAGAGAGTACACACAACCAATTTATTTAGGCTACTTTCACAATCAGTTTAGTCACATGATAAGACAAATATATTTTCGTGTGTAGATCGCTCTTCTCACAACAAACTCATAGTACATTATGTTGATTATTCCTAGTTATTAGTGACAATAAGTTGCAAGTGAGTCATGACAAAATTAAATGATACATTCAACCATACTGATTGATTGATTATTACTTGTTGAATGCCCCACCAACAGATTATTCGTGTCGATTTTTTAATTCCATTGAACTAAGACTTCATTTCACTTGACGAACAAAATCGAGCTTCGTTTTTATGTTCTCTTTTGTACGTGGGAACGTGGCATACAGATAAGAGAGTGTGCAACCAATCAAAACTTTTTCCAAACGTTGGTGTCATAACAGAATTAAAGTCTTTGTGTCAAAAAAGTTGATTATTTTTTCAATCATTAAAATGGGGTGGAAAGATCGCCCTTGTGGTGCCCCGTCTAAACGATGCTACTGTCATCCATAACCTTAAGAACAATACTTCTGTATCTAGTTTCGATGATAACATAACAGGTTGGGATTATTTTTTCAGCAAAATCGGATTGACGGTTTTCTCGGGAGGAATTGGGAAAATTGGTAAAATCCCTATAAGAATAACAAGTATGAGAAAGAATGTTATCGTTTTTCACTTCATTGATTGAAATTAGAATTCCTATAATAGAAATTGATATTATTGTAATTGATTTTGTTATTGATTAGAATTGATATTATTACACATTTCTACCAACTTCTACTGTTTGGAGAAATTCGAATCGGTTGTTTATAAGAAAATGGAGCATTCTATAGGCCTAGGAAAGTTATAGAATATTGAGTTCAAATTTTGTGAATACAAATTGATTGTTGTGAAATATTGATGGCCCCATACATATAACTTTTCATCAAAACAAACAATGTTTGTCACATGGACACACTTTGACATTAGCAACATTTGAGAAAAAACAATGCTATAATAATGATAATATTTTTGTGAAGTGAAATTATGGTATTCATATGGATGATTATAGTAATTAAACAGATAGTTACGTAGTAGATATTTCGCACACTATGAAGAAATTATCTATAACAAAATGAGAATATGAGCCTATTCCACAAATCAAGTATCGTAGCTCAAATATCTCAAGAAAATCAAAAATCAAAGAAATCAACTGAAAAGCTCTATTTACGTAAAAGCTTGTCGAACTTCTTGTCGATTTCAATTTTTTGTGAGCTATTTTCAATTATTCTGCTTCATTTTACGCCATGTGATTTTGTTGAATATGGGGATTTTTCTGGTCGCAGTAGATTCTATCATATTTTTTTTTATCATCCATTCAACATAATCCGTGGATTTTTCAATCCGAATCATTTTTGTGATTCCGATGACTTCGTTTTGTTCTGATGTTTTTTCAAAATCTGCTTGATTTCTACATTATTAGCGTGTTCACCACACTGTGGAAACACACTTATATGTTTGATTCAAAAGGGACCGAAAAAACCTATTCGTCGCGTAGAATCGCTGAATTTCTACGTGAATTGAAAATTATTGAGCTTGGATTATGCAAATTGTCACAATCTTCGACTACGTGGTAATAAAACTTGTCCACCATAGCCTGTATATTTTCTAATTAACGAATTAAAGAAAAACTGCTTTGGCCACGCCCACTTTTTGTCGTGGCGTAGGTTATTTCTTGCGCGTTGATAGAATCGCTGGTTTTCCACTCAAATTAAAAATTATTATAAATTATCACAACTTATCGGTAGGTAATGTGATGGTAATGAGGTATGGGCATACAGTAATGGAGTTTTAATCTACGGAGTGTAGGCCTATATTCGTACGGTCAACTGTATGATTAAGTGAAAATAAATAATACGGTCAGTGATATCATGACCGCGATGTTTCGGTTCATGACTATAAATGGCCAAAATAACGCTCTCTCAACGTGACTTCTGTAGCTCATGGGTTAGCACAGCTGACTCCCATGCCAGGGAACTGTGATCGAATCCCGCCTGTGACTGATTTTTTCATTTTTTTGAATTGGTTACTCTAGAGTTTATATATGAAGGAACATGGTCTATTGGCTTCTTCACGCAAAGCTCCGGACAGAGTGCGCTAGCAGCGGACAGCCCTAGTTTTGTAACTGTCCGCTTATGAGCCATGTTATCGAGTGATTTATGTATGGTTGACCACGTCCGTGAAGTTGTCACACGTGTACGGTCACATGTCAGAATATGGAAATATTATTTCACCATTGGTTAGTGCCCCTTAGTGCCGTAAAATTTTCTGTTAGTGCAGCTTTAGTTTCGCCGTCATGACGAATTCAATTTTCAGAACCAGCCCCTCACATATCTCCGAAATTCCAATGGTCTGGACCACAGCCCTCTATCCTGAATATGTCTGTATCGCGGCACTACATGGAACGAATTAGAGCCAGTTTTTCAATAGTCCTCGTTAGGTCAGCGTTAGCTGACCGGCGGTTGTGTCTAACCGCAACCTGTAACGACAGGATCGTTTTTCGACTCCCGGTTATCTGTTCGTTTGTTAACGACAACCTGACGAGAACCATGATGATTCTGATTGGTTGTGCGTAAATGAGCGCGCGAAATATTGTGCTAGAAGGCAGTGAACACGAGGACGATGGCAGTGCAGTGATAGCTGTCAGTGTCAGAAAGTACGAAGTATTTGATTTGATTGGATTTGATTTCTTTATTATTCCTTTGACATGAACAGTGTTCATGTATGGAAATCGTCAATTAACAATTAAGCACTAGAATTACATTTACATCATAGAGAGAAAACGTAAAAATAAGAAAGAAAAATCAATTTACAAGTAATAAGAGTAATTTAGGTGAGAGGTTAAATTTTAGGTTGAATGGCTACCAAGGCAAAAACGGTGAGGGCCGCAAATTTTTCCAGATCGGAAGAAGATTTGCTTCTAGATTTAGTTTACAAGTATAAGGATGTGGTCGAGAGCAAGAGAACAGATGCGGCTACTTGGAGGGAAAAAGATTTTGCCTGGACGAAATTGGCAAACGAGTTCAATAGTAGTAGTGGAACGCATCCCCGTACCAGCGATGGCCTTCGTAACAAGTTCGACAACTTGAAGAAGTGGGCTAAAAAACACGAGATGAACGAAAGGAAAGAGAGGTTTAAAACTGGTGGGGGCACTCCAGCCATCCCTACTCTAGATAGTAGGGATAGTAAAAGAATTGAGCCAGTAGTAGTTGGTTCATTGGTGATATTGACATGTTCCTAAAATATTTGCATAATTTTCAATTGTGATTCCATTGATGGGACGAGTCGTAGCTGTAGGCCTGAGCATGCAATGTATACAATCTGAGAACTCAAATAATTCCTATGTTATGTGTTATATTGTCGATGAACTCAAAGGTACAGGTGGTTGTTGAAAGTGAAGGAGATCGAGTGATTAATTAGTAGATTTGGTGAGAGAAAATCATTTATTCATGATGGCTGTTCATCTTCACAATGAATGACTTTGACGGTCGAGCTTACTAGATTTTGAAAAGTCTTGGATTCATGAGAAGGAACTTAATTTGTACTGTAATGAAAATATAAACGATTTTTTAACAATGCATAGGATGCAGCTAATAGTTAAAAACTGAACCCTACTGACACCAGTAGGTATGTATCTTGAAACATTGTTTTCATAAAACATTATATAGTAGGGACTTGAATTAATTCTGTGAGTAATGATAATTGATACGGTACATGAAAAATAAAAAGTGTTTAGATGCCAAGACCTAGGACTTGAGATTGTGGCCCTATAATTAGACATAGGCCTACACTATAATTTATCTCTTTTGAGGCACTACCAAATTCTCCAGAACATTTTTCAACAAATGTATTTGAGATAGGAATGTAAGTTGTCAATTAAACTTACCTATCTGTTGGTGTTTCCAAGTTACCTTCGATCTTCGTCAGCAAATGTAAAACTGTTGGTTTCGTAAGTCTGAACCTAATAAAAAAATCAACACCGTCCCAAATGTTAAAATGATCTGGCCTAGCTCGAATAGTCCTCAGCCGTCTAGGTCTGTTCAGATATTCAATTAATTGAACAAAATCGTCGTCATCTGAAGAAATATCAAAATCAATCAATTCACAAACAGCCATATTTCCTGATAACGTGTAATGCTCCTAAAATTGATGTATGTCTGTTGTTAACAATGACAAATGCATCAATGAAATTACGAATTAAAAGTAGGCATGGTTTTTACTTTTACTTTGGGCTTTCCCAGTGAATGTCCTTCCAAGTTCATTTTTCTATCACCAGGATTTGATTCAATTGGTTTCCATGGAGCTGTGATTTTGAAGTTATGAGTT